>OY757543.1:4873123-4888123 GCA_963584105.1 Alviniconcha strummeri
AGATGAGCTCAACAAGATCTAGTGAAGGCATGCAAAAGTCAAAGAAGATAGACCGATGAGCTCAATGAGAACTAGTGAAGACATGCAAAAGTCAAAGATAGACCGATGAGCTCAATGAGAACTAGTGAGGACATGCAAAAGTCAAAGAAGATAGACCGATGAGCTCAACGAGAACTAGTGAAGGCATGCAAAAGTCAAAGAAGACAGACCAATGAGCTCAATGAGAACTACTGAAAGCATGCAAAAGGCAAAGAGGACAGATTGATGATCTCAACTAGAACTAGTGAAGGCATGCAAAAGGCAAAGAGGACAGGCCAATGATCTTGACAAGAAGTAGTGAACAGACTGATGATCTCGACGAGGTCTTTGCGTAGTAGCGGTTCTCCTCCAGTCAGCTTGATTTTGGTGATGCCTTGCTCCACGAACAGCCGCGACAGGGTCAGGATCTCAGAGGTGGTCAGCAGATGCGCTTTGGGGCTCAGCTCGACCCCCTCTTCTGGCATACAGTACTGACCTGGCAACAACAAGCATCAGTGACCATGGGCCCAGATCTCAGAGATGGTCAGTTCCTTGGAGCTCAGGTCAACTCCCTCTACCAGCATACAGATCTAACAACAAGCATCCGTGACCAAGGGCCCGGATCTCAGAGATGGTCAGTTCCTTGGAGCTCAGGTCAACTCTCTCAATCAGCATACAGATCTAACAACAACAAGCATCCGTGACCAAGGGCCAGGAGCTCAGTCCCTCTATCAGAATACAGATCTAACAACAAGCATCAGTGACCAAGGGCTAGGATATCAGAGATGGTCAGTTCCTTGGAGCTCAGGTCAACTCCCTCTATCAGCATACAGATCTAACAAGCATCAGTGATCAAGGGCCAGGATCTGAGAGGTGGACAATTCCTTGGAGCACAGGTCAACTCCCTCTATCAGCATACAGATCTAACAAGCATCAGTGATCAAGGGCCAGGATCTGAGAGGTGGACAATTCCTTGGAGCACAGGTCAACTCCCTCTATCAGCATACAGATCTAACAAGCATCAGTGATCAAGGGCCAGGATCTGAGAGGTGGACAATTCCTTGGAGCACAGGTCAACTCCCTCTATCAGCATACAGATCTAACAAGCATCAGTGATCAAGGGCCAGGATCTGAGAGGTGGACATTTCCTTGGAGCTCAGGTCAACTCCCTCTATCAGCATACAGATCTAACAAGCATCAGTGATCAAGGGCCAGGATCTGAGAGGTGGACAATTCCTTGGAGCACAGGTCAACTCCCTCTATCAGCATACAGATCTAACAAGCATCAGTGATCAAGGGCCAGGATCTGAGAGGTGGACAATTCCTTGGAGCACAGGTCAACTCCCTCTATCAGCATACAGATCTAACAAGCATCAGTGATCAAGGGCAGGATCTGAGAGGTGGACAATTCCTTGGAGCACAGGTCAACTCCCTCTATCAGCATACAGATCTAACAAGCATCAGTGATCAAGGGCCAGGATCTGAGAGGTGGTCAGTTCCTTGGAGCACAGGTCAACTCCCTCTACCAGAATATAGATCTAACAACAAAATGCATCAGTGACCAAGGGCCAGGGTCTCAGAGATGGTCAGTTCCTTGGAGCTCAGGTCAAATCTCTCTACCAGAATACAATACTGAAGATCTGAAGTGTTCAGGAGCACCTGCAGGCACAACTCCAAGGACATCACACCTCTGATCACCTGATTTATTTTTCTTCCAGAATACTGCAGCATTTAAATTACTGACCCCCACCCCTACCCCCTCCAATTTTTTTATTTATTTCAGCACAATGCTGCATTTGACTAATGGTGATACCCTTCCAAACTCTAATTTTACAGTATCTCCACCAGGCTTTTCTTCTTTTCTCAAGCGAGTTTGTCTTGCACATGTATTGTATTTGTAATGTGAAACATTGAGTGATCTACAGTTAACACACTCACATCTCAAGTTGCAGCGTTCAGTGAGAGAGATACGCAGGTAGGTGTGCTGTCGACCAAATTTATCAGTGAGGAACTCGGAGAAATCACGATCAAATTTGTGTGCCAACTTTACTTGTTGCAAAGGTGGGCTGCTCTGTAAAAAGAAGAAAGAACAAACAAACAAAAATCACGGTGGGATTTCAAATTTCTGGTCTTCCTTTTTAATTACATGCTACTTGTCTGATTTTATTATTATCACAATATCAGCTGCTGAAACACAATGAAAGAAAGGCCAATAATATCCAACTAGGTGTTTGGAAATTCATGGGTCATTTTCAATGCCATGTTATGTCACAAATACCATCACAATCATTCAAACAGGGTCATATCAAGCAAATAAACCCTCTACACACTGACAGTAGGTTGACGTTAAGCCAATAAGAGGCACAGATCAGCAGGCTTTGTTGACCCCAGATCATCACCTTCACCCTTCAAGTTCACCTTCACCATACTACATAATTTCTTAATGTTACCAAAATTACACATAAGGGCTACCCAAAAAAAAAAAAGAGATTAAAAAAGAGAGGAAACTGTGTATATATTCATGCACTAGGACCTCAAATTCACCCTTTATACTTTTACTGTGTGTGTGAAAGTTACACTTTAAAATCCGTAGTAAGAATACCCCTTGAAAATCTGTCTAGTGGGTGATGACAACTGCCAATCTCTCGCTGAGACAATCCAACGTAAACAGTGCAACACATTTTGAAACACTGAATTCATGTGCAGCATCAAATATGTTATGAATCAATGGCTAGTAAGTAATATATATATGTATATATATTATATATATCTTCTCCATGTTCATTAGCTATTGCCTTTTACTTACCCAATCACACAAGCTGTAAGTGAGTGTGAACATTGTGTGTTTGTGTATGTTTATCACAATGTTGCTGAAGGCATGGCTAATCAGTACACCAAACCAAAAGCAAAAACACCCTGAAGATTCAGCCGATGCATTTACTCAACCAGCAAACTCAAAATCAGTAGACCTACAGCAAAAAGTAAGACTTATACTTTACAGTATTTTAGGAACGCATGGCTGAGCGAGTCTGACTTGGCTATTATACAAGAACAGCCAAACAACAAAAAGTGACCCTTCACAGAAGTAACCTACAGTTATGCTGCAACAATTAATCTTTATGGAAAACACATCTGTACTGGGTTGAGTGAACTTTCAGCATTCAGTGCTGACAAGATATGCAACAAAAAGTGACCATTCACAGAGGTAACCTACAGTTATGCTGCAACAATTAATCTATATTTATGAAAAACACATCTGTACTGGGCTGAGTGAACTTTCAGCATTCAGTGCTGAACAGAGATGAAACAAGAACTGATCATTAACATGCTGTACAGTAAGCATTGAGTTCATATATATATATATAAATATGTATTTATTTATTTTTAAATATTTTTTTAAAATATTATATGCAAAAATTCTGACTCTAATGTTGAGATTTCTGTAACAGTGCTTTACTCTCAGTTTGGAACAGGCTTTGTGTTTACCTAAATTGCAAGATCTCCCAGGTTTCAAATGTGACAGTCTGATTCATGTCAAAGTACTCACAAAAACACTGGGAGCCCTAACAGTAACACTGTAACAGTAACACACACACTTCCAAAGTTTGTTGAGTTGCAATGCGCAATGCTTCTGTCTTGATTACATCACCACCCCACCCCAAGCTGTGTGGGTGGGGTGGGTGTTGTTACTGTCATCTGCCCTTTAAAATAAAATTAAAGAAGGAAAAAAGGATACCCTTTTGAATTTTTTGATGAAGGTGAAAATACCCTTTTAAATTGTAAGACAGTGGTGAGTCGGCACTATCCAAGTAGGTGGTAAGAAATTCCTGGGACATTCTGTACACCATTCTAGGCCACAGATATCATCAGAATCATCCAAACAGGGTCATACAAAGTGAATAAAGTCAAAATTTGCAGCAGTGGTGAGTTTTATCACATTTGTATCCTTCAGTGTGCTCCTTTCAGACATTTGATCTAGATCCAGTTTCTGAGTAACTGTGCACACTTTCCAAGTGCTGATGTTGGCAAAACAATGAGTCCTGTAGTGAAGACTCACCCATATACAGACTGTAGTGTAATCAGTCACTTTTGTTGCAAATGTTGGCTTCATTTGCTAATTAGTAAATATGACCCTGTTTGAGTGATTCTGATATTTTTGGTCCAAAATGATGTTTAAAATGTCCTGGGAATTTCCGAATGTCTGCTTGGATATCAGTACTGCTTGAGTTCACCCCTAAAATGTGAAAAGTGGGAGCCCTGCACATATTGTGATAGGGCCATTATTTAATGTGCAATCATCCGTGCTGATCACATCACAAGTAATTAATTACAGTTTTAAATCAAAAGTCATTCAAATTTCATATAACACTAAAAGTGTCAGAGTCTTCATCATGTTGTAGTTGGTCACTATACGAAAGAAGAAGAAGGTACTAGTTAATATTACAATTTACAATAAATTGCTCTATTACAGTTCGCTGTTTGCCTTACTGTCTCTCTGCCAGGTGAAGTGTCGGGTAAAACGGCTGAGCATCTGTTTCTGAGCTGCACGCAACGATTGCTCAAAGACCACGAGACACTTGGAGACTGCTGCAACACTCCAGCACTTGTGCCGTCTGCTGTCACGCGAGCTAGACGACACACTGACCGCAGGAGCGTCATTTCTCCTGCCGAACAGGCAAACCTGCTCTGCTGTCAAATGACTTAAGTTTTTAAACACACTATTTTAGTGTGTACAAAAAAAATGCGTAACTTGTGTGCTTTAAATTTTTTGCCACGTCATCGTGTCAGTCTCCAGTTTAACCAAGCTGGACACTACAGTAAAGGTAAAGTTCTACACAGTTCGAACATGAACACCCACTTGGATGTCTGCCTCTGTATTTATACCTAAAGTTTGAGTGCACAAAACCGAGGCCAAGACGCACCATGAGGTCCACCGGAAGTAAAAGTAAAGGTCGCGGGTTCATTGTTCAATGTCAATTTAAGCCTCGCCTCCTTGACCTAGTTCCTGTCGCGTCGTTCTTAACTGGGCGAATGTTTGTTCGCCGAACATACTTCGGACACTTCGACGAACTATGATTCGTTTCTTAATTGAACTTTTAGTTCGCCGAATATGGTTCGGACAGTCCAAACTTTACTTCATTCTCAACTGGCTTGTAATGAGATGCAAGCTTCGGCCCGAACTTGCGGCTGACGCGCAGCAGACAGCATGATTGAAAATGTAGCCGGACATCAGTGACAGTGTCTCGAGTCGCGCGATTATTCGAACTTAATTGCCGACGACATTTCAAAACAAGTTATATGCCATTTGGCACCACTTTTACACAGTGACGGAGACCTTTTCAGCAAGGCCGCTAGTACGTTCGCATTGTGAAACCATGGACCTGTACTCTCTCTCTCTCTCTCTCTCTCTCTCGAGGTCCAACCGTTTCGAGTCATGCAGCTCAGCAGAAGTTCTATGTCAGTTCGCGTTTGTGTACTACTAGTTATTCTCAATCGCATCGACTACTACATATACACGCCAACAAAAACAAACAAAAAAAGTTTCAGCCGGATATTTCTTTACTTGTCAAAGTTGGATTCTCGTTTCTCTTGTTGCGATTCAGTAAAAAACTAGAATATGAAGTGTGTGGTGGGGTGGGGGGGGGGGGGGGGGGGGCGCTGAAACCTCTCTCTCTCTCTGGGTCTCACGTACGGTGCAGCTCACCATCGGAACATCCATGTACTCAGGTTGAGAACAGAGAAAAACTGGGCGAGTCGGCCGTAGTGTCACGTTCAGTCCTGTCTTTCTGACGTGACTTCTCAATACTGACTCGACCTTGAGACCATATTGCTTTACGTCCATAGAAGTGAGGTTGCTTATGGGGGGGGGGGGGGGGGGGGGGGGGAGGGAGGAGGACGAAAGAGTGAAGGCTCGACCGTGGATAGCGCCCCGGCGAAAAAGACCGAAGAGACCGTGCCGGACCGCCGGCCAGAACAGAAGGGCGGTGCCCCTCGGGCCATTGCGCAGCGCCTAGCCTGCACTGCGCAAATGCTGTTTCAACTGCCGTGCTGGGCAGAGTCACAAGGACTGTGTCCGTTGCACTGCTGTTGAGGAACAACCCGAAGCGCAAGAAGTCCAACTTTCGCAGCCCAGTTCCACTTCCCTGTTCATGATCTCTTCTGGGCTAACTTGAGGGTCCAGCTCCACCTCCCTCCCGCTCTTGATCTCGCCTGGAACCCCGTCTATAATAAAACTAAATACCCTTAGACAGTAATACTTCATCATATCACTCATGAGATATTTAATAACCTAGTGACTATAACCAAAATGGATCAAGTAACTGCGTTTACCTGTCGTTTTTGAAGAAATTGCAGTTTTGCCTGCAAAAGTTCGAAGTCACAAAAATGAAAGTCAGTGTTGATCAAGTTGTGAAGAGTACAACCTGAGAAACCAAATGTCAAAAGATTTACATCACAGGACACGGGAAAGAATCCCCATTCCAACTATGATGATTAGATGTATGTGTAATACCTCCATTTGACATAACTTGCCTGCTCCCGACAGGAAGCTCCGACTGAAAATTTCGGAACGTGGATACACTATGTGGGTACTGTGCCCAATGCGCATTTTTTCCCCATCAGCGTTGTCCGGCCGCGCTTGGGGCTATTCCAAACTCCAAGAACTGGTTTACGACATCCTTCCTTCAGAGGAAGATGCCGGAAAGCGATGCTCGGAGTGTGGGGCTATTCGTGGCCTCTGACAGAGATAAAAGGCGTGTTGAGTGGCACGTTTCAAGGTCACGGGATATAATAGGCCTATATATAGTTTATGAAGTAAAGTATTTAATACATTGCATCATGTCTAGGAGTATAAGGATTGAGTTTTGTTGGAGGACCCTCTCATTGCGGTCTTTACTGGAATGAAATATCACATAACTTAGCTGAACAAGGTGCAATGAAAAACATGTCTCAAATATCACACAGTAACCTCTGCTACTTTCGTCTCAGTCATGAAACTGCTTCAGTACTTGAAAAGACTCTGTATACAGAACCTACACACATGACATGAAGAGCTGAATTACTTATGTGACGTCTTTCGAGCGCTGCGTTCTGTTTCAGATTTGTGCCGCCATAGGAACTTGAAAAAAGTAAACATGTGATACCTTCTTGTTGAAGGTACTTAGCAAGAATAATATACAAGTTCCGTCTAAATTCACGGAACACTAAATATTCACAGAATGACACGAATGATAGCCCGGTATTTGTAAGAATGTCCTACTTGAATGTCCACAGTTATTTCAGAACAAAGGGTATGATTTTAATGCTTATAAAAATGTAAGAGATATTTTGTATAATACCGATGTTACCTGTATTGTTAAATTAATTGTTCATAGTCCTGTGGGCAAGTATAGTCAGTGTATGATCCCCCCCCCCCCCCCATCTAATTATATATATATATTTTTTTTTTCCCCCCTCTCTTTTCCCCCTTCTAGTTATATATATATAAAAAAAATCCCCTCTCTTTTCTTTAGGGTGGGGTGGGGGTGGGGTTAATATCACCGAGGCCATGAACAGACATAAACTGATAAAATATTGGTCTGTGTGTGTGTGAGTGTCGTGTAGTGTGTGTGTGTGTGGGGGGGGGGGGGGGGGGGGGTGCGCGCGCGTGTTGTATTGTGTTGTGTTTTACGTCAGTGACTGAGTGTTAAACTAAAATGTCGACGCCACGGCCTTCAGTGACTGAGTAGACCACAAGGCTACTGCTGCCTGTAGCTGGATCTTAAGTTGTGTCAATATACTGTATAGAGCCTGAATGACTCTGTAAGTAAGTAAACATGGTGCTTAAGGGGACTAGCCCACGCAGATTTGGCCAAAAAACTAAACAAAACACTGATTTATGGCATGAAAATATTATTGTTTAGGCACGATTTTTCTGTAGTAAGTCACTGCTTGCCCAGCCGGTAAAATTTCCGGGCTGAAAGATGCACGGACCCGCCTGTACACAATATATTTTCCAGTCATATTACACTTCTACTTTCAATGCTATGCGTTTTGATGGAGCACCTTTCACATGCCAGTGCGAAAACGAAAACGAAGAGGCTTATAAAAGCTTTCAAGTCGGACTTTTAACGGTTGTTTTAAAGTGACATCACAGCAGTGAAGGGGTTAATTTGTGCTTTCGCCCTTTTGAAATACGCCAATTTAAGACTGACTTGGTGGTCTAAAAATATACTGGGGATCTCCCTACGGCGTGCACCTATCTACGAAATGCGTATTGTGTCATTACTTTTGTTTTACACACTTATTTGTAGACTCGGCCTGCAAACAATTGACAATGGCGTCGTCTCAGGCACGTAATCTGCTAAGGCCAAATAATTTGTAGGGCGACTTCACTGATGATTTTGTGAATAATTTTATATCTTTCAGTCTTTGAATAAATCTCCTTATCGTGTAATGTGTACCTCACTATAGTGGATGAGACCGGGTGACTTTTTGTTGCTTAACGTCCACGGAGGCGAGAAGGCCTATAAGGGAGGGGGACGAGTGGGAAAAGGGGGACCGCCGGAAAGAGTGAAACCTCGAAACAGGCGCCAACCCGTAAGACCAAGGCTGCCGTGGAAAGCCGCCAGAACAACAGAAGTGTCCGTCCGGCATTGCGCAGCGACCACCGCACCACGCGATTGCTGTCCCAACTGCTATGCAGAACAGAGTCACAAAGACAGTGCCCGTAGCTCCGCCGTCGGGACTGAACAACTGAAGCAAAAGAAGTCCAAACTCTCTGGCCCAGCACCACCTCCCTGCTCTTGATCTCTTCTGGGCTAGCTTACTTCGTGAGAGTCCAGCTCACCTCCCTCCTCTTGATCTCGCCAGGACTCTGATGAGACCGGTTCGGTTCGGCCGGTTGTGTTGCTTAATGTCCTCGGATGTCGGTTGACATAATTATTAGGGACAAGCTGAGATTAATGCGCGAGCATGGTTCAATATATTGCTGCTTTATGTCCATGGAAACCACTATAAGGCTCGTTAGGACGCCGGAGAGCCCAAGACGGCCACGGCCTCGACTCTCATACAGCTCCTGAACTACGTGTTGACTAGACCGGTTTGTTTGAGTGTTGCTTTGACGTCCACAGAAACCGTAGGTTTATTAGGGACGGGAGCCCAGGACGGCCACCTCGACTTTCACACAGCTCCTGAGCTCTACTGAGACCGGTGATGGTGAAGTGTTGCTTAATGTCCTCAGATGTCAGTTGACATATTAGGGACAAGTTGTGACCAATGCCGAAGCACGGTTCAATAATTCTTTACGTCCACGGAAACCAGAAGACTCGTTAGGACGGACAGCCCAGGACGGCCACCTCGACTCTCACACAGCTCCTGAACTATGTGTTGAGACCGGTAGCTGCCGTTTACTAATAATGACTTGGCGATGGACCTGGGTGCAAGGTGTTGAGTGACGCGGATTTTTCTCAGCGTATTGATCCGATGCTGCTACAGGAAATCTTTCAGACACCACTTTGTTATTAATAATAATAAAAGAAAAGAAGAACCTACCGGCCGGTGGCACGCCAGAAACACACACGTTACGCAAACAGGTAGCAGTATAATATTTAAATGTATTGTTCCGGTACTGAGACTACTCTTGTCATTGCAATAGAAGTATCAGGAATCTTTCCTTTAAACTTCCAAGCACTGGACAACAACAACTCAGCCAAAAAAGATAAGTTTGTTTCTCATCTTTCATCGTTTTTCAGTAACCGTTTAACCTGTTGCATAAGTGTCATTTTGTGGCTTGACAAAGGCCGCGATTTCCCCGAAAATGTGCAGATTGTGTCTGTTATAATAAATATGATCCCCATGAAAAGGTAAGGAAAATGAAATTATTTCACACACACACACACACACACACACACACACACACACACACACACACACACACACACACACACACACACACACACACACACACACACACACACACTGTCCAGATTAAAAAAATAAACACTGACAAAAATAATTATATACTATGCCGATGAGTGACATGTACACAAAACCGCTGCGCGGAGAACTTCACACCGGCGGGCATCCTATCACTGATGTCACACTAAAACGCGGGAAAGAACTCGTGAAAACAGTGTTAGTAACACTGTCTGGGAAAATCCTCTTCTAAAATCGTTACAAAATCAACGGCACGTTCAAATCACAAAAGCTGAATTTAATGCGGATCGAGTCATGTTCGTTTAACCTCCTCTAAGCACACGAGAAGTCAGTTTAGCCTCCAAAGGAGAGTTCCTTTAACGTCCACAGACACCATAAGGCTTATTAGAATGACTGTGCGGTTTTATTGTGTGTAATGTAGTCCATGGTATTAACTTGACAAAGCACTTCTGGCAAAGCGGTGTGTGCGAGCGTGCGTGCGTGCGTGTCACTGTGTGTGTGTGTGTGTGTGTGTGTGTGTGTGTGTGTGTGTGTGTGTGTGTGTGTGTGTGTGTGTGTGTGTGTGTGTGTCAGTGTGTCAGTGTGTGTGTGTGTGTGTGTGTGTGTGTGTGTGTGTGTGTGTGTGTGTGTGTGTGTGTGTGTGTGTGTGTGTGTGTGTGATATTGTTTTACATGCTGTGTGTGATACTTTAATTAATTGTTTTACAAGTATATGATCTTAAGTTCATTACTATTTTATGATGACGTCACAGTTCTATATTTATAACTATAACTATGATTAAAGTTGGTCGTGTTGTGTTTGTTGTATTGTTTTCTTAACTTTATGTATTATTATTTTACGAGCCCGCCGTGACCACAACAAAATTGCCCCTTGTGGGATGATTTTTTTTATTTTTAATTGAATTGAATTCTTCTTGGTGTGTTCCCCAAGTCTAAAAATGGGCCTACATGACGTCACGCCTGCGCGTCTTGGGCACGCAGACGATTAGGCCTAAGGGGAGAGAACACTTCCTTCGAGAATACTTCCGGTAGAATTTAAGTCCTTAGATCGATGTTACCGATATTTTACGGTAAGTTTTGGGGGTTAAATTACCTCATGTGTAGTACAGAATGTTTTCGTGGTGTATGAATTCCTATTTTTAGTTATTTATTCGGACAGTATGTTGTACAGTTGAGTAAATCATGAGACTGATGTGGTTAACGATCAGATCGCTATGGTAATTGTGTCAACAACATGGAAGCAATGATACAGTTGAATTCGTGGAATGCTAGCATGCGTACATTACAAGGCCATTATTTAAAACTTAAATCAGACCTGATATTAATTGTTCTTTTAATATTGATAAATATACATTAAAAGTGAAGTTAAGCTCAATGAATATAGCCGGATTGGCCTAGTCGGCTGAGACCTGTAAGAATACTGCATAGGGATTTTTCACCCGCCTCAGTTTACAGCCAAGAGTAAGCACTTTTTATTATTCCGTGATACTTTATTTTATTAAAATTTATTTCATCTCATTCATTCTGCCAGTACAGCCCCGAATATCCTCATCGTGAACTTCTTCATAAAGAAGTTGGTCACCTACAAAGAAAAAGAATATAGAAGCAGAAAGAGATAGAGGAGGGACAGACTAAACTTCCTAGCAAAAAGAGAGGGAGAGAGATGTTCTTTATATGTACCACCCAGTCAACCATGTTACCACACAAACCATCAAATAAAATATGGGTAATATCCACACACACACACACATATATTGAAATTTATTACATTGATGCTGCTTTCTGTGACATCATCAGTATGAATGTTATATATGTACATCCTGAAATATTCTGAACCTGGAATGAGCACACTTAAATAATGATCTGTGTTTCAGATACGATGCTTTGAAGAGAAAGATAACCAGTTACTCTGTAGCTGACACAGTGACAGAACATGGCAAAGGAACCAGCGCCTGATCATGTGACCACCTCACAAGGAGTAATTTTGCTTTAGGTTTTTGTCAGTCTCTGTAATGATGATGATATTAATATATTTAGATGAGTACATGGAAACAGTGCATATATACGAACTGTAATAATAAAGAAACAATAACAATGTATTGTTAAAAAATGTGTTCTTTTGAATTTGATAATCTATTCTTATTATTCTTTCATGTGCTAAAGCTATTTCTCCACATTGAAGTATATCATCCTGTGCAAGGCAGAGCACTATGAATTAAAACATAGTCAAAACAAACTAGGTTGCACACATGCATACACATATGCACAGAGGGAAGACAAAGCCTGAAAGTTAAAAAAAATAGCTGGTTTGTTAGTTTGTAAATCAAGTACCTGAAGTAGTCAGGAGCTATTGAGTTGAGGCAGTGGTAGTACAGAGAAAAAGTTTGAACTGTATTTGTGAATGATTGGGCAGCCAATAGAGAGAAGCAAGATAAAGAGAAATATGATCAGTTTTGGGAGCTCTGTTGACTGAAAGTGAAATATGGCAGGAACAATGTGCAAGTTACATTTGCCTGTGGTAACTAAAGTCTTTTTTCTTCTTTTTCCCATCCTTTCTTCCTAGCAGGGTGACCTTCATATCAACCTTGACCTTGATTACTATGATAGTGAAGAGGAACTTGATGGAGACAGTGACAATGGTGATTTCTCCGATTCCGATGATGACTTTGACAGTGATGTCACACTGGAAGAGTTGGCACAGGGTGGTCTTGACATTCCCAAAGGTCAAGGAAATGAGAAGTTCCCACAAAGAAATGTCAAGGGAAGTGATGGTTCGAATGGTGCTTCCATGGCTGTAGTCCCTGCTGGTGAGTCTTCTTGTCTGGTTGTTTTACAGCATTCACAACTTTAAAATTTGGCAGAGTTCTAATGGAAGCTGTTTTGCTTGTTTGTTTGTGTTTGTTTTTTGTGTTTTTTTGTTTTGTTTGTATTGTTTTGAACTACAATCAGCTTTCGAAAGCATTTCTTGTCTCTCTCGCACACATGCACAAAAAATGAAAAATCAGATAACTGCCCGTGGAAATCAAGTCTAACAAAGAAACAAAAAATCTTCTTCTTTTTTATTTTTATCTTTGACTTGTTCATGTTTCACTTATATTTTAGCAGTTGTGTGAAGTATTTTAGGCAGAGAAAAATCAGCTCTGTGTGTGTGTGTGTGTGTGTGTGTGTTTACTAAAATGACCACACACACAAAAATAAGCTTTTCGAGTCAATGGAAATTATTAATTGGTTATATTAGTGTTACTGTCAGTCTGATTGATTCAGATGTTTGACTAAGCATGGTTTGTTTCTTTTAATGTGTACATATGTATGCATGCATGTGTGAGTCTGCATGCACATGTCTGACATGACTAAGGGGCATGACTGTCAGCTGACCTAGTCCACATCAGGCTCTCATTTGTTTTGATTTCAATTTCATTTTTGCTTGGGATGCTTTATGGCAATAGTAAGCAAGGATGTGTGCAGTGATGTCTGGAAAGTGCCTGGTGATTTTAGTGACTGTGTGTCAGTTCTTTGTCTGTGTGTCGCCAATTTCTCATGAGGTGAAATGTTCAGGTGACTTTCGACTTGGTGGACATACCATTTTTACACCTGTGAGTACCTGTTAGGTTTGCAGCACACTGGAGACAGTGCTCCAGCTAACATGAAAGACATTTTCTGGTCTGATTTTGCATCCCAGTCAACATGCAAAGCCAAGAAGTGGGGAGCGAGGGGCAGGGTGATGAGAAGAGTGAAGAGAAGAGGGAACAGGCTAGCACTTCCTACCAATACATTTTTCAATGTCAGATTGCTGTCAACAAAATGGCAGAACTTACAGCTGCTGTGAACTACAACAGGGATTACCACCAAAGCAGTCTGATTCATGTGACAGAGTCATGGCTGACAGAGGAATCAGCAGGCATTGATTTAGATGGATACACCACCATTCATTTTGACAGAGACAAGTAGAAGAGAGTGAGACAAAGGTAAAGATGGAGACAATTTCAAATGTTTATTTTAAGTGTAACTTCTTTTTGAGCCAATGTGTCAGAGAACATTTTTCATTTTTATGCAGTGCACGATTCTGAACAATAAAGATTTATTTGACTGATTTGATTGGTACAGATGCTGCAGCTAGTGACCCCTATGATGTGGACAGCGATGAAGAGAAAGATCTGCTAAAAGGAATCAAAGATGATATTAAAGACATGGTGAGTTAACAGTCTGTTTGAGTTTCTTAACATATATCCATGTGTATCAATTGTGTGTACTTCCATGTGTATACATGTGTGTGTTTTGGGTTTCCTAATGTGTACGTGTGTTAGTTTCTTGTGCTTCATTGTGCATATTAGTACATATCAGTTTCATATGTAATCTAGTGTATGTGTATCATTTCTGTGTGTACATATCCTAATACATATATATGTGTGTCTATTTTTTTAATTTCCTAGTGAACATGGATGTGTACCAGTAATTTCTAAAAGTACACACAACATATCAGTTTGTTGTTGTTGTTGCTTTGTTTTAGTTTTTGGTTGGGGGGTCTTTCCTGGCACATTTTTGTGTCAGTTTGTGTTTGGTTTTTTTTAGCATGGATGGGTGTCAGTTTGTTGTGTTTCTTGGCATGGATGAGTGTAATAATTATGCGTGTCAGTTTCAGATGTGTTTTTATAATCAGAAGTTTGTGCAGTAGAATTGGCTTGGTAATGAACTCAAAACATGGATTGTCCAAGAAGTACAAGAAATCCAAAGTTTCAAATTATGGACTTTGTTTTGAGCACCTTGTTAAAAGTGTACCATTAAATCTGCACTCATGTCACACATTCAAAACACTAACAAAACTGACAAACACTTGACACCACAAACCAGCATACACACACACACACACACACACACACACACACACACACACACACACACACACATGCACACACAACCAATCATACATAATTATGTATATTTGCAGACATACTCACACACACACACACACACACACACACACACACACACACACACACACACACACACACACACACACACACACACACACACACACACACACACTAAAGAGAAACAATGGCTGAGGTGA
>OY757543.1:4893123-4895623 GCA_963584105.1 Alviniconcha strummeri
ATGAACAGACTAACCACGTTAGCTAGCCTGTATAATGCTGTTGAAGAAGCAAAAGGGGAAAACACACACACACACACACACACACACACACACACACACAAACACACACATATATATAAAAGGGGGGGAAATAGCAAGAAGCAGACACACACACAAAAGAAAGAAAGGAAGAACAAATATATGAACAAAGAAACAAAACAAAAACAAAACCCCAAAATGACACAGGCACAACAACAGCATCAGTGATGACATATAAAAAGGGAGGAAGGAATGGGATGGCAGCAGCAGCAGCAGCAGGGGCGGGGGGGGGGGGGGGGGGGGGGGGAGAAAGAAAGAGGGAGAGTTCCATAGCAGTCATGGTACTTAATGTAGGAGCATCAAAATATTACATTTTATATTTTATTTGCCATCAGTGAATACCTATGTCCTATATAGACATGATGTGAGAATGTAAATATGGTCATACAGACAGATTTTGTCATAGTTCTGCACAAAGGACATCCTTTTAATGTGTATCTGACATATGACAGTGTCTGGTTGAAAGAATGAAATGTCGTAGTGTGTTTGTATAATTAATGGGGTTTACTGAGCTCTTGGTGTGTGTGTGTGTGTGTGTGTGTGTGTGTGTGTGTGTGTGTGTGTGTGTGTGTGTGTGTCTGTGTGTGTGTGTGTGTGTGTGCACCTTGCACATAGTTATGCTTGAACCCTTGTTGATGTCTACCTTATGTGTTAGGTTTTGTTAAATTGCTGATAACATTTTCCATCTCAATGTTTGTTTAGTGCTTTGAGCCACAGGGTAGGTACTTTACAAATTTCCATTATTATTATTGCTCTGAGATGACCCAGTGCAGTCAACATGACGCTGAGATCCAGTCACCACTGCTACTCACTTTTACTCTCTGATTCTCTCTCCCAACACTGCATTGTCATGTCTGTTTTCCAGGCCAGGTTGCTTGTACATGGGTGAGAGAAAGAGAGAGAGAGAGAGAGAGAGAGAGAGAGAGAGAGAGAGAGAGAGAGAGAGAGAGAGAGAGACGTTGCAGTAAATCTTTCAAACACTTTTCTCAAACCTTACATCAGTGGATGGAGCGTTGTCTTTCCTGGCAGCAGGCTAATTGCCTGTCATGTTGCTAACAGGCTAAGATGGAATGGAACGTGTACAGGCAATGTAATGGGCGCACAGTGGGGGTATTATGCCACGCAGGTGACAAACCTTCTTTGCTTGTTTTTCGGATAGATGGGAGACAGTCATCAGCAGCCAGCAGTCACACGGATGGAACAGCCAGCTCGGTGGGTGATGATAGGCCCAGGAAACATGGCCATCGGAGGAAGAGGAAGAAAGATTTTATCAAGCGCAACAAGGAGGTGAGTTAACACTCTGAACCACTGTCAGGGTGCTGTATAAATTTACAGTCGCATAATTATAGTATCCTCTGAAGCGTGCCACAGTCAGGGTGCTGTATGAATTTACGGTCGCATAATTAGAGTATGATCTGAAGCATACCACCGTCAGGGTGCTGTATAAATTTAGTCGCATAATTATAGTATCATCTGAAGTGTGCCACAGTCAGGGTGCTGTATGAATTTACAGTCGCATAATTAGAGTATGATCTGAAGGAAGCGTACCGCTGTCAGGGTGCTGTATAAATTTACTGTCGTATAATTTGAGTATCATCTGAAGCGTGCCACAGTCAGGGTGCTGTATGAATTTACAGTCACATAATTATAGTATCATCTGAGTGTCAATGAGGATCACAACAGGAAAACACGACATCACATGATAGATATGGTGATCAGATTTACTTCGGCTAAAAGCCTTTGTCTGGTCTTTGTTGCAAAATAGGTCAGGATAATACCTATCAAGACCAGATGACATTTTCCCATTCCCCTGATGCAGTATGATACTGACCTTGAGGTCCATACAGGTGTCCGTGACCTTGACCATTGACAATGTCAAGGTCACAGTCTAAAACAAAGATGTAACCAAAGTTATGCTATCCCACTTTGAATGCAAGTCGACTGAGGGTTTGTTCTTCCTGCAGACTTTGAGGATAGCTTTGAAAGCAGGGATCCTCAGTCTGTGCGTTGCAAGATGTGGCCACTTTAAGTTTGACTGTGGACTGTCTGCAGCTGGCAGCTAATGCTAACGACATGATCGCCATGACTGATGATGAGAAGAAACGTCTCCAGGAGCTTCTTGTCGACATTGACGCCTTGCCTGAAATAGCTGAGGAGGGGTTGGACATCAATGTGAGTTGTCCGCTTGTATGATATAGGTAGACATACAGATTGACTGTGTTTATACATTGCTGTTCTGTTCTTGAGCAGACTCACTGCACTCTAATTGTATCTGACTGATTGAACATCTGTAACTTTGCAAAGATCATTTAAATATCCACCGAAGTAGTGTACTTATAGTGCTAATTAGTTGTGACATGGCTGGTGCCACGTGAAACTGTTGCCATCTCAGCATACATTCTGTGCACACCATACAGCAATG
>OY757543.1:4900623-4933123 GCA_963584105.1 Alviniconcha strummeri
TGCAGTACATATTTATTATTATTTAGAGTGATAGTCAATGCAGTACATTATTTATCTGTTTATTGTGTTTCATGAATGTAATTCAAATTTACTGTGTTCACAGAGGACAAATAATTATTCTTGATGTTGTCAGGGTTTCGCCTTCGATATTTCAAAGGCTACCTGCCAGAAGTGAATTTCTCCTTTTGTCCTGCAAAAGAGACAGCTTCAGCAGGTAACTAACCATCAGTTTGTTTATGGGCATTTACTGTTTGAGCAACAGGTGTGTTGGGCTTTTTTTCCAGAACACTGGAGTCTGCAAGAGCACAGCTGATGGTGAACCCTCCCAAACTGAGCGACGAGACGTTACAGAAACTGCTGTCTGAGGCTCATTTTCCCCTTTCTTCACACCTTATGGCATTGCAAGATGATGACAGCAAGAGTGCTCACAGTGAGTGGTTATCTTTGTCCTTTGTTTGCTCTGGTGATGCAAGATGATGACAGCAAGAGTGCTCACAGTGAGTGGTTATCTTTGTCCTTTGTTTGTTCTGATGCTGCAAGATGGGACGGCAAGAGTGCTCACTGTGAGTGATTATCTTTGTCCCTTGTTTGTTCTGATGCTGCAATGTGGGACGGCAAGAGTGCTCACAGTGAGTGGTTATCTTTGCCCCTTGTTTGCTCTGGTGATGCAAGATGGGACGGCAAGAGTGCTCACAGTGAGTGATTATGTTTGCTCCTTGTTTGTTCTGGTGATGGAAGATGGGACAGCAAGAGTGCTCACAGAGTCAGTGAGTAAAATCGCGTTTCTTGGCACAGCAAGATGGCAACAGCAAAAGTGCAATATTTTTGCCATTGTTGTGTTTTGTGGTTTTAGGTCAGCTAGTTTGCCGTCATTCTGTATTGTAGTTTTAGGTCAGTCACTTTGCCATCATTGTTTTTTGTAGTTTTAGGTCAGTCTCTTTGCCATCATTGTTTTTTTCGTAGTTTCAGGTCAGTCACTTTGCCATCATTGTTTTTTTCGTAGTTTTAGGTCAGTCACTTTGCCATCATTGTTTTTTCGTAGTTTTAGGTCAGTCACTTTGCCATCACTGTTTTTTCGTAGTTTCAGGTCAGTCATTTTATCATCATTGTGTTTTGCAGTTTAGGTCAGTTTTAGGTCACCCAGTTTGCCGTCATTGTGTTTACAGTTTTAGGTCAGCCCGTCTCCGGGGAGCTTTTCACTTGTAGCAACAAGTGTCGCTGTTTTGTAGTGACAAGTGAAATATCACAGTGCATACCTGTATTGGAGGTTACTCCCCATTTTCTACAATGTTTACCTGTTTTGATAACACGAGGTAAACAGCTAACAGTAATAGGATAATGATTAGCATTTGTGTGATGCCACATTGCTTAAGGCAATTGCTTTTACTTAAAGTGGTCTGGATGTGTCATAAATTTGCTTCAAAGAATAGTGTTTTCCTCTTTTTGTTCTTTTTCCTGTTGTTCTGATCAGTAGTGACTTGGTGTTTTACGCTTGGTCAACCATTACGGTTATATCAGGGCAGTGTTTGGATCAGCTTGCAGTGTCTCCTGAGCACATTCCAAACAGTGTTTCTGAATGTTCTTCTCACAGGCGGAGAGGATGGGGAAAGGATCCGGGCAGAGACGTGGAAAGCCATCGCGGATGAGACGCTGAACGGTGAGGAAGACGAGAGCAGCGCTGCATATCCAACCCCTGCAGGAAACAGACAGAGCCCCCACCCCCACCCTCAACCCACAAACCTCAAGCCGTCCACCATCGTCCCACACCCCTCCTTGTCAGACACCGGCATCCGCCCCACGCCCTCCCGCCGGCCCCCCTTCCTTCGCTACAGCTCACTGACGTCAGACTCTGACGGCCACGAGAGCCGAGTCAGCTTGCCCGAGATCTCCTCCAGCCCCCTCATCAACACGCCGCAAGGTGGCAGCACGGGAGTCCCCAACAACGACCCCTTGCAGTACTACAATGGCAGGAGCGGGGTTCGAACCCCCTCCTCCCTGGACAGCATGGTGCGCAATGATCTGTCGATGGACACAACACCGCAGGGCCGAGTGGCAGCCAACAGTCAGAGGATGGCGGGCACGCCGCTCTTGATCGAAGAGGTTGGGGATCAGAAGACCCCCACTCCACACCCACCTCCCGCATCAGACAGATCGACATCGAGGCGGAGCGGTCTGTCCAGATCAGATACATTGGAAACTGATTTCAAAAGTTAGAGCAGTCTGCATGATTTCTACAGCACAGGAAATAATACATACGCCAGTGTATACTTTTACATTTGCAGTCCCACACAGGCAAATACCAGTAAGTCTTAATGCTTGTGACTGAGCAAGAACATATTCAACACATTCCTACTGATTATAAATCCATACTGGTGATACTTACTGCCTAACAGTAACACCATTTTGTCTTTTACTGTGTGAATCAGCAAGTGCACAGTGTCACTGCGTGGTGCTCAACGTCACTGTGTTTTCCAACAATGTCAGTGTGAAATAATCAGCCAACAACAAAAGTAATTGTGACCCTTCCTTCCAAACTGAGTCACAGTGATATATTTATCGTTCAGAGGTATTTATATCACAGTAGAGAGCACAAAATTCTATTCAAAATGGTCCAAAAATGATCAACATTGGGTTGCTGGTCTTATTTATAACAGTTTGAAGTCACAACCACCACAGCACCTCATTCTGAGAAACTGGCAGAGTTTTGATCATGGTGGTTAGCAACAAGTTGGTGCTTGTTTAAAACACATTTTAATTGTCATGTTTGCCCCGTTCAAACTGACGTAACACACTGACTAAATCAGTTATTCAGTTACTTTATTGGAATTCAGACAAAGTGATTCCACAGGCAATGTGGAGGAAGGAAGCTTGTCTCTTGTAGACAATGGCTTGCCCTGGGAATCCACTGAGACATTTATAAACATTTCTTTGTATATAAAGACCATAATATCTGATGCAAAAAAGACTGGGCAATCTGATTTTGCTGAAAACCCCAGATCAAAATGGAAGCTCCTTTTGAAAATAAGCCACAATGAGAAAATGGCCCAGTATCAATCCGACTTGTTTCTAGAAGCAGGGTCACAGTTGATTAATACTTCTAAAAATTGTTTCATGCAAAATGAACCAATAAATAATACATAAGATAAATAGCGAATGGATATATAATAATTGCTTAATTAATCATTTTGAAAATCAATAAATAGATAAATACATAAATAAGAGAAACCTTTGGATACAAGTGAGTTCACGGTAGATAACACATTCATAGAATGATCACCTATTTTACAATGTGGGTTACCTTTTCAATTTGTGCTGCAGTATCTCCAAAAATGTGCCCACTGTACAAACAAACAAATGGGCAAACACTGCTGCACTGGATCAAAATACCCCCCCTTTTTTTTTTACTGCTGATAGTTCTGCAGCAAAAAAATTTTAAATGCTCTGTTTGCAGAGCTTTTAAGACTGTGGCTGTTGTCAACAATTTTTCTTTTTCTTTTTTTATTCATGATAAAAAAAATAAAAAAAAGAAGAAGAAGAAAAAGAGTAACTGTTGATATGAAACTGTTAAGAATGTGGGACTGATGAGATCTGAAATATTACATTATATGTAATGTTACACGTTGTATGTTAATGTTGTGTCTTTTCCTTGCTGCATTGTTTCCCCTTACAATTTTAAATATGTTGTGTATGTGTTGTTTGTAATGTTATTGTTGTATATTTTGGGCTGCATTTATGAGTTTCTTGTTTGGGAAGAATTGTTTTTATGTGGAAAGTATGTTTTTATGCCTGCATTTGCTGATGGTGAAACGTTCTGCACAAAATTCCGTCCACATCTGTTTTATGAAAAAGTTTTACATCTACAAACATCTGGTTATTTTGAACTTTCAGACATTGGTTAATAAATATTTGTTTGCAAATTTTGTCCGTTGGATATTATGAAAGGTGGAGAGGCTCAGATACATGATGTTACTGCAAATAAACTTGTAGTCTTCTTTGTGAGGTTATTTGAAGTGCCTGATCATGCATGCTTGCACACACACACACACACATGAACAGTGACACACTTAGTCTCACACACACACACAGTCTCACACATAGTCTCTCTCTCTGTCTCTCTCACACACACACGCACAGTGACTTACACACACACACACACAGTCGCACACCCCACACATAGTGACTTACAGTCACACATACACAGAATCATACACACATTTAAAATTCCAGTATTTACTGAATGTACAAGTTCTCCAGAACCAGGTCTTGGCAGCAGGAAGAAGACTGCACTTTTACAACAGACAGTTCCTGCTACGAACACCACAAAACCATACAATCACCAGAATTCTCTTGCAGCCTGGGGATTCTGTGGAGGAAATTGCCTGTCTGCCCTACCCTGTCAGTCTTTGAAAACAGGGACTGCCGACTGAGTTACAGTCCTTCCCTGACAATTTTGCACTGAATTACCCTACAGTCCTGCTGAGGGTGAATGTTCAACAGGTAACTGGGTGGCTGTTTTAGTCCATACAGCCACGTGCCTTTGAATCAAACTTCTCTAGTTAAGTGTGGTCCCAAATAAAACTTCATGCCATTGTTTCATTATAAAGCAACAGTGGTAATGCTGTCTCAGACGGTGAAACATTCACTTGGCTGCAAAATACTTGCCGACTCCTGGCATACAATTACAAATCATCTTTTCTTTGATGATTACAGTTTGCAGCCCTACCACAGGCAGTGACACTATTGATACATCAGTGGAACACAGCTGTTTCTGTCTACTGATGCCAGTTTCCAGTACCTGGTTAAGAGACTGTTGGCTAGGCCACTGATGTGTCAGGCAGAGCAAAGCTGTTCACTTCCAGCCACTGGCCAAGACTGTTGACCAGGCTGTTGACTTGTCAGGCAGATCATAGCCGTTCACTCCCAGTCACTAGCCAAGATACTGTTGACGTGTCAGGCAGACCATAGTTGATGATGTGGTTGTTGATGAGGTTGTTGAATGAGTCAACAGTTGATGAAGCTGTTGAATTGTCAGGCAGAGTGTAGCTGTTCACTGACCCAGAGACCACTGATGAGGCTGTTGACTTATCAGGCAGAGCGTAGCTGTTCACTCCCAGTCATTGGTCTACAGACTGTTGACATGTCAGGCAGAGCGAAGCTGTTCACTGCCAGTAACTGGACCAGAGACTCTTGATGAGGCTTTTGACACATCAGGCAGAGTGTAGCTGTTCAATGAACCAGAGACTGTTGATGAGGCTGTTGACATGTCAGGCAGAGCGTAGCTGCTCCAGCCTGCTGACAATGGCCTCCAGGGCCTGCTCCAGGTCCTGACAGGCGGTGTTCAGTGGGTCTGCTAGTTCTCTGCTGACTGGGTCTGTGTGCTGTTGCTGCATGTGGAGGTGAACACAGTCAATGCAAGGTCATCAAGTGTGCTGTTAACTCTTAGCTAAGGTCTTAGCTAAGGTCGTCAAGTGTGCTGTTAACTCTTAGCCAAGGTCAAGTGTGCTGTTAATTCTTAGCTCAGGTCATCACTGATCAAGTGTGCTGTTAACTCTTAGCTAAGGTCATCCAGTGTGCTGTTAACTCTTAGCTAAGGTCATCAAGTGTGCTGATAACTCATAGCTAAGGTTGTCAGTCGTGCTGATAATTCTTTAGCTAAGGTCATCAAGTGTGCTGTTAACTCTTACTAGTCTTAGCTAGGGTCATCAAGTGTGCTGTTAACTCTTAGCCAAAAGTGACACTATAGAATAATCAATGTTAGTGGTTAAATACAAATGGGTACAAAGTTTACAACGCCTATGAATAATCGGTGTTAGCAGTTAAATACATATGTGTCCAAAGTTTACAGTGCTATGGAATGATCAGTTTTACATTTATTTTCCAGGTGTACAATGCTGTCAGCATTTACCTCCTATGGGGGAGTATTTATTAATTTTGCCAAAGGAACCAGTGGTCCTCTGTCTTGTTCCGTTTTAACTACCCTACAGCCTGATTTTTCTAAGCCGCTTATTATTTGAAATACCAGAGAATGTCCTCACTATTGTTCTTTTGTTGCTGTTTCATGTGAGTGTGGGGAGTGGAGGATTACCTTGGAACTGCCGTTTGCTGTTTCATGTGAGTGTGGGGAGTGGGGATTACCTTGGAATTGCTGTTTGTTGTTTTTATTGTTCTGTTTTTTTGTGCCCTCGTTTTTCTCAGAAGAGGAGATTATCATTTTGAAAGAAAGTTCTCAGGATGGGTAAACTACATGAGGGTAGGTGTGATGGCAGATAGTAAAATGTATCATCTAGTAAAAATTCTGGGTTATTATTTAGGCTTGATTAAATGACTGCTGGATAGTCTTATTTGCTCAAAATTCATTTTTTTTTTACTAGCTGGGGTGCAATTTTTAGCCAGGGTCAAGCTAGCATGAACCTGGAACCCACTCTGTGAGAAACAGCAGCTGACTGACGTCAGTCTGAGCACCCCTGGGCCTCTTTACCCCCTGGTTACACGTGTGTGGTAGACTCACCTTGATCTTGGCGACCACCCCTTTTAGCATGAACTTGGAGGAGTTCAACATCTGCACGGCTTGCTGGGTGTTTTCCATCTGTTCCACACAGGTCTGGTATGCTGTACAGACAAGCTCTGTGTCAGTCACAAGACCTCAGCATGCCAGGGTAGTTAGTTGCTGTGATTTTACAGGTTTTCACAAAGTGCAAATTCTGATCTCAACAAAACCACTTTGATTCCATCAAAAAACAAAATCAATCTAAAAACAATTTCTCCCCATCCCCTTTGCAAAACGACAACAACATAAATCTGTAGTTAGAAGAAGCCCATTGCTAAAGAACTTCCTACAGCAGATGATGCAACTGTGAGCAAAGAACCAGGATGTGATGAGTCTTTCAAGTGGTTTGGCAGCAGCATGTCTCAAGCAGACATTGTTGACAAGCGCTCTTGTGCACTTTTTCAACCTGTGGGAGAGTGTTGCTGACATAAAGCACCTGTGCCTCCAAAGTTGCAACAACAACAACAAAATGACCAGTGCACGTCCACTCACTTTGGGCCAGTTCCAGCGACTGCTGAGCAATTTTCTGGCACTGCTGCTGGTCTTTCTCCCAGCCTGACTTCTGTGTCACACACCGGTGTGACCTCTGGAGAAACTGAGTGGCCTGCACACAAACGCTACCTGTCAAAGCTCAGGTTCAATGTTGCTTCATGTTCACAGAGACCAGAAGGACTATGTTGAGCTTGTGTTGCGGATTTCGAGTGCTAATTAACTCTTTTGTGTATTGATTTAGCAGTGCAGAAGAGCTTTTCTGAATGCATAGATACCACCCGGAACTGAATAAGCTGTGTAAATTAAGCTGCTTGGAATAGTCTATAGACAACATTTTGCACTTTACAAATACTTTAATTATTATTATTATTATTAATTGCACTGAACTGAACATGTGTTTGTCAAGGGGTGACTGACCTTTTCCAGGTCAGGTTTATGGGTGGGTGTTTCAACACGGCACAGGTCGGCGTACAGCTTCCACGTCTCTGCATCATTTGTCACCTGTAGATCAAATTACAAAATTGGTCTTAAATTTTACATCTCTAGACCCCATCGGAAACCAGCCTCCAGAAAGTAAAACAGAGTTTCACCATTCATGATGTAAAAAAACAGTATTTATCATGGAAAACCTGTGTTAATAATCCATAACCCCATCAAAATCCAGTATCTAACACAGAAATCTGGTTTAAGACTATGTAACCCCATCAAAAACCAGTATCTAACACAAAAACTTGGTTTAAGAATCCATCAGAAACTAATATCTAACACACAAATCTGGTTTAAGAATCCATAACCCTATCAAAAACCAGTGTCTAATGCAAAAACCTGGTTTACAGATACATAACCCCATCAAAAACCAGTATCTAACCCAGAAAGCTGGTTTAAAAATCCATAACCCCATCAAAAAACAGGCTCTGGTGAGGAACAACTGCTTAAGCATCCATAACTCCATCAAAAAACAAATCAGTAATTGCATTTTAATGTTTTGTCATCCTGAAGGTTTGTGTCAGGGAGGAAGGGGAAGGTCATTCTAAGTCGAGGGTACGAAGACAGAAAAGGCACGGGAACCAACAGTGGAAAGTCTGGTATGCGGAATCCGGAGGCTGTAACCAGTAACAACACTAGCAGCCAACGGACAATCTGGCGGCAACAGCAGACGTCTCACCTTGGCGGTGATGCGACCAAAGAGCTCCAGCATCTTGGGGTGAAGACGGGCCGACCGCTGTCCCCCAGCATCCTCCATGTCCGTCACCACCGCCTTCACCACGATGCGCAGCACCTGCCAGCATCAAGAACATCAAACTGGTGTCTGTGCAATGAACACATTATCAACCCCCTCCCCCTACATGTGTCGTCACCGCCTTCACCACGATGCGCAGCACCTGCCAGCATCATGAACATCAGGTGTCTGTGCAATGAACACATTATCAACCCCCTCCCCCTCCATGTCCGTCATCACCGCCTTCACCACGATGCGCAGCACCTGCCAGCATCATGAACATCAAACTGGTGTCTGTGCAATGAATACATTATCAACCCCCTCCCCCTCCATGTGTCGTCACGGCCTTCACCACGATGCGCAGCACCTGCCAGCATCATGAACATCAGGTGTCTGTGCAATGAATACATTATCAACCCCCTCCCCCTCCATGTGTCGTCACTGCCTTCACCGCAACGTGCACCTACCGGCAACATGTGCACCGGGTCACAGTGTCATTTCAGTGAATATTTGAATTTGTGCTCCTACACACACAAGCAAACACACTTCCCATAATAGAACATGCTTGAATTATATATAAAAAAGTTTCCATGGCGGTCTTTCACCTTCGTTTTAAAGTGTATGTATTTGTTTTACTTGCATTTTCTCTTGTCGCATGGTCATCTTATCTTTCTTTTGTAAACAGAAAATCAACAAGCTCTGGCTGACTCTCAGATCTGTAATGATTTCTTAGATGCAAATCTGGTTTTAAAGTAGAAACATATGAACAAATCAACAAAGCTGATGGACACCAACATCGTCCTTACCTCTGTGTCCGTCCACTTTTCCTTGAGGTCCAGCAGACGATGATACGCTCGAATGACTTCCTCAAACTCCCCACAGTCAGTGGCAAACTATCACACATAAGTGAGCACACAATGATCTGTTCAACTGCCTCAAAATCAGCACATTCTGCAGCAAACTGTCATGCAATGAAGTGCAGCATTTCTAAGCTTGCAACAAAAATGATCAGTGGAATGGGCAATCCGAAAATGCACATGAAAGTGTTTGACCTTCGTCTTCAAAGACTAGTGGCTCAACTATCCTGAATTGCAATGGTTGGTGGAATGGAATCACATGGACTGGAATCACACAGATAACACAACCCTGTTAAAGAGTAATCAAACTGATTTGCGGCTATGCCGCATGGAAAAAGAATATGCTAGGTCACGAGAAATGACTGAGTAGACTGAAGCAAGGAGAGTTTTTACTTTGGTGTTTTCTGCCTGTTAGACATTAATTCCGTGTCTAGGGAAGGGAGGAATGGACAGAGAACTTTGCAATGCACACTAGAATGGGGATAGTTCAGTGGTAGAGTGCTGACTTGCGATCAAAAGGTTGTGGGTTTGAGTCCCTGCAGGCATGGTAAGAAATTTTCTCCATGGTCAGCTTTCTGTGCTGACTCTTATTTTGGTATCTGTTTCACCCCTGTATTACCACAGTAGCGTGTAAAAAAAGCCCTGTCATTCTGCCAAAAGTGCAGGTGGCAGGTTCCAGCTAAACACACATACACCCTACACATGTGGCTTCAAAGGTGACGCTGTAAACTGGTGCTTGGTTGTATGGTGTACACAAAATGTGCACTGAGACAGCAGCAGTTTCACGTAGCACTGGCCATGTAACAATCAAACAGCGTTGTCACCGCTTCGGTGGATATTTAAAATGCGCTGTGTTAAATGAGTCACTGGTTTCAGGTGGCATATGACTAGAGCACAGTGGGTCTGCTCAGAAGCAGAGAACAGTGCTATAGTTACCATTGTGAAGTGCTTAGGGCTCATCTCATGATGAGGTGCTCAACAAGTATTCATAAAACAAACAACAACAAAAACCGGAATATCGTCTGACAATACAGTGACAAAGACTGGAGGGAGCCGCTGATGATGCAGGCAGTGATTGCCTGTGATGGAGACTACAGAGGAAGAATGGAGGCGAAATGTGTGCGATGTGCAGAATGTTCTGGACAACAACTCACTGCCAGGCAGTTTTCCCACAGCCTCCAGTTGTCATAGTTACACTTGATGGCATCCTTCAGGGTCAGAAATGCCTTGCGCCTGAAATTAACACACACACACACACACAAATTATACACTTCAACCAATTCTCCTGTTGTTGTGGTTGTTGTTTTGGTTTTGCCTGAAATTAACACACACACACACAAATTATATACTTCAACCAGTTCTCCTGTTGTTGTGGTTGTTGTTTTGATTTCTCTGCCACAGCTACAGTACTAGTACCAGAGGCTGGCAGGAGCTTGCTCATGATAAGTTACTGGTAAGTAAGTACTCGGTGCTGAAATGAAAAATTGGAGTCTTGCCTTGATATGCGACAATTTTAAAGATAGACTCTTACTTTAGTGAAACTCATCTGTCAGTCAGAGGTGGGGAGCAAGGTTAAAAAGTCCTCTTCTCACAGTATTTTCATCCCAACTAATATCAGTACCCAGTTTTTGCTAGTCAGTGTGTGTGTGGGTGTGTGTGTGTAGTGCGTGTGTTTGTTTTCCGTATAATACTTTATGTAAATTGTTTTGGTAGGGCTGTGCTCTACATGTGTAAGGATTTTTTTTTTTAGGTTAATATGTATCATGTGAGCGCTCAGGGCATTGATGAGCGCATGATAAATGTACATTATTATTATTAAAAACCTCTTGCTGACAACACATGTGGCAGGAAAGAGTGCACATTTTATTTTCCAAGAAATGGAATGGACATTGGTTTTTCACGAGCAGTCAACCATTATCTTCCAGGAAACCTATCTGACATGGACGTAGCTGACTAAACTGACTGACTTCAACTGACTCATTCATTCACTCACGGATCAAATACTGGAACTCACTTTTGTTTCAGTCTGGCATATGCTGTGGCTAGGTTACTCCAGGCTTCAAAGTTCTGAAAACAGACATTTTGATTGGGGAGAGTCAGTTCATTCTGATAACACATCTTCTGATTGGTGAGACTCAGTTTTTGTTCTACTTCTAGTAACAGACATTCTGATTAGACAGAATCAAATTATCAGTTCATAATTCTAACACTCCGATTGGAGAGAATCAATGATCATTCTGTTGACATGCATGCTGATTGGAGAAAATCAGTTCATCTGTCTGATAAGTCAGCCTGATTACAGAGATTGGATCCCACAGTTTGGTAACTGACATTCTCCTTTGAGTCAATCAGTTTATCATTCTAAAAAGACTAATACATTACTGAAGATAACTTTCATATTAATAATGACAAACACACATGTGCCCAAACGCTACATATGGGGGGGGGGGGGGGGGGGCGGGGGACAGATGAAAAGGAGACACAGAAAGACAAAAACAGATCACTGGCATGCATCCTGGATGAAGAGGATCATTCTGAAGGAAGGCATGAAAGAGTGGAGAGAGGGGTCACGTCTGCCAGACAGCAGCACTCAATTCCATGTCCAAAGACTCTGGCACACTTGAAAAGGGCAAACAATTCACATTTCTTATGGCCACAGGCCAAATTTCTTCTTATGGCCACACTCCGCGTTTCTTATGGCCACAGTCCAAGACTCCTTCTTATGGCCACACTCCACATTTCGTATGGTCACAGTACAAATCTCTTTCTTATGACCACAATCCAAATTTATTATGGCCGCAGTCCATGTTTCTTATGGCCACATTTCACATTTCTTTCTTACAGCCACAGTCCACATTTCCTATGGCCAGGGCTGTACATCTACATGAATAACAGATTACTCCAAAAGCAAATACCACAATCCAACAGCATTTAAAACCCTTACATCCCTAGATAACAGAATACAGAATATTTCATTCATCCCACTACAAGAAAATTGCAGTGTCAACAGATGACGGAACTGCTGCTTTCCAATCTGATCAAACCACACAAGAAGCATCCTCACATCATAGTCGATGTTGACGCAGCGCTTGAAGGCCCTGACAGCCGACTCATACTTTTTGGCTGCCAAGCTTGCACAGCCACACGTGAACCACACAGGGATCTGCCACACAAATTTAAACCATATACACACATGAACCACACAGGGATCTGCCACACAAATTTAAACCATATACACACATGAACCACACAGGGATCTGCCACACAAATTTAAACCATATACACACATGAACCACACAGGGATCTGCCACACAAATTTAAACCATATACACACATGAACCACACTGGGATCTGCCACACAAATTTAAACCATATACACATGTGAACCACACTGGGATCTGCAACACAAATTTAAACCATATACACATGTGAACTACACAGGGATCTAGAACATTTAAACCATATACACATGTGAACCACACAGGGATCTGCCACACAAATTTAAACCATATACATATGAGAACCACACAGGGATCTGCCAAACAAATTTAAACCATATACACACATGAATCATACAGGGATCTGCCACATGTGAACTACACAGGGATCTAGAAAATTTAAACCATATACACATGTGAACTACACTGGGATCTGCCACACACATTTAAACCACATACACATGTGAACCACACAGGGATCTGCCACACAAATTTAAACCATATACACACATGAATCACACAGGGATCTGCCACACACATTTAATTTTTAAACCACATACACATGTGAACCACAGGGATCTGCCAAACAAGTTTAAACCATATACACACATGAACTACACAGGGATCTGCCACACAAATTTAAACTGTATCTTTTATGAATGAGCTTTTCATGTAACAGGATAATCACAGGCAAAAAAGAAAGAAAAAGAAAAAAAAAAATGGAAAAAAAAATGAAGAGGATAGATAGATAACTGCCTTTTAATGCCCAAACAACTGAGATGGTTATATCAGGGCAGCTACAAACAGGAAGAGGGAATAACAGAGAGCAAGAGGGTTAGTTAGTTAGCTAATAATTCTATTTCTGATGTCCCATCAACCTTACAGGGTCACCTGAGGACAAACGAACTCTGTCATACACAAATGCACATTTCAAAAGTCTTCTCATGTATGTAAACCCTTTCTCAAATGAAAATGACAAAATTCATTGATTTTAAACCAGAGGGGGTGGGTGGTGGAGAGATGGGAAGAGGGAGAAAGGAGGGAGAAAGAGAGAGAGAAAGAGTGGGAGAAATAAAGAGAAGAGGAAGGAAGTAAGGAGAGAGAGAAGGAAGAGGAGCAAGCAGGGGAAAAGAGTGGGAAGAGAGTGTGCAGGGAGAGAGGGGTTGTCGCGTAAAAAAAAAGAAAGGGGGGGGGGGGGGGGAGACAAAAAGAGGAAAGGATGGGCAGAGGGCAGTACAACAGACAGAGAGGTGTATGGATACATATACAATTACGTTTGTTTCTGTGACTGTAAATAATGTTTTTTGTTGTGTGTAACTTCTTGACATATTTTGTTATTTTGATAATTGTAAGATCAGTCCAATATCACTTACATGAAAAGACTTTAAATAAAAAGGAGGGAGGAAGAAGACGCAGACAGAGAGAAAGAAACAGACAAAAAGACACAGACAACCAGAGACAAATTCAAAAAGAGTAAAATGGGTTATGTACTTGCAAACAGTTAAGTGCCAATGACTTCTCAAAACAGTCCACTGCTTCCTCAAACTGCAAATGACAAAAAAAGCATCACATATTACCACAGGCTGTCAGTTCGGACACCACAGTGATCCAGCTCTAACAGGTACTGCACAGTATAATTGTGGTGACATATACGTCTGAGGCACTCAGCAAGTGTTCATATAGGTCTGAACACATAAAAGGTTAAAAAGAACACTATTTATCAGGACAAAACACAACATGAAAATTTTGGGGATAATCCCCTTTACCAAGCAAGAAACAACACTTAACAATTAAATGGTGAAAAAACGAGATGTAGAACTAGGACACTTACCTACTTTTGGTTAAGCTGCGTTGTTTTTGTGTCAAATGCTAGGAAGAATCATATAAAAGTAAGTATAAAACTCATTCAGAACTCTCAGTATTACTCTCAGTACATTCAAGTTTATCCAAAACTTTGGTTCCCAGTTTCTACCATGCAGAAGCTGACTCCCTGCTACGAAGCTTTTTTAGGAGCAACAGCCCACAGAAATCCCACTTAAGCTCACCTTCTCCTCTGAGAAGTGGACATAGCCCAGGCATCTCATGGCACGAGCAGACCTCTGATTGGACAATTCCCAGGCCTGCTCATAGTAGCTTTTGTTCCGCGTCACGTCGCCGAGGAAACACAGGAGAGTGGGCGTCTCCTTTACTGCCAGCTGTTCACGAATCACTGACTCTGCCTGAATACACAGAAGAAGGGAAAAAAATAGATATATATATATATAAAAAAAGAAAAGAAAAAATAATCAGAGATGATGTGCTGTATCTGAGGATAGGGAAATATGAAACATGCACTGACACATACTTAAAGGAACTAGCCCTCTCAAAATATATTTTGTTTAACAGGCAAAAAGAGATGAAAATGAAAATAATTTTTTTACATCAAAGATCTTGATCCAAAGACACAAAAGGTTAAAAAGAATGCTATTTTATTACGACAAAACACAAGTGAATTTTCAGGGTAAGCCCCTTTTTCACGCTATAAAACAACACTGAAACAACAGTTAAATGGTGAAAATGAGATGGATATTTACGGCTCCAACAAAGATCTTGTTTCAAAATACTTCAGTGATGTGATAGTGAATTTAGATAAGCAATTTTCACCTGGGATGGTTAGTAGGATTGTATAGTACAAAGAAACATCACTAGTCATAACTCGCTTGTCACATATTGCAGCCTCTCTGATACCTGGTGATGCCATTCCACAAGTGACATGAGCCATGTGTTGGGCCACTGGGTGCATGGTAAAAGAACTACTACTACTGTACTACTGAAAGCAGTTTTCTAATCAACAGGGCATTAAAAAAAAAAAAAAAAAAAATCATTTTTCTTTGAGCTCTTCTACCCTTTGGACAAAACTTGTTCTGTGAGGTCTAGTTCCTTTAAACCCAACCCACCTACAAAAACCTTTTCTCCCACAGGAAGAGAGTAAAAAGAAAAGAAAAAAGAAAATACCTTTTCTCTTTTGCCCAGTCGCTGGTAGCAAGCAATGGCGTCCTCCCAAAGCTGAAGACGTTCATAGATATCCAGAGCCATTCCAACACAGCCCATGGACAGCAGGACCCTGGCTAACTCACTCTGCACAACACACAGACATGATATGGCTAACTCACTCTGCACAAAAATACATAGACATGATCTGGCTAACTCACTCTGCACAATACATTGACATGATATGGCTAACTCACTCTGCACAAAAATTCATAGACATGATCTGGCTAACTCACTCAGCACAATACATTGACATGATCTAGCTAACTCACTCTGCACAAAAATACATAGACATGATCCGGCTAACTCACTCTGCACAATACATTGACATGATATGGCTAACTCACTCTGCACAACAATACATGGACATGATAGTGTAGGACTACAGCTAACTCACTCTGTGCAGCTACTGTAGCTAATTCACTCTGCACTACAACAGACATGATAGTGTTGTGCAGCTACTGTAGCTAATTCACTCGGCACTACAACAGAGACATGATAGTGTAGGGCTACATGGCTAACTCACTCCATACAACACTTGTAGTTAGTTCACTCTGTACAGTTCATAGAATATAGGACCATGGCTAATTAGTGATTATACACATTTGCATGCATGCAGGAGCACAGATGTTTGTGCACACACACACTCCTGTATGGACTGCACACCCACCACACATGTATTTCTCTCTCTCCACACACAGACACACACGCACAGACACCTGTAAGATGGGAAGAAAGGGAAAGCAAAAAGTAAGGTACCTGCACAGCCCAGGTGGTGGGGGGATGTGCAGCATAGAAAAGCTGCAGTCGGATGGCCGCACATGGTTCTTGCCGAGAGAACTGGTTTTTCAACTCCTGAACAATCACATATATTTGTATGTACTCTGTTACACTGTACTATGTGTGTGTGTGTGTGTTTGTGTGCATGTGCGTGTGTCCATGCATGCATGTGCATCATGTATACATATGCATGCATGATTGTGTGACAGGGAATGTGCGCACAAATGTTTGTGTTTCTACTGATCTACTGTATTGAACTGTGTGAGTGTGTGTGTACATGTGCATCATGTATACACGTGTATGTATGCATTAATGTACGTCATGAACGACATGCGTGTGCTTGCGTGAACTTGAACTCGAAAACTTTATTTCACAAGGATTGTAGTTTAGGTTCAGTCAAAAACCTGTCTAACAACTAGTCCTTGCTAAGCTACTGATGAACAGATATCAAATTACAGGCATTATTTATATACAGATAGGCATGAATGAGTGAGTGAAACGTTATACATCAGAATTTCCACACAAAACATAGCGTGCTCATAGCACCAGATGAACACATGCCATACATCATTCAGTTACATATTATGAGCATACGGTGAGCATATTATGAGCAAATGAAGCAAGAGTGAGCATGAGTGAGAGTGAACGTGAGAGTGAGTGTGCATGCATGTTGTTCTTGTTTGCACATTCCCATGCCTTCTGTGTCATCCCCCTCTCCTTCTTTTACAGTTTTACAAAAAAATGTGGTACTTGTCAGTTCCACCCTTTCCTGAATCACTTAGGCTCGTAAAACTCGGGTTTAAATCTGGAATCACTGGTGCACGCAGACTACAGTTATGCTTCCCCTGGATACAACACAAGTGTGTCCCTGGTTTCCTGTCCCAGATGAAGTCAACTACTCATTTTAAGCTGGGTGAGCCGAGGAAGCTAATGATGGCTGTCCTCCAGCATCCTGCCACAGGCATCACACACACACCTGTGCTACAGAAACAAGCCAGATTGCATGTTCCGACCAGATGCTTCTGCATATCCGACCAGCACCTGCGGCAATATCCACTTTTAGCCCCGTCGGTTCGCTATCCTCAGATGGTTTGAGAATGGGTGTGTGCGTGTGCTTGTGTATAGCACTGGCATAGTACGGAATAAACTGATATGTGAATATGCCAACGTAGTGTATACATCAGGTTCATCCCATCCACACACACACACACACACACACACACTTATACCATTTGAGCACCACGAACCGATGGGGCTAAAAGTGGACATTGCTGCACCTGCTGTATGGAGGGATACCTCTGCCACTGGCATCACACACATACCTGTGCTACAGGAACAAGCCAGACTATGTTGTTCTCATCAGATCCTACCATATGTGTATGGAGTTATACATCCTGCCACATGCATCACACATACCTGTGCTCCATAAATAAACCAGAATGCACATTCTGGTGAAATGTAACCCCCTATTCTACTAGCACCTACTGTACATTTTTTTTTTTTTTTTTTTTTGCCAAGCACATTGTTGTGGGACGTTTATTGACATAACGTGTATCCATCCTCTAAAATAATTCTTTCACACACTCATTCATACTTCTTTTGCTAAGGCTTTCTCTCTCTCTCTCCATATTCTAAATCACATTATATCCATCCAGTATACATTAGTCAAATACGGTGGCTCTATGGAGGGATGTTATAGTGTGGTTCACCTGTACTGCTCCAGCAGAGTTGTCTCCCTTACCTCCAGTTGCTGCATGGAGCGCTCCACTCGGCGCCGACTGCCACTCTCCATTTTGGACCGCAGCATGTGCGCAGACACTGACACAGCCCAACTTGACACTTGTGAAATGATGTGCTGAAATACAAATACCATGTGCACGTTTGGGAACACAGCATATGTGCCAGCTCACAGAACCCAACACTTGTGAAAAACACCAAAAAGAAATATCATGTGAAATATCACGTGTACATTAACCAGTGCACCATTTTCAACAGAGGGTGAAGTAGTCTGTCATGGCAGGGGTCCAGGAAGGGACAACAGTGACTGATCTTTTTCTTCTAATTTCAAAGAACAGCGTAAAAACCTCATATTTAAAACAGTATTTTGCAACTCACAAAGCAACCCATTGCATTGTATTCTTTTACAAGAAGCAACCCATTACACTGTATTCTTGAAAATTCTGCCCTGTTCCTTAATCGGCTGGTATTAACTGATGCCCTGTCACGGACTGCAGCTGATGGCAGACAGTGACAGTAAATGGCAGACAGTGACAGTAAATGGCAGACAGTGACAGTAAATGGCAGACAGTGACAGTAAATGGCAGACAGTGACAGTAAATGTCTCACCTCCAGGTAAGTCAGGACTTCTTCGTCTGTCAACCGCTCCTGGGCTACAGCCCGCCGGTGACTCTCCCTGTGCAATCAGACATTCCATTACGATTATTACTCAAACACACACACACCCACACAAACACACATACAAAGTGATGCAAACACACAGAGAATGTACATGCACACATACAAACAGAACAATATAAACAACTGATCATATCTCTGTATTTTAAACTGAAAATCCCCCCCCCACCTGTTTTCCTAAAGATATGTTTTTATGAGCTTCAGTTAACAACAAACACAATGTTAACAAATCTAGTCAAATAATGCAGTCTACTGTGGAAATGAACCAGGCATAAGTTCAATGTACACTCTGCGGAACTCTTTCAAGACAAGAACCATACATCTCCATAGGACAATTATAATTATGGGTATATCATCAGCAAAAAGTTAACAAACTCACATGACAGCAAGGAGCAGGGCTTGCTCCATGGGAGACAACTGTGTGACAGTGTTGGACTCTTCATCTTTGAAGTTAATTTTATCTAGTACGGTGTCATCATCCAGTGCTACACTCTGGAACAGATAGCAGCATGACGGCACAACATGCAGAATGTTTCAGACTACTGAAAATGTCTTCCAAAAAACAACAACACAGATGCAAAGATGACACAAATACACACACACCACCCCTCTCTCTCTCCCTCTTACACACATACCCTCTCTCTCCCCCTCTCACATACACACACACTCTCTCTCTCCCCTTCACACACACACACGTCCACGCACACACATGCATGGATACATATACACAACACCACTACAAGATTTCCTTACAATGTTCTTTGTCTCTACCTTGGGCACAGGAGCAGAATACTCTGGGTTACAAAGACCCACTGCTGGCAAAGTTTGCTCCCCTTCGTCCCGAGTGACCTTGACCACCAACTGTGCTGTGTGCTCCTGCTGAAACCGTGTCCGTTTCCCAAGGGCTCCTACAGAACAAAGCACACCTACTTCAACACCTGGTGGAACAGGAATATTTACAAATGTAAATGTATATATCTGCAATATACACAAGTACACTGAAACATAACACAACTATATCTGATAAAAACAGGAAAAATTTAGCATCCATTTACTGGTAAACTTGCTGGACACATTGTTCACACAAAATCACAGTGGCAAGAAACCTACTTTGAATGTTCATAATAAGTTATTCAATTAGGCACATTACCCAGTAAATTTGCAGTAAAAACATATCCAATGCAGTGAATGTGTGGCAAGTGATTTCAAGATTTTTCTTGTTAGTCTGATAATTAAGGGCTTACGACAGATCTGAATGCAGTTTCATTGTCACTAAAAATGACAACAAAGATCAATGAACTATTTGTTCTCGGAGCATCCACACTGAGAGGATAAGATAATATTTTATTACACAAGGGTAAAGATTTAAGCACAAATCAGCTCCTTCTGTTTTTAACAAAGCTGTCCCTGATGACAGACACAGCAACACTCAGTATGTCAATGTGCGTGTGTGTGTGTGTGTGTGTGTGTGTGTGTGTGTGTGAGAGAAAGAGAGAGAGAGAGAGAGAGAGAGAGAGAGAGAGAGAGAGAGAGAGAGAGAGAGAGAGAGAGAGAGAGAGAGAGAGAGAGAGAGAGACACACACACACACACAGACCGAGACAGAGAAACATGCAGACAGAGAGCAATGGAGAAAGAGAAAGAGATAGAGACAGAGACAGAAAATTTCCAAAGATGACCTGTAAGCTCCACTGCAATGCCTGCCAGTTTCCGTGCCTGTGTGACATGATCCCTGGCCATATTGTCCTCCCAGTAAACCTGACACATCTGTGATGCCTCTATATGGAACAACACTGCCACATCCCTGAAAGTGTGACACAGTCATAATACTTCCATGTTACATGTAGAACTGTCAACAACAACAACACATCCCTGAAAGTAGGACATAACCCAGATCTGACGCAGTCATGATGCTTCTATATAGAACTGTCAACAACACCACATCCTTGAAAGTGTGACATAACCCAGATCTGACACATCCATGATGCTTCCATGTAGAACTGTCAACAACATATCCATGAAAGTGTGACAAAACACAGACCAGCCACATCTGCCATGCCTAGATCTAGGTGGAACAACACTGCCACATCTACAATGCCTAGATCTCTGTGGAAAAACACTGCCACATCTGCAATGCCTAAATCTCTGTGGAATAACATTGTCACATCTGCAATGCCTAAACCTCTGTGGAATAACACTGTCACACCCGCAATGCCTAGATCTCTGTGGAAAACCCCCGTCACATGAGGATCCAGCAAGAAGCCCAGCACCAAACAACTGAACCAAGGTCAACCAATGAACAAAGCCATCAACCAGCCAACAGAGCAGTCAACCTGATCATCATACACTCAAATAACCATGAAATTAAGCAACTCATCAATGCTGTAAACTGAATCACCATACATCATCTGTACACCCAACCATCATAGACCATCTGTAAACTGAACCACCACACATCATCTGTAAACTGAACCATTCTACACCATCTGTAAACTGAACCATCTCACACAATCTGTAAACTGAACCATCATACACCATCTGTAAACTGAACACCACCCATCATCTGTAAACTGAACCATTATACACCCTCTGTAAACTGAACCATTATACACCACCTGTAAACTGAACCACCACACATCATCTGTAAACTGTACCATCACACAACATCTGTAAACTAAACCATTATATACACCCTCTGTAAACTGAACCACCATAAATCATCTGTAAACTGAACCATCATACATCAACTATAAACTGAACCACCATATATCATCCATAAACTCAGCCAACATACATCATCCATAAACTGAACCACCATACATCATCTGTAAACCAAACCACCATACATCATCTGTAAACTGAACCACCATACATCATCTGTAAACTGAACCATCATACAATTAACTGTAAACTGAACTACCTTACACCATCTGTAAATTGAACCATCACACAAGTAACTATAAACTGAACTACATCATCTATAGACTGAACCACATACAGTCTGCTAACCATGAAACCAACAACCAAGCAACGAATCAACTAGCTAGCCAGCCTCTTAATGCAAGTAGAAGAAGAAGAAAAAATAACTCCTGACCTGTTCTTGTCATCATTGAGGAGGAGTTCTTTTTTGGAAACTGAAACGGCAAAACAAAACATGCACCAGCACATTACACAAATTACAATACTGTACAGAAAAACAAACAAACAAATAAATAAACAAAAAACATAAAATACAATAACATTAAACTCAAATCACAAGAGGGATTTTACACTTACAAAATTATCATAACATGGAAATCATGGTATGATCTGAAACAAGTACTACCGAATAAAGACACTCATAAATCAGTAATTCTTCTCTAGGTGACTGTTGGATGACAGTGGAGGAGATGTATGACGTATCTTGTCCGGGTAAAGGTCTTGTTTGGTTGCCTGAACATCCTGTGTCAAGATTCATCCCTCTAAACTAACAAAGCCTCGTCATTTAATTTTGTCTGCTATTCCTACTTTTCAACACTAAAACAGCACAACCTATTAACAAATAACTTAAAAGATCTCCTGCACAGAGAACCAAATTTGATAGTAAACAAGTTTGACTGTGATGAATAATGTGTCAGAAAGCGTACAGCAGACTGTAAACAAATTCAGTAACAATATATGATGGGAGACATCAGTGTAAAATGGCCATACAGTGTATGCCAGTCCCTACACATGTATTTCTGTATCATAAGTAAGCTGGTGTTTTACACCCAGTCAACCAGTGTGGTTATACCAGAGCAAATATTTCTGTATCGTAACAGTAATATGCCACTGGCTGTACAATCAAACTACAACATCTGACTGATCCACTCGCTGACAAACACAAAGAACCATTCCTGGGTCAAGTGTCAAGAGTATGGTTTGAACTGTGTCACTGAAAAGTCTGAGCCTGCAGACGTTTTCAGTCACTGGCTCAGAGTCAGACACTCACTTTGCTCCAGTGTGTCCAGGATGGTGGCCCTGAGGGTGGGAGACCTCTGATCCAGCAAACTCTGCTGCACCGCCAGACATCGCACCAGCCACCAGTCCCATGTCTGTCATACAACAACAACGAAAACAGCTACTGCACCAGCCACCAGCCCCATGTCTGTCATACAACAATGAAAACAGACATCGCACCAGCCACCAGTCCCATATCTGTCATACAACAACAATAAAACAGCAAAAGGTAAGTGCATTTTGTCTCATACTAATTGCACCCACAGCTCTCAGGTGATCCTGTTTTTTCCACTTCATTTGGTTCAAACCAACCCCCTCCCTCCGCTCCACCACCCCCTAAAAAAGACCAAAACAACAAAAAACACCCAACAACAACAACAAAGACTGAGGTTGAGAATAAATATATACTTCATTACTTGATTTATTTGTTAAAAAAATTGAAAAGGTTAGACCATGATTGTAGACTAACAATCGGTGCAACAACAATCCTTCTGACCTAACTCCTAAAAGAACACAAAGAAACAAATGGAAAAAATGAAGCAGATGGTGACACAGCAGAACGTTAAATAAATGGTCTTGTCTGGAACCACCCAAGCATGAGACATGGTTTATTTCCAGAAATGCATCACACACAGACCAGAGTATGTTTTGAAACTGTCAAGACCATATACCTGTAAAGAAGGGCAGAGGTGTCGGCATTCCAGGAAGATGACCCTGGCCAGGTGCAGGAAGCCAAGGTGTTGCGACAAACTGTAGACTGGCTCCCCGTCTTCACTCAAGTAGGACATGGCGCTGTCGTGTACTTGCTGGAACAAACACTGTCATGGTTTAATTATGAACTGCAGACAGGCTTCCCATCTTCACTCAGGTAGGATGTGGTGCTGTCATGTACTCACTGCAACAAACACTGTCATGAGAGACTGGCTTTCTGGCTTCACTCAAGTAGGACATGGCACTGTCATGTACTCACTGCAACAAACACTGTCATGAGAGACTGGCTTTCTGGCTTCACTCAAGTAGGACATGGCACTGTCATGTACTCACTGCAACAAACACTGCTGTGGTTTAATTCTGAACTGTGGATGGGCTCCCCATCTTCAAAGCAGGACATGGCACTATCATATACTAGCTGAAACAAACACTGTCATGGTTCAATTACGAGCTGTAGACAACCTCCCTATCTTCACTCATGTAGGACATGGTGCTATCAATAAAAAAGTATTATGTACTCACTGCAACAAACGCTGTCATAAGACTGAGAGACTGGTTCCCCATCTTCACTCAAGTAGGACATGGCGTTATCATGTACTCACTGCAACAAACTCTTGTCATGGTTCAGTTATGAACCGTAAACAGGCTCCCCGTCTTCACTCAAGTAGGATGTGGCACTGTCACGTACTTGCTGCAACAAACACTGTCATGAGAGACTGGCTCCCCGTCTTCACTCAAGTAGGACATGGCACTGTCATGTACTTGCTGCAACAAACTCTGTCATGGTTTAATTATGAACTGCAGACAGGCTCCCCATCTTTACTCAAGTAGGACATGGTGCTGTCATTTACTTGCTGCAACAAACACTGTCATGGTTCAATTATGAACTGCAGACACTGAGACAGGCTCCCTGTCTTCACTCAAGTAGGACATGGCACTGTCACGTACTTGCTGCAACAAACACTGTCATGAGAGACTGGCTCCCCATCTTCACTCAAGTAGGACATGGCACTGTCATGTATTCGCTGAAACAAACATGGTCATGAATTAATCACACACTGTAGACGGGCTCCCCGTCTTCACTCAAATAGGACATGGCACTATCATGCACTCGCTGCAACAAACACTGTCATGAGAGACTGGCTTCCTGTCTTCACTAAGTAGGACATAGTGTTATCATGTACTTCTGTAACAAATGCTGTCATGTGTAGACCGGCTCCCCATCTTCACTCAAGTAGGACATGGTGACGGTGTTACCATGTACTCACTGCAACAAACGCTGTCAAGAATAAATCACACACTACAGACTGACTGGCCCCCTTGTCTTCACTCAAGCGGGACATGGCACTGTCAAGTACTAGCTGCAACAAACATTGTCATGGCTTACCTGCCGCCATGGCAAGAAATGTGGCATCATCAGCTGCATAAAATCAAACCTCAGACAGGACACTGCTGTCAAAATACCATAAGTATAATACCATCTGCAGCAAAGCATCAACAACACCAAGGCAGGATTGTTCACATGCAGTAAGCACTCACCGCCAGTGTGGACAGTCTTTTAAATCATGTCGATTATTCAAATAAGAAAAAAATAATAATCTTGGTTTATGCTCAGCAGCTTTCAGAATTTATTACACAAGTGACAAGGACTACATTACAAAATACAAGTGCTGATGAGCTAAAAACAATGAAGAAACATATGTATGTGGTGTGCCTGTGTGCCTCTGTGACTGTGTGTGTGTGACTGTGTGTATGTGTGTGTCACTGTGTGTGTGTGTGTGTGTGTGTGTGTGTGTGTGTGACTGTGTATGTGTGTGTGCATGTGTGTGTGATCAGTAAGTTAAGACTCAGATAGATCATCTGGAAAACACACAACCTGTCACAGCATCAGACCATTAAGTCTACCACTGTACCGGCAGCATGGTAGCATACCTTGCAATCAGACAAAGGGTCAGGGAGGTAAGAAGCAGGTGGAGTAGTGGTGGGGGGACCCATCCAGTTGTTCTGAACGAACAGCTGCAGACATGATGCTCCAGTCACCAGCACCTCCATCTCCCTGTCACCGACAGTGAGACATGCCAATGCCACAATGAACAGCAATATGATGGGTATTTTCTCATCTCTGTGTAACAACTATTTCTACACTGACTCCACAAAAATAAAGAATTGAAATATGTCAAACAGGACCAATCAAAATATTAAAGCATGTGCATGCATGTGTAGCACACACACACACACACACACACACACACACACACACACACACACACACACACACAACTGTGTTTAGTGTGTGTGTGTGTGTGTGTGTGTGTGTGTGTGTGTGTGTGTGTGTATGTGTGTGTGTGTGTGCGTGCGTGTGTGCTTGCGTGTGTGTGTGTGTGTATCTGTGTGTGTGTGTGTTACTGTTAGTTCTTGGAGGGAAGGGCTTACCCAGCCCCAAAGACAGTGCACTGAGGTAGTCAGAGCACAATGTGGTGGAAGGAATAATGTTCTACTTCTAGATCAGTAGATGTGGATGGCTGCAACTGAGAGGAAAAACTTAAATTTTTAAGTTAAAAGGAATCATGCTCATTGATGCACTGAAAAGTGAAATTCTTTACTGACTGACTTACTGGGTGACTGAATCATATAATCAACTTTACCTTAATGACCTTGAACCTTGTCCATTGCCTGCACTGGTTGCACTTGCAACCGCAGACAGATATTGTTGAACATTTTTCACAACACAACTTTCAAGGTCTTGACAGCAGTCATGATTCTGTCCCAGAATCTGTCTTGCTGCATCTCCAGCCAACACTGCATCAAACTTGCCATCTAGAAATAAGCTGACAGATTCTGGTGTTTCTGTGCCATCTGGAAATCAAAACACACAAAAAGTTTAAAAAAGACAACAACAAAATGATTTTTCAATTTCAGACAACACACACAGTTATTCCACAAAGAAATGGTACAATCTATGTTAGTAAGTGACTTTCCCACCAGTAATGCTTTTATAATGCATAAACGATAAAGCTGTTATTATTATTATTATTATTTATTAATTAATAAATAATATTAATAACATCAGTTTTGAATCGCTATCTCAAAAGGTGTCCTTTGAAAATAATACCTTTACTACGTATATCAGAATTTTCCTGAAAATTGGCACAGGCTGATGACCCAGAACAGATTCACATTCAGTATTCCATCCACGTGCTGCTAATGTTCTACAAATTTATATACAAAAACGTCAAAAAGCAGAGCATCGTGATTTAATCCCATTTATTTTACTTCACAAACTAAATCATATTTCATTACTACAGCAATAAAAACAAAAGTCAAACGATTACCAAGGCATTCTCTCAATTTGTCCCCTGTTAAAACAGCAAGTTCCATCTTTGAGGTTTACTGAAGAGGTACTGAAATAGAGAGAGGTGATGTTAACAACACGTTTTCAGGGCGCAGCCATATTTATCAAGGGTAACCACTTGCAACCAAGAGTTTACTGCCATTACTTCCCCTGCCGTGCGTCGGAAGTGAAATCCAATTCAGCGAATCAGAAAGCACGTTAGAAATAATCACCAGGACGCGCGTTGCTACACAAGCAAACAGGTTCCAGAGCACATCCATCCATTTATTGCATAAAAAGGTAAAATTCTCATTTGTTCTGCATATTTCAAGTTTACTATAGCTACTGCGGAATCACTGATTCATGCTGTTGTGCATTACTGCTTTGGAAGAAATTCATGATGTTTGCCTGCGTCTGGTTTCAAGTCAAAACATGTCATATTTTAGAGCTCTATGAAGTCGTGTTATTGATAGAATATTTCTTGTCAGTGGACACATTTTGACGAAATATTTTTTGGCCAGTCTTTGTAGATACCGTACAGCCAGGCAGTTAGTGTATTGTGACGGTTCGAGTGCATTGTGAATATTGACGCGGATTATTCGTTTGATAATGGGGAGACTGGATGAACAGAGAGTAGTCAACGTGCACAGACTTGGGTAGACTAGAAAAGGAGGTCTGGACGTACTGGGGTTTCCATGAATTGAACATAATCCAATTTATTTAAACCCTACGGCTGCATTAGCACGATAGGGTGCACAATGAAAATGCACTTTGTCTCAGCTGAATGGAACTGAGATTCTTCTTTTTCCATACAGTCTCCAAATGTAGCAGTAACATTTTCAAGACACACACGTTCAGAGCATGCTGGGTTATTTGGGTGTTTCCATGATCCATTGAACTCGGACATGGATTAGGCGATCTTTAGTGTGCATAGCTGATATTTTGGCATGCACAGTTATGTACACACATGGGACCTTGGTTTATACAAAATTATAGGCTCATCTGTAGGACTTTTGTAGAGTCTGCACAGAATTTGACTCCACAGAAATCTTGGGGCTGGTGCAAAGCCTAGCACATAATCAGTCACCCATCCGTTTGGTGACCATGCTTGATCATGCTTAGCTTGGCTTTCTAGATTGAAAGGGCTCACTCTGCTCTACCCACTCTTGTTAAGAGTTGAAATGAACATAATTTTGCCATCATTTGAACCCAGCGACAGCGTTAGCAAGGTTACAAAATGGAGTGCACAATGAAAACACACTGTGTCTCAGCTGAATGGGGCAAGACTGGTCAAAGATATAATACTGAAGTCTAATGCTCTTTAAAAAAAGTGATTTAATTGAAAATGAAAGCTGACTTTCCTGCTGGTTAAAAGTAATGAAACAACGCTCATTATGGCACTGACCTCAAATTAACTTTTAAAAGGTCCATAGTGACTTGACATTATGGGTACAGCACTGATTGGCTGATGGTATCATTTGCTGATTGATTTTCATAGTGGTTGGTCATACATTATTGATTTGCTACTTACTGATTTCAGTGATTAGTTGATCAATTAATAGACATTATACAGATTTTGTCACCTTAGTTATCATTTTAAGCAGTTGTGTCATCAGTTTTGTTATTAATTAATGTGTTTGTTTGTTTTGTCATAAATGTTTAGCAATGAAATATGGGCTTTGTTATGAGCAAAAAAGTGACATTAATTATTAGCTTGAAGTTAAACTGTATTTCAGTTACAGCATTCACACTTTTAATATTTTGTTTGACTAAGTACAGCAGTGGTGGTCATATATAATATTTTAAATGAAGCATGCATGCACGTGTGTATGTGTGTGTGTGTGTGTGTGTGCGCGCGCGCGTGTGTGTGCGTGCATGTGTGTGCATGCATGTGTGTGTGTGTGTGTGTGTGTGTGTGTGTGTGTGTGTGTGTGTGTGTGTGTGTGTGTGTATGTGTGTGCATATATGTATGTATGTGTGGATCTTCTTTCATGTAATGACCAAGGTCAGCATTTAGACTATTACTGTCATGTCTTTGAAGGAGAATTAAAGGCTAGACAAAGTGTATTATTATTAAAAGGATAGGAAAATTGGATAATTATTTACTGTGCAATGAAGTAGGGAAATAAGAGTAAAAGTAGCTAACAATGTCAGTATCATACATGGGTGTGTGTGTGTGTGTGTGTGTGTGTGTGTGTGTGTGTGTGTGTGTGTGTGTGTGTGTGTGTGCATGATTGTTCATGTTATACTTTGTTTGAGTTTTTTTGTGTGGCTCTAGAAATTGCTGTATTTCCTCCAGCTTAAAAAAGAAAAAAAGAACACCCTAAAACAATTATGTATTCAGTAGATGATGAATTTTGCAGTTCCAGTCAGAAAACATCAAGATGACTGCCGGCTCTGTTGCCGTGCCAACCATTATCCCTCTGCGGCCTCCAATGCCAGGTCTGCATAAAACATCCATTGATTCCAACATCAAGATCGAGCTGCGAACTGGTAAGATGTCTGAGATTGTGCATATTGAAAAGAAGCTAAACTTAAGGTAAAGAGCTGAAGTTTGCTTACAGTTGTTTTGAGACTGTCATTATCATGAAAGGAGAAACAGTGTATAGGTAACACTCAAAGAAGCATACTGCTTTTGTGTTTCCTGTACTTATTTGTTTAACTTATGATTATGATGAATGAATAAATTTTGTTTAAACTGAACAGCATTTGTGGTGACCAAGTAGAAGGGTCATTACAAAAAGAGAAACAGCATTTGTGGTAACCAGATAGAAGGTTATGCTGAGTAACAAGTGAACTTGGTAATCTTTAGCTAATTAGCTGGTATATGCTACAAAGCAGCCTACTTGCATGGTGCCTACTTATTGCACTTTTAAAAGCTTTTTTATACTGTTGAAAATTTGCCAGCAGGCCAGAAGTCTTGATATATATATACTCTGTGAGGTAAGAGCACTGGAGAAAAATGGTCAGAATTGAACAATGCAAGGTGCTCCCCCCCCACCCCACCCCCCCACCCCTTTACCCCCCCTTTGACCAATAAACAGTCTTTGTCTTTGCACTTCAGACTTAGTCGGCAAATGGCCTGGCCTGTATGATGTGTACGTAGTCTGTTCATATTGTACACTGTGTACACAAAGTTTCAGTCTGAATTTGAGCCAACTAAGAAGGTTTAGCTTTGGCCGGAGAAGCACTACATGCACTTGTTGATTAAAATGTATAATGTATGGGTCTGACATCGGATCTAGGCATATTTGTCACCCCCCATTTCGTATCTCAGCACTGGGTGGCAGCTCTGGTGAATATTTGATGACACAGTGGCATGATTGGGTGCTGGCATTACTGTTTTATTGTGATGCGCTCTTTGTGTGAGAGGGCTTACATTAGTGTGTTAGTATACCAGTGTGTTCACTATGTTGGGGTGGGCTGGTAGCGGTGTGTGGTTGTGATCTGTGCATTCTTTATGTGCTGCATCAGAGCCAAGTCAGCAAAATTGGAAACAGCTGATGATTTCATTTCCTGATATATACGTCTCTAACACAAAAGAGTGGATGAAAACAAATTCAGTGGAGAAACACAACTTAATCTGATTATTTAGATGTTTTTGAGATGTCTTTTGTTGACCTTGTCAGTAAGGGGATGAGAGGGAAGGGAGTTGTTATTAGAGTGCTGTAGTTGTGGTTGTGTAAACAATGGAGGACCATGTTGGAAAGCGGTAGAAAGTGGTCTTAATGGAGGACGGGTGTAAATTGTTAGTGGCAGTCTTTCAGCAGGGGTTCTTCTGTATTATTGCATGTGTGTGTGTGCGCACGTGCGCACATGCACGTGTGTGAGCATGTGCATGCATGCGTGTGTGTGTGTGTGTGTGTGTGTGTGTTGGGGGGGTAGGATGTGGAGGGTGGGGGCGAGTTTCTATTTTTTCCCCCTTTGGTGGTCAGTGGTAATGTTTTGTGCCATTCAGGGCACTGGTCTGCTCCTTTCCATCTTTGCTTTTGCTTTTGTGATATTTTCTCTCTTTCTTTTGCTTGGTTTCATTCTTTCTTCCTGTCTTGCCTTCCTTTCCTCCGTTCTTCTTTCTTTTCTATTTGTTGTTGTCTTTTCTTTTTATAACATCCCCCCCTCCTCTCCCCAGTCTTTCTTTTTCTCTCATGTTTTTTTATCCCCCCCTCCCCACCCCCCCCCCACCCCCATTTTCTGTCAGCAGAGGTAGCTACCCAGCCTTTACTGACATAACAGGACATGTAAGTACGTTTGTGTTGTTGCAGAAACAAAAGGAGCACAGATCTACTACACCATCAATGGCACCAAACCCGATCCATTCCAGAGGTTTGGCGACAAGTGCACGATGCAGTACCGTGGGCCCTTCACTCTGCCAGCAGGCAAGCAGACGGTCAAGGCTGTGGCCGTAGCGGGGTCAGTGGTGTTCTGATAATGATGGATGTAAGATGAGATCAAAGATCAAAGGTCAGAACACAAAACATAGCAGGGTCAGTGGTGTTCTGATTGTTGCAGATGTAAGATGAGATAAAAGATGGAAGGTAGGCCAGAACACACAAAACATAGTGGGGGCAGTGGTGTTCTGATAATTGCAGATATATTAAGATGAGATAAAAGATGAATGGTCAGAACATACAAAACAATAAAAAAAAAAAGAGCTTTTGTTGGGACAGTTAATACAAAAACTATCAGATATGGTAAAAGATGAATGGTCAGAACACTCAAAATGAAAAAAAAGAGAGCTTTTGTTGGGGCAGTTAATATAGAAACAAGTTGCACACTTCTGGAACAGATTCCTTAAACTAGGCAAGGGACAGACAGTTATGGTATGATGACAATGGAGAAAATCTAAAAGTAGAAAGTTAGTTTCACACAGATGTTGCCCTGGCATGCCAATTGTGTAATCATTTAAAAAAAACTTTATGTGTATATTACAATGACTGGGTATTAAACACCAGGTTACTTACTTCCTTACAGCATCAGTGAGAATGAGAAGAAAGCTAATGACAGATCAGTAAGTAGAAGAGAATAGCTGGGTTTCCAGTTTTGGCTTAAAAGAAGAGAGTGAAGACAAATGCCTGACAGTGGGCGGAAGAGAGTACCAGATCACAGGTCTGATGTATTGAAAGGATCTCTTCCCCACGGTCCTCCTGCCCATCCTAGGAACATGGAATATCCTAGCATTCGAGGCTGAGTGAAGAGAGTGAGAGTGAGAGTAGAGATCTTAAGGTACAGTGAGTGTGTCTTTGCCTGTGTGCTTTGTGTCTAACATGTCCTGCTTCTTCAGGGATGGGGAGCGACAGAGTGCTGTGGTGACCAAGATATTTGAGGTTAAGTACGCACCACCACCAGAGGTCACCCCTGTGGATGATGACATGCATTTTCAGGATGACCTGGAACGGGAGAGATCAAAGGTATGCATACTGTTTGTAATTTGAAACTTACTGAAGTGTGGTTATTTATTTTACTGCTGTTGAATTCATGTTTTTGTTTTTCATGTGTTGGTGTTGGTGTTTTATGGGGGCAGGGCAGAAATCACTTGAGGCCTGTTGGGCGGTTTAGTGAAGCTGGTTTGCACAAGTGAATGCCCTTTGTAATTTTTCACTCAAGAAGTCGCAAGAGGTCGCAGCATCACTTCCGGGCCGATTTCTGAGTAGGCGTTGCTTCACGCTGTGTATAACAATGGAAGTTAAACCTAGAACTGTGAAGCAGTACAAATGCCACCACTGTTTCAGTTGCAAAAATTACCAGGGAAAGGGGATGGAGGGTGGAAAAAAGTGTCTTTGTGTTGTTTTTTGGCTGACCAGAAGATCGCGAGTTTGTGAAAAAAATGCGTTTTGGGGCATCCTATAGCACGAGCAACAAGTTATTGCTTGTTGACAGACACATTCTGACTACGGGCCTCCAAAAATGCATTTAAAGTTGGCAGT
>OY757543.1:4938123-5010623 GCA_963584105.1 Alviniconcha strummeri
GAGGAAGCAGGTTGACCACATCTGTCAGCATCTCAAGGCGCATGCCCAGAATGATGCTGAGTTCCGTGCTCTCATTGGGGAACCCAAGATGGGCAGGGTATGCCATCTCCTCTTTTTAGTCCTCCCTTTTTGGGTACACATGTGTGTGTGTGTGGGGGGGGGGTGGCTACTTGGGCAGGTGTCGGAGGGACATTTGTGTGTGGGGGGGGGGGGGGAGGAGGGGGGCTATTGTGCGCACATCTATACATGCTTCTCATTTCAAGAAGTCTAAGGTTTAAAGGGAAAACACGCCTGCTTGAGTATGTATGACCCGACACAACCCTGCACAGCTGCACTCATCTGCACACGCAGATGGATGTAATTGTCCAACTATCTTTCTTTTTCTCCATCTTCATCATTATCACCATCTTCTTCTCCGTGTACCTTCTCTGTTCCCTCTTTCTCCTCCTCTCTCTTATTTTAATACATGTACATGTTTCTGTGACCAGTTGATCACCAGCTCTGTCCAGGAGGATGGCTATGAGCTCAGTTTGACCTTGACCTTTGCCGTGCGTGGTGGCAAAGACCCTTTCATGAGTCGTCAGCTGGGAATCTCGACCCACAAAGGCTACCTCAGCCAGCACACGGAGCGTGACAGTCTTGCCAGCGGGTCTGACGAAGAGATCAGTTAGTTGACACATTCTTCTGTCTTTTGTATGGTTTGGTGTTGTGAATGTGACATAAGGCAAGTCATCGGCAAATGGGTTAGTTCCCATTCAGGTCCAGTACACTTGGTTTGAGCTAGAAAGGCAGCTTCACATGTGTAGGTGTGAGTGGGAGTGTTGAATGAACCAAGTACAAAGCAAATGCCCCAGCACAGCGAATGTCTTGGAACCCCTCCTCTAACATCATGTGAGAAATCAGACTGAAAGGCAGCTGACCCAAGAGGTTTAGCCTTTGGTTAGAGCTTTGTTTCCATGGAAATGGAAAAACAAAAGAAACATTTTTAGAGTAAAAGTGGTCCTCTGAAGCCTGTTCTTAACTGGGCGAACATTTGTTTGCGAACATAGTTGGGAGTATTCGTTGAACTGCGACGAAGCTATATTCAGGGTCCAAAAAGCTTTACTCAACATGTTCTGGGAATATTCACCTTCTTTGATGAACATTGCCTCTGACTGGCGGAGAGTGGAGAGCTCTCCTGTGGATGAGGAAGAAAGAAAGAAAACTAGATGATGGTATCACTAGGTACTTCACTCGCTGCAGAGGGAATTTATTTGTTGTCTTGTGGGAGGTGCAGCCTTGTCTCTGGGACCCAGAATGATATAGTAGTTAGTTGAATTACCCTGTGAGGGATGATTAAAGTATATTGACTTGATGACTTGACTTCAGCCTACATTTTATCACGCCGTCTGCTGCGCTTCTGCCGCAAGTTTGAGCCAAAGCTTGCATCTCATTATAAGCCAGTTAAGAATGAAGAATAGTTCTTCGAACTATTTGAACCATGTTCGGCGAACTATGAGCTCGAGAAATGAAATAAAGTTTGACGAATATTCCAAACTATGTTCAGCAAAGCAAATGTTTGCCCAATTAAGAACAGGCTTAAGAGAGATATGGTCTCTTACTTGGGTGGTTTTTCATCAGGTGTTCTACCATATAAACTTGGTCCCACCAAAAGAGAGGAAAGAATATTCAGTCAAAGACTGATTAAACTGTTCTTTGAATGAAGCACTAAATTAATAGATGACTGTTTAGGAGTGTTTTTTGTTCTTGCAAGATTGATCAAACAGTTCTTTGAATGAAGCAATAAATTAATAGATGACTGTTTAGGAGTGTTTTTTTGTGCTTGCAAGATTGATCAAACAGTTCTTTGAATGAAGCAGTAAGTTAATAAATGACTATTTAGGAGTGTTTTCTGTTCTTGCAAGATGGATCAAACAGTTCTTTGAATGAAGCAGTAAATTAATAAATGACTCTGTTTAGGAGTGTCTTTCATTCTTGCAAGATTGATTAAACAGTTCTTTGAATGAAGCAGTAAATTAATAGATGATTGTTTAGGAGTGTTTTTTGTTCTTGCAGCTACTAATCTTTAGTGCTGTTTTCAGTGAGCGAGGACAACATCACGTCGCGGTCCTTAACATCAGCTGGGGGTAAGAAGCGATCTGCACGACGATCCAAGGCGAAGAAGAAACCAGTGTTTAAAGTGTCGGTAAGTTGCATGGTTTAAAATCTGTTTTTGCTGGGGTATGGCTCGAGTTAAACAACAAAGCTGATGGATATAATTAAATAATAATAATAATAAAGGTATTTTTGAATTGCAAAATCTTGTCCCTAGAGACTATTCTAAGCGCATACGCACATACACACACAAACACACAACAGCAGTGGTCCTGTCACTGACAGTGTCAATGCATTTAAGCAAGAAAGCAACATTTTTGGAAACTTTTAACAAACTTTTAAACTTGAACCAAAAGCAGGAGTTAAGTATAATTAGTGCCAAGTCAGCTGGCTTTGACATCGCTGTCTACTTTTGGTGCCAGTGTATTCACCTTGCCTGCTAATGAAAATTCACACAAAAGTCAGACCACATTGTCAAACATGTACACACTGAAAATGACCACAACAAAAGCAGGATTAGACCATTCACATAACCAAGTTTTGGGCAACAAATCCAGTCCTGGAATTGATGTAGGGTGTCATCTTCTTGTTGCTGTTGCTCATGTTAAAACTGACCAAAATAGCGTCTTGTCAGCAAAACGGTTTGATCAGGTGCATGTCATATGATTCAGACTTCGAATAAACTGTTCAGCATTTTGCAGTCATCTCCAGATTGTGACTTAATACAAAATGTTGTGGGCTCTGGCAGCACTACTGATTGGGTGATCTGTCGGCCTGTGGCATTCTTTCAGGTTTATGTGTACAGTTATTTGCATGTTTGTTGTGTTGATCAGCCCCTGGATGCCAAGTTGCTGCGTCAGCTGGGAAGTGAAGGGGAGGGATCCAGCACCGAGGTGCAGCAACTCCTTGATGAGGTAAACTGTGTGTGTGTGTGAGAGAGAGAGGGAGTGTGTGTTTGTGTGCGTGTGTGTGCGTGTTGAGTGAGAGAGAGAGAGAGTGTGTGTGTGTGTGTGTGAGTGAGTGAGAGAGAGAGAGTGTGTGTGTGTGTGTGTTGAGTGTGTGAATGTGTTTGTGTGCGTGTGCACGTACGTGGGTGCACATACATGCGATTGTGTGTGTGTTTGTATGTTCCTGAAGGAGACCAGCGTCTTTCACCAGTTGTGAAAAATCATCTTACATATGTATACATGTTTAAACAATGTTGTTTCTGAAACTGTGAGTCAGTTTTTTGCTTGTGGTTTGATGACCTTTATTCGCTCTGATATAATTTGCAATTTATCCGAGTGTTTGTTCATCCAGAGATGACCCTGTGCGGTTGGCAGGATACTGAAATCCAAGAACTAACTATTGTGTGTGCTGATTTGCTTACACTCTTTCTGCCTCCGCCTCCCTCTCTGTGTGTCTCTTTTCCCCATGTCTCTCTCGGTCTATTGCTTTCCATCTGTGTCTCCATGTCTCTGTCTCTGTCTCTCTGTCTCTATCTGGCTCTGTCTTTCTCTCTCTGTGATGTTAACATCAGCCATACTCTGTGAGCTTCAGCTCATGTTGATAGCTATTCATTGCAGATCAGGGTCTAGATCAGACCAGGTCACTCAGCTCAGTTAAATATTTTTGAACACTTTTTCTTCATTTTGTGTGTGTGTGTTTTTTGGTTTGTTGCTGTGGACAGAACCTGGACAGACACACCTTCATTGTTGTTCTCTTCCTTGGTTTTTGTTCCAGGGAGCTAACCCTAACTGTGAAAGCAAGAGTGGTCTTCCCGTGTTACACCTGGCAGCCAAGAACAAGCATGTGGACTGTATCCCTGTGTTGGTCCAAGCTGGTGCTGACATTAATGCTAAAGGGCCCTCCTCAATGTGAGTTGCTTTTGTTGTGTCTGAATGCTTGTTAGACTGACTGGAGGGTTTATCAAAGGCAGACCTGTTTTCTTGTACGATTTGGGCATATTTCGCATGCCTAAATTTTGAGCCTATGAAAAATGAGAGAAAAACAACAACAAATAATCATAGATATTTTGACATGTTTTGCAGGGTTTTTTTGTTTTCCAGTCTGGAATATTTCCAGTTCTGGGTTTTCAATGACGCTTGTGTAAGTCTTTCAACCTCTCGCTGCCTTAGTGTCAGTTAGCGTCAGTTTCTGTATTGCGCTTTGAGTAGACTTGGCACATAATTCTTGGGCAATTCAAAGTGAGGCTCATGTTTGTGTTGCAAAGTACGAGACTTTGAGAACAGAAACAGATAATGCTAGTTTTATACATACAATGTGTCTGCGATAATGAATAACAAAAGTCTTACACAATAAACAGGTCTGTGCAGTCTCCATCTCATGCTTTTGTTTTACTCTGTCAACAGAAAGGGCAACACAGCACTGCATGAGGCAGTCAACCTTGGTCCATCTGGGCTCAGCAGTGTGGATGCCTTACTCAGGTAAACCAGGATACTTTGCTTTGTGGTGAAACCCCTTCAGCTTAGACTGGTGCCATAAGGATTACTTCTGCTGACTAGACCTGTATCTTAAGCCCACTCAGTAGCACATTAAACAGAAAATCCCAGGTTTGGAGTTTTTATTTTCATCTCTTCTGCCTGATGGACAAAATATCAAAATAGGTTTTGACCAGGCTTGAATATGAAAGTAGGTTTTGATCAAGTTTTTTTTTAGTTTTTTATTAATTAGATCAAAATAAAGACATGAAATTAATGATTTCACTTTTCAGCTCCCGGTCAACTTTATGTTGAATCTGTAACCTGGATGCACGGAAAAAGTAAATTTGGTCAGATCCATCTTGGGACAGATGTACGTAACAGTGAGTCCAATGCAGGCTAGCGCTCAGCATCTTTATCATTCCATGGATCTTAAATTGGCTGTGTTCTGATCATTTTTCAGCTGCGGTGCTGATCTGAATGTGAAGAACGACAGGGGAGAGACTGCGTACGAGATGGCCACGAAAGCTGGCTATGAGAACCTCGTTAAAAGATTTGCTGCCGCGCTCGGGCAGTCACAACTACAGAAGATGATCCGGCCGCGAAACTCAGCAGAATGAAAGTTAGGGCAGGAGACAAGGCATGACGTCATTTGCACATCAAAATGTCAATGCTGTTACCAGTGAATATCTGCATCTCTGGGTGAGGTTAGCATCAGTTCAGCCACTGACACCGTTGTGATGTCAGTGGTGACTTGCTGTTTGCACATTCTTAAAAAGGTATGGCTGTCTATTTCGGCATTCTTAAAGAGGTATGACTGTCTATTTGGACATTCTTAAAGAGGTATGGCTGTCTATTTGGGCCTTCTTAAAGAGGTATGGCTGTCTATTTGGACATTCTTAAAGAGGTATGACTGTCTATTTGGACATTCTTAAAGAGGTATGACTGTCTATTTGGACATTCTTAAAGAAGTATGACTGTTTAGATATTCTTAAAGAGGTATGACTATCTGTTTGGACATTCTTGAAGAAGTATGACTGTCTGTTTGGACATTCTTAAAGAGGTATGACTGTTTATTTGGACATTCACAAAGAGGTATGAATGTGGGCTGGCCATCAGAAGAGAAGATAGATTGTCTATCACCACTTGCAGTGTGCACTTGGTGTCAGCATCTTTAAGAGCAATATGTGAAGAATATGAGGGAGAGATGAGCAGATACATAGACAGTTGCAGAGCATGGTGCATTTTTATACATCTGACTGATCACAAAACTTCTGTACAAAATCAAAGAAGAGTTCATGAGCAGTGCAAAACATGGTAAGTCAAGATGGAAGGTCAAAGCAAAATCGGTTGTGCTGAAGAGACGTAAAAAAAAAGAAGAAGAAAAAAAGTAAGTAAGTGCAGTTATAATTTTTACTTATATCAGGGCGATATGAAAAAGAAAAAAAGAGAAAAAAAGAGGAAAAAAAGTGAAGAAATTAATAATGAGGGAAGCAAAATGACCAGACAGATATTACTGTTTATGATTCTATGTACAGCAAGTACAAGTAAAAATTCATTTGCACGTAAAGATCCCTCAAAAACTTATCGGGATGTGGTAAATGAAAAGATGCAGGATATGGTAAGTAGGTAAAGTTGGCTGTAACGGTTCTTAGTTAGTGGATTTAAAGGCAGGATCTGCACATTCTGCTTGGAAGTGGAACACCTTGTGCTGTCACATAAACTGACAGAGAGATGTGTTAGATGTTAGAGAGAAAAAAAAATAGAGAAAGGTTGTGTCAGATGTAACCCCAGAATGATTTAATAGTTGTCGAGTGCCTGTTGATGTGTGCTTTCTTGGATGTGTACTGCCTGTACAAGTAGCTGAAGGCGATGGTGTGCTGCGCGATCTCATTGTACATTAATTGGTATGGCAGCTGAAAGCATTTCAGTGGTACATTAATTGGTATGGCAGCTGAAAGCGTTTCAGTGGTACATTAATTGGTATGGCAGCTGAAAGCGTTTCAGTGTTAAGATTATGTACACAGTAATTATGTGCACTTTTTGTCTGTACTCTGCTAACAGGAGTGTGGGTTGGTTTGTTCACGTTCTGATCATGTAGCCTGATCTGTGGAGTGTTCATTGTGATGAACTGCTTGTGACTTTATCAGCATGTAGCCACATCTGTGAAGTATTCATTACGATAAAATACTTGTGACTTTGTTAGCATCACCTGGCCTTCCTCTGAGCCCAACAGATTTGTCCCTAAGCCAGATCGGCCCAAACCAGATGCAGGTAAAACATTTTCGCATGAGATTTAATAGCTGTGTGTGGGCTAAATGAATACATTGAAGTTGAGATAATGAAACCAAGCTAAACCAAGATGCATACTGCACTGGGCAGGGCATCAGAGCATCAATAACCAAAGCTTTGTTCCACGTTGCTGACCTCAGCAGAGTTTACCTGTACAGCAGAAGTGTACATACCCCCCCACACCCTCCCATGATTGAGACCCCTTCAACCTGCCTTTATTCCACCAGCTGTTGTTTTCTGTGTATATACTCATTTTCATGTCATTGTCAAGGCATTCATCTTTTGCATTGTTTTGCATTGTTTCTGTTTGGTAATGGCAATTATGGGACAGTTCATATGTAATGCAGGCTCCTTGCTATGTAATCAGGATCTGTAAGTGTTCATGCACAGGTAACAGGCAAACAAAGAGACATGCAGGTGTGCTGGTACACAGACAAACAGGCAGACAGACAGGCGTGCATAGGGTTAAAGACAGAGAGAGCCGATGGGTAGACCGAGAGACACAAACTATCACATGGCAGATTTGTTTTTGCAATACTCTGAACTCAGACTGCAACATCTAAGTCCTAACTGTCCTTTTGTTTTTGGCACTTTTTGTATGTCTGCTTAAAATCAGATTTGCACTGATGTCTGACTTTGATTGCAAATTATGGATGATGGTTATGGTGCACTGAAGGTGACCTTTTGTCGGAAGGCATTAAATTGTGAGTTCCGTCCATGTGGAAAGTGCTGTCAAAAATCGGTCACTGTAGTCAAATATATGGTGTGAAAAAAGCATCCGATAGACCTGTATGTGATGCTGTAGATTTAACTTCCACAGGATCATGTTTATCTTGTCAAGTTCTAATCAATTCCCAGACTTTTTGTTTTATGACTCAGCTGCCTTGAGTACACCAGTAGTTGTTTAGACTGCACCCAAGTTCTCAGGTGATTTCATGACAATAGTATAAAGAGAGGCGAGTTGATGAGGTGCGCCCCATTCCACTGTGCTTTGCTCCTAAACCTGCAAACTGCAAATGGAAGGTTCTGATCAGTTTTTATATAGCCTGCGTGTGTTTGTTCAGCTTAGCTTTGAACATTGGCATCTGGTGGTGGTGCTCCGTTTTGTTTTCATGGTGTCTGGTTACGTTTGAGTGATTGTCATTCATTGTTTGTGGTCTCTTTGATAACATGCCTAATGCATATATCCCCCTCTCCCCTCCCCTTACCTCCACGGAAGAGTGCTGGAAATAATTCTGATCGTCCTGAACTGCAAATTGTATATGAATCTTTTGAAGTTTCAGACTTTTGAAAGGTTATTTTTGTTTAGCTATGGTTGTGTAATTTCTTAATGCATTTTAAATTTTTGTTGTTGTTGCGGCATTGCTATAACTGAGCTTAGTAAATTATCCATTGCTTTGTTGTTGTTTTTCAGCAGAAGTAAACAGAAATCGTTGGATGATGATACTTTGATAGCACTTCCCTTTTGTGTACTTTCCATTTTTATTGCTAAAAACAAATCTAACAGAGTAGTAAATGAGGATGCTTCAGAGATAATTTTCAGGTGCTTTTTAGAGATGTATCCCTATCTATGTTTCCAGTGCTGAATACAGAATATTTGTGATTATACATTTGTATTCTAGACAACTCTTACATAGATTAGAAAGCATAATTAAATTTTAACTCTTGTCTTTTACAAAGAGATGTCATGTGAATGGAAAGAATATTCATTGTGAAAAGCAATTTCTGTGATAACAACATTACTGGCATTTTCTCTGTTTGCACCATTTTAGTTAGATCACACACCAGACCTAATATGTATCGTCATTTTACATTGAAACCTGTTTATGTAAACAGAATTTTCATGACACTTGTGTTAATTATTTTTCTTTTTCTTTGTTGATATTTTCATCTGGCTGCCTGTTGCCAAACTGACAGTTTTCCCCTGTGTTTTCATTTGCATTTGTGAAGCCTGTTGGCTGCCATTTATAAAAAAAATTGTTACGCAATAAGTCATTTAAAGGGAAGTTTTTATATAAAAAGGCCAACCTCATGCAAATCAACCAGTGCCTGCATGTCATGCATATATATTCATAATTTAGGTGATTTTTATTATTATAGTTATAAATGGCTAGTTGCATATTTTACAGATGTGTGTAGGAGTCCAGAATTTAGTGTATGTCTCATTAATATTTGTCAGTTAATATAATTTATTGTAAGCATCAAATCAAGGCGTAAAAAAAAAAAATGAAAAAAAAGCAAAAAAAAAGCACATTGATGCAACAATGGAGACAAGAGGTAGAACTTTAGTTCAACTCCCTCAATAATTATGTATTGTTATCAAGGATGCAGTCTTTCTTGAATAATGATTGTGCTGGTAAATGTGGAACATTTTGTTTTGCTACTTTTGTGTTTGGAATCCAACATAAACATAAGATGCTAGAGTTGTCAGCCAGCTTGTATTTTTGCCAGCATCCTTTCTGCTAAGAATGTGTACGTGGACTTGCATCATTGGATTATATAATGATGGAAAAATATAAGTTCAAGATGTGTTTTGGTCATCAGGTACAAGTAAGTAACTTGGTGTTTTACGCCCAGTCAACCATCATGGTTATATCAGTGTGATTCATCAGGTGAAGTAATCATAGTTCAGGAGCTGTGTGAAAGTCGAGGTGGCTGTCCCGGGCTGTCTGTCCTAATGAGCCTTATGGTTTCCGTGGACGTAAAGCTATTTTGAACCATGCTCACGCATTGGACTCAGCTTGTCCCTAATATGTCAACCGACATCCGAGGACATTAAGTGTCACTTGAAGGAAGTACAAGTAATCAGATTAAAATACTGAAATCTGAGCAATTTGAATCGCGTTTGCCTGTTTGTTTTATATCAGGTTTAGAGAGCAAGTTCCTTTCCTTGTATCGCCTTGATATAACTGCGCTGGTTGATTGGGCGTAAAACACCAACTTACTCCTTTCCTTGTGCATGATGGCTAAGTGTGCGTTACACATGCTAGCACAGAAACATCGGATGGTTGGAGTGGCAGCTGGCAAGCTATAACGCTCGATCACATTTTGTACATCTGATCCCAGTCACTCCTAAAATGCATTTTCTCAGTTGAATTTGAAATACAAGGGGCATTGTCAAACAAAATCATTTTAAGTTTGTATTTTGCTCATCCAACCTGTTACACAAAGCATGTTTCAGAAGGTATATTTCTTTAATGACTCATTTATTTTTAAACTGGCACAAACTTGGACAAGTTGTCCCAGGAAGACAAAAAAAGTGTTTACAAAGTTGACTGTTATTGTTCCCACTTACCACTCTGAAGAAGAAATGAAGCATTAACTCTAGAACTGTGACTGTTTATTAGATTTCTGTGACTGTGGTACCCCCCCCCCCCTGCACTTGTCCATTATCCTCTGTGCCTCATAGTATTGGTGTGTATTTAAATGTGGCACATGTACTGCCAGACTTCAGACCTCTTTGCAGACTTGTGCCTTCTGTCGCAGTGTCTTTTGCTTCCTTGCTGTATCTGTTGTACAAACCATCCAATAAATGTCTGGAAACAAGGAATGACTGGCAAGAGAGTGGATGTGTTACTTACGTTATAAGCACATATATTCTGGAATCACAGTGGAGAACTTGTTCTTGAACACGGTAAAGACGTAAACGTGTATGATGGATGACGGACTCTTGGTAGGAGAAAAAAGGTTTGCTGTTGAAAGTGGAAGGGCGAGTATTTTCACACCAGGGCTTTCTTTTTGTTGTTTTTATTTATGTAGTCCTTACCCCACTCCTGAAGAATCAGTGGTCCTGAGCATGTTCATCCATTCCGAAGCGTGGACTAAGTTGTATCTTGGGTTCTCAAAGATTTGTGCTGGTTGAGGAGCACGTTTGTGTACTAACAGTAGTGAATTTTACACTACTAGACACAGACTCAGTCATGCCACCTTCAACTTGTGTTTCTCTCTAAGTGCGACATTCTCCGTGTAGCATTGCAGCAGCCAGCAAATGGGACTCTCACTGCACAGCCTATTCCTCTGACATTTTGTATTAATTAATGAATGAATGTATTTTTAAAGTGCAAAATCTTGTCCCTAGAGACTATTCTAAGCCCGTACACACGCACACACACACAGGCATCTGCACACTCAAGCATTTACAAGGCAGCAAACGCCTGGGAGACTTGGACTGGATAAAGACGCAAGGAACAGAAAACATGACAGGTCTACAATTTTGGAAAAAGAAATGTTTTTTATAGATTAGATTTGAATGAGTCCATAGGGAAGGTCATTCCATGTTGACGGACTGAAAACAGAAAAGCTGCCGGAACCAACAGTGGAGAGTCTGGTGCGAGGAATCTGGAGGCTGAGAGTATCAGAAGTGGAGTGGAGAGCACGGGAGGGCGTGTTAAGTTGAAGACAGTCCCAGAGATAAGACAGAGCAATGCCCGTGATACATTTATAGCAGAGAGTGCTTATCTTGTACTGAATTCTTTGTTGGATTGGAAGCCAGTGGAGAAACTGAAACAGAGGTGTTGTGTTGTCAGTTTTACATCTTTTTAGTACGAGGTGAGCTGCACAGTTCTGTATGCGGCAATGGCTTTGGACAGAGGAAGCAGGGAGGCCAGAAAGGAGGCAGCAGGAGACTAACAGTGACACCTGACCGTGTGAAGTGGAGCAAAGTTACGACCAACTTTCACTGCCCAACAGTTTGAAGAGACCAGCATACACAGCAACACTCTGTGACAGGCAGATGGTAAAGCAAAACAATACGGAGATTTGAACTTTTGAAATGCTGGATACAAACAACAGTCCTACAACAAAGAGTTATCTGAAATGGCCAGAGCCATTAAAAAGACTAATTTCCTAAAGAAAATTATCTGAGGAGAACAAATTCACAAGAGCAGGTATACAGTATGCTGTTTTCATAATTTTGTCAGAAGCGAACTATAATAGATTTATGGTGTTTCCAAATGGCTGAATATTGATTTCCTGTGCATTTTAGACTGGGAGAAGAGTAGATAATTTGTCATGCAAGGTGCAAGAGGTCTGCTTTTTTGTGTACACATGCACACACACTGTTTCTTTGCCTCCATATGATGCACACAAAATCAAGACTCATCATTCACAATTTACTGTCATCAAAGTAAACTTGAGTTCACAGGCATATTCACAGAGAACATCAAAGAAATAAATCACTTCAGCAATAACATTAACAGATTCAAAACAAATCCACACACACATCAAAAAAAGATAATATAACTTAATGTTGCTAAGAACCACTGAAGAGAACAAAATGCTCCATGGGAAAAGAACCTGCTGTGTGCTATGACCTGGTTTACACTATACTAAAAGAACGATCACTAGCTAAACTGGAGAAGAAAAAAGAAGAAGTATTCAGTAAAACCTGAAAAGTTGGTCAACATTTTAACTACCACAGCTCATAATGCCCTTCACTTCTGGAAAGTGATTAACATTATGAAGATGTCAAAAGATTTTTGTTACTATGTTCTAATTCCATTTTTGTTTACTATTATTGCCAATACAAACCTGCATGACAAATTTCAATGAGATCAGGTTACACACCTATTTCCAACAAACAATATGTGTACAACATTCAAGAATTTTGCAAACATGAGCAGTCAGATTTGCTCTAGGCTATCACTCCTATATGTTTTTGCAGCCACTGATTTGCAATTTCAAGAATATGTCATTTGCAATTTCAATCAAGGTAGCAGAGGTCAAGGCCATAGCCACTACATACTTTTTGTGAAATTCTGAAAAAGGTTAAACCGTTTTGTAAACTGTAAATGACATGCTTCAAGTTTATGCACATCAGCCCTTGAATACACACTGAAGGTCAACATGCGACATTGTATCACAAAACATGAAAATGCATAGATAAAACAATAAAGATTTGAATACAACAGCATGTTCCTCTGCTGTTTCTGTTGCACTCCATTCTTTTTATTTTGAGTTCAACACAAATGTGGTTAATGCAACTGACTTGAGTGACAAACATGTACTAAAACAGTAAAATGGAATAGTTCACTTATATTCATCAATCTGATAGTTTACATCAATTAATTTAAGGTCAGATATTTTGTAGTTTACATTAATTAATTTAAGGTCAGATATTTTGTTCTGGTTTAAAAAATTCTGACTTACCGCACAGCTGAGCTGACAATCTGTCAGTTCTCTTAGTTTGCACACTAACACTACAATGGCAACTAACTTGCACCCGTGTCCAGCAATGAAAAACATTAAAAGATAATCGAACATAAACTTTACAGCTACTGTACAAAATAATAAAATAACAGTCCAGTGTCCTGCTACACTTCAAGGAATACCTTTATATATATATACACATCATGAACAAACAGATTCATTTTTTACTTGCTCTATCCAGTCTTGCAAACACACACACAACCCACCCCAAACACATACACACTGACAAAGATTCTTCAGCACAATAAACAATCACAATCACACAGTCCATACACTGTTATCCATGGTATTACAGAGAGCCGAGTACAGTTTCATAATCACAGCTGTATGACCATATCCAATGCTTTTACACTGACACCCTACTTGGTTTTACACCTAAGACAAAATGAATGATGATAATCAGTGGCAGAACCAGAAACACCAATTCTACCTCGCCCATGGTTCCAATCCATGGGACAGGGAACAGCAAAAGCAGTTGATGTAACAATCAGCGCACAAGTTCAACATTTTCCCATCTACTTCCAAGCACGGGCTGAGACACACAGACACAGGCACGCACATGCCCTTCATCCTTGCAATGTGACTGTGATCAGTGAATCGCATTTAATATAAACTCCCTCCAACAAGCCTACTACATTACAGAATGAGCTTCAAACTTTTCCCATAGCCCAAAGAAAAGAGCATTAAATATATGCAACATCCAGAAGCTGGAAACAATCTCTAGCCAAAATAATACGTGGACGAATGAAATAAAGGAAAGAGACAATGAAAGGCTTGCTTTCTTTCCCCATCAGGACTGCAAGTAAGGCTACTGTGCGGGAGGAGGTAAGTGTATGTCACCATTTTCTGGAATTTTCTTGACAGTGAGCCCTCCTGCACGCAGACAGCCGGGCGTGGTGTCACTGAGATGGGTAAAACTTACTAAAAAAGGAAGGCAGAAGGGCTATTCACAAAACAATGCACACATCAACAAAGAAGCGCTGTGATCAGAAACTGTACGCCACTCCCCTGAGGAGTGAGATGATGGTATGAAAGGGAGACATTCTTGACACATGAAGCACCCTGATGACCAGTCCGCATCACTCTATCAACTTCTTGGCCTTGAAGTATCGGCGCAGGTAGAGCACCTGCCACGTGGCCAGCCCCAGCAGACATGCCATGGAGAAGATGCTGAAGTACATCACGCGTGAATGGGTGGATTCTGGAAGAAAACAAAAACATGATGTTCAACCCATTCCGCACAAACAACCTTCCTCCAACACTGATCACAGAAAGGACGCAATGTTAGTAAGTACACCAAATGTGACTGGAGGTAAAAAATTAAAAAGAAAAAAGGGAACAAATCATGTGTACAAGCATGGGTTTCTACTAAAGTATTAGTGCAGATAAACCAAGCTGAAGTACATCACACATGAGTGGGTTAATGATTAAAGCTGAATGTACAGTAACAAACAATTAGTAGAACTAGTGGGTTAATGATTAAAGCTGAATGTACAGTAACAAACAACTAGTAGAACTAGTGGGTTAATGATAAAAGCTGAATGTACAGTAACAAACAACTAGTAGAACTAGTGGGTTAATGATTAAAGCTGAATGTACAGTAACAAACAACTAGTAGAACTAGTGGAACGACTGTAGAACTAGAAGTCCATGGGCATGTTGAAAAAAAGGTGGGGATGGGTTTTGGGGTTGATGGGTGTGCTGGAAAGAAGAACTCTGAGAGGGAATAGGGGTCAGTTGGTGATCTGTAAAGGGCCAGAACCTACCATTTGTGTCTCTCATCTCCTCCTCCCGGGCACGCATGTAGGCAAAGTCGTCGACAATGGACTTGGACAGATCCTCCAGACGTCGCAGCTCCACCTCCAGTGGCTTCAGTTTCTCTGCCTTGGCCAACTGCACAGAACAGCACAGGGGGCATCACTGACCTTCAGTCTTCAAATTCTGGTGTCAAGTTGTCAACAAAGACACTTTTCAAACTTTTGTTTGTGTGCATCACGCAGTAGGTTTGAAAAAGAAGGCAAAACCAAGCCAAAAATATAACCCACACAAACAACAAAAACAAAAAACAGAGAGAAAGACACTGAACATTTTTCAGGTATCCGACAGGACCAGTCTGGCTACTGCAGTGGACGCTGGGACCAACCCTGACCGACACACACAGCTACAGTACAGCCATCACCACCACCACCACCCTTCGTTAATGAAAGACCCAGATTACACAAGAAGTCTGTTGAGCTCCTGCTTGAATGGTGTCCTACTGATGTTGGTAAGGCATTCCAGATTAGGGTGGTCTGGGAGAAGAAAAAACAAACAAAAAATCCCCACTGATTTTAATTTACAGACTCATTCTTGCTGGGTTACTTGTAAGAGTCATTTGATCTGGTTCTTGTGGAGCCTGGAGTGAGGAATTCATCTGGGGCAATATATAATCTACATGGTTGGTGGCAGTGGGTAAACAACTGATCTGGGGCAACTCCCACAAGGTTGTTGGCCATTGAAATATCAAGAAATGACTCAATCGCCAACCAGAGAATGAGATGGAGACTTCCGTAATACAAACCTCATCGTAGCTCTTGGCTTCAACACCATGCTTCAGGCTCAGGTATACTTCTCTGTCTGGGGCCTGTACACCTGCAATCATCAAATCAGCCCTTGCATTTTATTTTTTTTAAACATCTCTCTCTCCTCTTTTTTTAAAGACAAACTAGATCGGCATCAGACAGGACAAAACTATGTAACTACTGTAATAATTACTCAATACAGAAAACAACACCTGTAGGAATCTATAGACCATGTCACTAGCACTAGTAGTAGTACTACTATACAAGTTTATATATATGTGTGCAGAGGATGGGGACAGGGGAAAGGGGGAAGCACGGTTCAGCAATGTTTCAGAATCAGAAAAATAACACTTTACAATTAGTATAAAACTAAAAATGGTTACCAGTGTGGACACAGTCATGGGATCATCAAGTGTTTGTTGTGTTGTTGGTTAAAACTAACAGTGACACTACATTAACATAACACTGACAGTAAAACTACCTCTCTCACCGCTACACTAGCCTTAGTCTTGTGCATACAGACAATGAGACACACACACGCATGACACAATCATGAAAACATTATCATGGATAATGCATGATGTGCACATACTACACAAAAAGACACATATTTCTTTTAATACATTGGCATTGTGTACATAACATGCTGAAGTGAAGCCACCACCAATGGTGACATCTTGAACTACCAGATCCCAAGAAGGGAAATGACCAATTCATTCACACAGACTCACCTCCCATTGCCTTTCCTTCAAAGCAGACTTCAAACATGTCATATTCTTCTGTGGTGAATGCAAACTTCCCTTTTTGGGCATTTTCTTTTGCATACAAAATGTGACCCTTTGAATCTGTGACCTGCAAAATAAGTGATGATGTCCTTAACTACATAGTACAATAAAACACAGCAAATACACTAGGGGTGGAGGTAGATCAAAACTAATCTGTAACTTTTTTTGAAAGTAACACAGAACAAAATTAATCAGCTTTCATGGTTGAATATTTTCAAATTTTGGCATTTGAAAAACCAAATCACCTGTCCAACACAAAAAGACATCAATATAAGATTATTATAATCAACTTTGTTCATGGTCCAAAGGTACTTTCAATGCTGTGATACATTTGTGACATGCACACAGGTAATGTTACAAACAAAAGCCACTATCTTTGGCTCTAGTTGCAGCCACGACCCACTAATTACTGAACTCTGTCATTCAATGTTGTTTTTAATGTCTCTCAAATCAACATATATAACACAAAGAGTTTGGCGGCATATGTTCATTATTTTACTTAATGTATTTGACTGATTTGTGAACTTGTAGTGGTATAAAATTTACACACTGCAGGTTAAAAAGAAGAAAAGAAGTAGACTTTATAAGTTGCAGTTGTTGCGCCACCTTAGTTTTAGTGATTTGTGTCAAAAGATGCGGATCGTGACATATTTTGTGTCAGTGGTATGAAAAATGCACACATCATAACTCAAAAATGTTATTTGGGCACTCCCGAATATAAAGCACACCCACTGAAATTAGGTTCACTGAAAAAGGTGCTCCCGAATAAAAGTGGTATTGGTGATGTCACAGTCGACGAGTTAAACCTGATGGATGCATGCAAACACAAAGCGAAGTGCCATAATATGGGAGAGTGGAAAATGTTCAGTGAATCTGCCATTCACAAAAAGGTTAAATTGATCAGAACATCATAGATGGTGTCATTTTTCAAAGATGAACAGATGATAACTTAGATAAGCCAGCTGACCCAGTTTTCGTTTCACATGGGACTTGGTAATGAGATGAAGATAAAATCAAGGCTGCTGCCACTTTCTTTGATTTTGATTCAATGTTCAATGACAATGTGCATTTTGCTTTCACCATTTCGCATTTTCAGTTTCTTAATCTTCCACCTTGGAGTAAGTGCTGCCATATGCTGACAGTATGACTAGGCTTTTTTGGGTTGTTTGAAATCCCATTTCTGGGATCGTATCCTCTGTCAATTGGCTGGAAAATGTTAATAATCAGTTTGGCAAGGTATATGTTTTTTGGTGAGTCTAACAGTAATACTAATACAGAGACTAATTCTTCTTCCAGATATGGGTTCGTTAGGATTCAGTTTCAAACTAATCATTATTGTTCTTCAGAGACTTTGAGCTACACAAATTTTATTCACAGACATGGTGCTACTGACTGGCGACTATAAGGTGCAGGGATCAGCTTGGCGGGGAAAAAGTGTCACCTTGTAGTCTGAAAATTACTGTAGCTGATGCATTTATTTCATAATCATCCAGATTCTGCCCTTCATTGACTGACTTGCACTAGTTGCAGTGCATGCCAGAGAGGAGTGCAGGGTCAGGGCAGAGATGACACTGAGTTTGCAAGCAGTGCTGAGTGACGTGGCAGCCACCAGTGGGCCATAACTTGTTGAAATGGTGTTCAGTCATTTTGCATAGTGATGTAGGCACATGGCTAAAAATAGTAAAATGCATATGGTGCCTGAAAAATGATACATTTATACAAAATTTGGCCATGAGCGCAACCCCTGAGCTGTAAAGCATTTTGACTCATTCAAGTCTTTGAAAGTGAAAGCATTCTATGATTCGTATGAATTCCCAATCATTATTATCATGAAACACCAAAATAACACAGCATCTTAGAAGTTAGAATGCATAAAATTATTTAAACTAATCAGGGGTTGGGTTAGAGATTTGCATCAACCAACGTGAAGCATTATGTATTTTGCGTCAGTAGTATGAAAAATGTGTGCAGCATAGCCTAGAGTACACAACTGTAGCTGATGATCTATAATTTATAAAGCAAGCAGATGAAATAGTAAAAAGAAAGCCTATCCATGAAAAATAGTGGAAACATTCAGAAAATATGCCATTCACAAAAAGTCTGAATAAACTGAAACATTGCACAGGGCATCATTTTCCAAAGATGAACTGCTGCAGACGATGTCAGCAAACCCAATTCTAATATACCATGGGATTTGGTAATGAGATGAAGTTAAAATCAAAGCTGCCACCATTTTCTCTCATTCATATTCGGTGCCAACACACATTTTGTTTTTGGTTTTCAAGTCTTATACCTTTGAGTAAATTCTGATATATATGCTGACAGACTACACATACTGGGTTGTTCAAATTCCATATCTGGGACCGTGTCCTCTGTCGATTAACCTGAAATTGTCACTGAGCAGTTTGGCAAGATTTCTGGTCAGTCTGACATGGAGACTGAACTGTCTCTTCCAGGTATGGATTTTTAGGATTTGATTTCAAATATCAATTAATTACTCTTTGGAAAAGTATGCAAATATTATTCACAGACGGCACTACCAAAAGTATCACCTTAAAGACCAAAAATTACGGTGGCTTATGCATTTGGTCATCCAGGTTCTGCCCTTCATTGACTGGACTTGCAGTGCTCTATGAGTGCCAGAGAGGAGTGCAGATTGAGTCACAGCTGAGATGACAATTGGTTTGCAAGTAGATCTAGTGTTGAGTGATGTGACAGCTGCCAATGGGCCATTACTTGCTGAATCAGTCAGTGTTCTCATTTTGTGTATGGTGATGCAGCGGTGTGGCTAAAATGTGCATGGCACAAAAAAATGCAATATTTACGCAAACTTTTGCAAGGAGCGCAACCCCGCTTAAAGTGTTTACTGTTACTGTGTTAATGTTACAACTTACATAGTGTGTGCACTCCCCTCCTGTCACATTTATACCTAAAGTTAGGTCCAGTGACATACCATCTAATCTATGATCTAACCATGTAACCATATCAAGATCAAGGAGATGGCCTAAAAGTCATATGTTTGCCCAGCTCTTGAGTATGTGTATAGTGTCTGGGACCCATACACCCAGCAACATATCAACCGCAATGAGGCCATCCAGCATCAAGCAGCGCGTTTCGTCATGCAACAATATTGAAGAACGTCCAGCGCCTGCGCTATGATTGAAGACCTAAAGTGGGCCTCCATCAAGACTGAAGAAAGACAGCTTGGTTGGCAATGCTGTACAGAATCCACAACAACATCATTGCCACTGATGGAATTAAGAACAAGCTCCAACCACCAGCCCCACATCAATGACGAAGACAAACCCAGCAGTTCTCGCAGCCACACTGTAGAACCCAGTGCCAGCAGTACTCATTCCTGCCGAGAACCATGAGAGACTGGAATGACCTGCCCCAAGAAGTCTCTGAAGCCAAGACCGTCAACACATTTGTGTCCAGGGCCTCCATACCGCAGTAATCCAAAACAATTTTTGTTTTGTTTTTGCGCTGCTGACCCTCCGTAAAGTAACAAAATAATTAACACGCGACTGCGGTCGCTTCACAGGAAGAAGAAGAAGAAGATGATGGTGATCAAGATCAAGTGTTAGTGTTAGTCTCCAAATGCTGAGTTGGGCTGACGAACACTAGCCCAACTTCACACCGAAGCTAACATTTTACTGAATGATGCCAGAAAATGTTAGCTTCCATAAACTTTTCGTCAACTATATTTAAGTAAAACTGACCAGGCAGAGATATTATTTGTCGTGTCATAACAAATGTTGCGTTTTCAATCTGTGAACTTACCGACAAATCTGCGCGTTGCCCGTTGTCTTGGACTTCGTATTCGCCGGTAACAAGCACGTCTTTGTGAATTTCTTCTCGGAGGCACTTTCTTAGATTTTGACCTAAATGAAACCTGATAGCATCTATGCCCACAAAGCCTAAAACGCCTAACGTGAAAAATATTTGGAAAAAGTCCATCTTTGAGCCGCAGTTGATTGTTTACCCTTCAAAACTCCACAAAATGTGCAAGTTCACACGAAACACGCTTGCTAACGTGGCAATCGTCTGTTTCCGTATGTTTCCGTTAGCTTCCGGAGTAGTTCCGAGCGGAATTTCTACGTGATGGCGAAAATTTGGCCTTTACAATTATTAATTGCATTCGGTTCTTTTAAAAGTGTAAGGCATTTTACAGAAAACAAAATAAAATACATATTAGTAATTTCTTTTCTTTATGAATATCTATTGCCAGGTCGCAGTAAATCTTTGTCAAGGGAAGCTACTCTTTAAGAGCAACCTCCAAGGTGACGAAACTCAGGAACTGTGTCAAAGTTGAGGTGGACGTCCTGGGCTCCCGTCCCTAATAAGCCTACGGTTTCTGTGGACGTAAAGCAACACTTCAACCAACCAGCAAGTTGACGAAACAGCTTCAGGTTTGACATTTAGCACTGTCTGTCACTATGACTATGTGGTTCATTCTAATTATCCAACTGGCAACTGTCATTGTCACCCTAAGCGTGTGTGTGTGTGTGTGTGTGTGTGTGTGTGTGTGTGTGTGTGTGTGTGTGTGTGTGAGATGGCGGGGTTATATAATTTGAAGAGCCACAGACGAATGAACTCTGACTACAATCGACAGTCGATCATCAGAGTTCGTCATTCTGGCTGTCTGGGGTGTCCAAAACAAGGATGTGGTTTTAGTGGAAAGTTTCCCTTCATCTGCGTTCCTCTTTTTACGGAAGCAGTACACCCGTTTTTCTGGATTAATGCATACGATTCCTCACGGGGGCCGTGCGACTGAACACCATAACTTACACACTTTGTAATATAGAGTCAATTAAAGTGGACTCTTCTTATTCCTGTCAAGGACTAGGCTCAGTCACAGTGTCAGAGCGTCCTGCAGCGATGTTTGTTAAACTGGTGGTCACGGTCAGTGTTTTTGGTGTTATTAAAACAATAAAACACAGATGATTTAATCATTAATTTTGAAAATATTCATGACTGTGAGAAAAATCTCTTGCCACACCAGGGGGTCGGACCTGTGCCAGCAGCATGCAGGACCCTAGGCTTAACCAACTGAGCAACATTCCTGCTCGTGGATGTCCTTGGGGTGTTCATGACTGGATAGCTGTTGTGTTGGATTGTAAATCTAATGGCCTAGCATCCACACACAAAGGAGTTAATTGGCGCCCAGTAGTTGTCATATTACAAACACAATAACAAAGGCCTGAGTTGCCTACAGTAACTCTCAACTGGCAAGTGGCATGCAACTAATATATATGCCAGGCACATAAACTCCATCAGAGGTACATCCTTAATGTGAGCCGGTTTGGCCTAGTGGTAAGGCATTAGGCTGGTAAGCAGGGGGACCTCAGTTCAAATCCACTTCGGCTCTCCTTTCTTTTCGAAAGCTGTGGTCTGTGGACACTGCCTTGTGACTTTGTCCCTCACAGTTAATGAAACATTAAAATGGCTCTCATCGCTGCCCATCTTAATGCAGGAATCATTCTGGTGGTAGCAGCATAGCAATAGGTATATAATCTACCTCTCCCCCCACCTCTGTACCCCCTCACCCCCTTCCCTAATAAGCCTCATGGTTTCTGTGGACATTAAGCACCATGTTTACTTTACATCCTTAAATTTGACTGCCAAAATAGTACACTGCTTTTACAGTTTTACTTTTAGTTTAATCCCATGTGTTGCTTTACAGATTGTGCTGATCCTTATCATACTGATAAGTGGAGGAAAAACAAAACAACAAAAGACAGAACATAGGAGAATAGCAACAGACTCCAGCTATGGCAAAAGGAGCCAAGTAAGTGATTGGTTTTGTTTTGGCTGTGTTACTGTTAGTCATTTGCACATGGATCATTAATATTATAGTATTATAAAGAAGAGTCGCTGTCTGTCTGTGTCAGTGCCATGAATGATTTGGCACACAATCCACTAAACCTGTTGGGCGATTCAGGCGGGGTTGTTAACTCCCTTGACTTTTGCCCGGCATCGCTTAAGTCCCTTGGCTGTTTTTACTTCCGGTGCGTACTTTCTTCACAATGGAAGGTGGTGACAGTGAATTTGCGAATTTTACACTGCCATCTTTAAAGGCTTTTTTGGAGGCCCGTAGTCATAGTGTGTCTGACAATAAGCAACAACTTGTTGCTCGTGCTATTGGGCGATTCAGCAAAGCTGGTTTGCTACAGTAAATGTGCTTTGTAATCTTTCGCGAAAGAAGTTGCGAGTGGTCGCAGCGCACTTCCAGGCCGATTTCTGAGTAGGCGTTGCTTCACGCTGTGTATAACAGTGGAAGTTGAAATTAGAATTGCGAGGCAGTACAAATGCCAATACTGTTGCGGTTGCAAAAATTACCATGGAAAGGGGATGGAGGGTGAACAGAAAGTGTCTTTGTGTCATTTTGGGGCTGATCAGAAGATAGTGAGTTCGTAGAAAAAATGCGTTTTTGGGCATCCTAAAGCACGAGCAACAAGTTATTGCTTATTTCCAGACACATTATGACTACGTGTCTCAAAAAATGCCTTTAACATTGGCAGTGTAAAATTCGCAAATTCACTGTCACCACCTTCCATTGTGAAGAAAGTACGCACCGGAAGTAAAAGCAGCCAAGGGACTTAAGCGATGCTGGGCAAAAGTCAAGGGAGTTAACAACCCCACCTGAATCGCCCAATAGGATGCCCCAAAATGCATTTTTTCTACGAACTCGCGATCTTCTGGTCAGCCAAAAAACGACGCAAAGACACTTTTTTCCCCACCCTCCATCCCCTTTCCATGGTAATTTTTGCAACTGCAACAATATTGGCATTTATACTGCTTCGCGATTCTAGGTTCAACTTCCACTGTTATACACAGTGTGAAGCAGTGCCTACTCAGAAATTGGCCCGGAAGTGCGCTGCAACCTCTCGCGACTTCTTGCACGAAAGATAACAAAGCGCATTCACTCTAGCAAACCAGCTTCGCTGAATTGCCCAATTGAGATGAAACTTGGTCTGAATTTTGGAACAGGTCAGCAATGATGAAATGTTGTGGTGTCTATTGTTATTAATCTGGAAAATGGATGAATGCAACAAATGGAGTTTTTGTTTTTAGATCACTAATTTTAATGGGACAATACAATTACAAAACAAATGCAATTTTGGGGGTTAAGCTCCTTTCTGGAAATGACAAAATAACAGTTAAACAGTTACAAATGATAAATAACTAAACAAATTAATAAATCACTGTTTAACTTTTGTTTTGTAAAACTTAAAAAGGGCTTATCCAAAAAAAATTGCAACTGTGTATTGTCCGATTTAGTGTTCTTTTTAACTGTTTGTGTGTTTGGATTTTGCTATTACTGTTGTGACTTGGTTGTGATTGCTGTTGACCGTGCTGTGTCCAGAACTGTGACTGTGTGAGCCAGCTTTTCACTTGTGATTTAGTGACTTGTGACATGTTCTGAACTAGTGTAGAACTAGAAGAATTCTGACTGTGATTCATCTCAAGGTGATCATGTATGGTTGACAGACAGTCAAATCTAAGGACCAGCAGAATTTGTGGAGGATCTGGCTGGCTGCATGGGTCACACTTCAAGAAGGAAGTGTTGCACTGAACATGTGTCCTGTTCAGTTGTTGCATTGTATTGTAACTGCAGTACTTACAGGTCTATATAATAGTAGTGTGTCTTTCTGGCTTTCAAGGTCATCAACAGGTCTATATCAGTATATATATATGGTAGTGTGTCTTGCTGGCTTTCTGGGTCATCAACAGGTCCATTGTATATATAATAGTAGTGTATCTTGCTGGCTTTCTGGGTCATCAACAGGTCTTTTGTATAGATATAATAGTAGTGGATCTTGTTGGCTTTCTGGGTCATCAACAGGTCTATTGTATAAATCTATGTAATAGTAGTGTATCTTGTTGGCTTTCTGGGTCAACAGGTCTGTTTTACAGATATAATAGTAGCAGATCTTGCTGGCTTTTAGGGTCATCAACAGGTCTATTGTATAGATATAATAGTAGTGTATCTTGTTGGCTTTCTGGGTCATCAACAGGTCTATTGTATAGATATAATAGTAGTGTATCTTGTTGGCTTTCTGGGTCATCAACAGGTCTGTTGTACAGATATAATAGTAGTGGATCTTGCTGGCTTTTAGGGTCATCAACAGGTCTATTGTATAGATATAATAGTAGTGTATCTTGTTGGCTTTCTGCATCATCAACAGGTCTATTGTATAGATATAATAGTAGTGTATCTTGTTGGCTTTCTGGGTCATCAACAGATCTATCGTATAGATATAATAGTAGTGGATCTTGCCGGCTTTGAGGGTCATCAGCAGATCTGTATTAGTACTCAGTAATAGTAGTGTATCTTGCTGGCTTTTAGGGTCAACAGATCTATATTAGTACTCAGTAATAGTAGCTAGTGTATCTTGCTGGCTTTGAGGGTCATCAACAGATCTACAGATGTAGTAGTGTATCTTGCTGGCTTTCAGGATCATCAACAGGTGTGTGTGTGTGTGGTGTGTATGTGTACACACACACACATATATATATACTTTTTTTATTATTAGTGTATCTTGCTGGCTTGCAGGATCATCATGGTTATGCTGGAGAGTCTGGCAGGCACAGGTCACAAGATGGTCCAGCTGAGGCCAAAGATTGGGGAAAAGATGGAGAAGATTGCCTTTGACCCCTATGGTGAGTGGCGGTGACAATAGCCGTTTTTGTCTTCACTTTCACTGGCAACACCAGCACAACAAAAGCGGTCATTGTCTTCACTTTCACATGTTGAACCAGCACAACAACAGCCATCTTTGTCTTCACTTTCACTTGCAATGACAGCACAACAGCCATCTTTGTCTTCACTTTCACTTGCAACACCAGCACAGCAACAGCCATCTTCGTCTTCACTTTCACTTGCAACACCAACCATCTTTGTCTTCACTTTCACTTGCAACACCAGCACAGCAACAGCCATCTTCGTCTTCACTTTCACTTGCAACACCAACCATCTTTGTCTTCACTTTCACTTGCTACACCAGCACAGCAACAGCCATCTTTGTCTTCACTTTCACTTGCAACACCATCTTTGTCTTCACTTTCACTTGCAACACCAGCACAGCAACAGCCATCTTTGTCTTCACTTTCACTTGCAACACCAACCATCTTTGTCTTCACTTTCACTTGCAACACCAGCACAGCAACAGCAGTCTTTGTCTTCACTTTCACTTGCAACATCAACCATCTTTGTCTTCACTTTCACTTGCAACATCAACCATCTTTGTCTTCACTTTCACTTGCAACACCAACCATCTTTGTCTTCACTTTCACTTGCAACACCAACCATCTTTGTCTTCACTTTCACTTGCAACACCAACCATCTTTGTCTTCACTTTCACTTGCAACACCAACCATCTTTGTCTTCACCTTCACTTGCAACACTAACCATCTTTGTCTTCACTTTCACTTGCAACACCAACCATCTTTGTCTTCACTTTCACTTGCAACACCAACCATCTTTGTCTTCACCTTCACTTGCAACACCAGCACAGCAACAGCAGTCTTTGTCTTCACTTTCACTTGCAACACCAGCACAAAGTTTTGCAGCACTGGGAGTGATTATGGGGACCATGAACATGTATGCTGAGTAGTGCCCATCAGAATGGCCCCAAAGCAAATACTGAGATATGGGCCAGTTTGACAGGCTGTGTTGTGCACCACACATCTAATTTGCATGCAATTTTTATTTTATTGTTAAAATGAAGACACAATTGATGACTGATCTGCAGATATTTTAACACGATTCTGACCCTTGATCATGTGATAGTGGCCGTTTCCTTTCTGACAAGGTAGTTCATCACGTTTGATCTCTGACTCTGCTGTGGATTGGACAAGGTTTGTGGGGGGCCATTTTCTGACAAGCTATATGTGTATAGGTAGCCTTGGCACTAAAGAAAGAAAGAGAACCTCAACTATTGCGTATTATACAATATCATATGCACTAGTTTCTCTTTGTTTGCTGCCAAGGCTGACATGATTGCCAAGTCAGGATTGGTTCTGGCAATGCAAGGCACACAGTTTATTTCCTTTGCTCAACATGAATATGCTGAGTGAAGTTTCCCCTTTGGTTTATCAGTGAGAGTGAATAGTTTCCCCTTTGCTTTATCAGTGAGAAAAAGGGTTTTGTTTGTTGTAAATTTGGTGGAAAGTGTTCCAGATTTGTGACCATGAAATGTTTAAGATTTTTCTCTTCTTTTTTTTCCAGTTCAAAAGCAGGTGCTGTACAAGGAAGTCAAGAAGATACGCACCCTGAAGAGTAGTTAGATGTGTGTGTGTGTGAGAGAGAGAGAGAGGGAGGGAGGGAGGGAGGGAGAGAGAGAGAGAGAGAGAGAGAGAGAGAGAGAGGGAGAGGGATGGTTTAAAAGTACAGTGTGTGAAAAGAGCCTGATGAATGAAAATGTAGAATGCTTAGATGTTGCCATGTATGAAGAAGAGCTGTCTGTCTTGTGGTTTAGTGGTTCCAACAGCCAAAGAAGTAAAAATGTACTGGGTAGTAGACTAGTTTGCAAGAGCTGTTGCAGCAAGTGTTCATTGCATTTGTGTTGTACATCGCTTTCCACTGAATAAGAATACATTTTGTCCTATGAACTTCAACAAGTTGGCTTTTTCTTGTTGTTGTTTTCTTTTCATGGGTTTATTACTTTGCTTCAGCAGCATACCAATTGTGCCAATATGTCTGTCACCCTGATACTCTGAAGCAGGCAAATACCAGCACAAGTTGTACCACTGAATCAAGCAAATACCAGCGCTAGTTGTATCTCCGAATCAAGCAAATACCAGCGCAAGTTGTACCACACGTTGCTGAGCAACATGGTTTTATTTTCAGTATATATGCACCCCTGGGTTTCATATTTTTAACAACAGTAATTTTAAGTGAATGCACCAGTCTCTGAGAACAACTCAGAAGTTCACGCATATACACTGCATCCAGTTAAGACTCTAACAAGCATGCAATCATTTGCTGTTGCAGTTGAATGATCTCTTGCTCACAAGGTCATTGCTACAAGCACTTCAGTGATTTATGTTACAATACAAACCACAATAAAAAGAAACTTTTGTCCTTGAGGCATCTATGGCCTAAAACATGATTCAATATTACAATCAAAGATCTAATGGAATCTACAAAACATGGCACTTGTGTCAAAATGATGGTATGAAATTTTGCAGATTTAAACACACACCTGCACAAATACAAAAGGTTTAAATAAATATCGCTTTAAAGTGAGAAGTCTACCTGGGTAACAGATATTACACTCTACAGATTATCACATTCTCGTAAGGGAGGAGAGGGGATGGGGTGAAATAACTGGCCATTTCTATAGCACTGTGTCTTGCCAACACGGCTGAACGCACTGCGCTTTACAAGATCAATAAAAAATGTGTACACAAAACCTCAAAAATGAAATGTAAACATGATACTGTATTCCTCAAACACACATGCACATACACACTGAGAAGCACACAGAAGGAATATGATGGGGAGGGAGAAAGGGTGGGGTGGGGGGATTGAAATGAATGATGTGTATTGCACACAGAAAATGAAGTCCAGCAACTTGAGCTTGTTAACAACATCCACACTTTTGTCTTGCTGCTGTCCCTTCAGCTGGTTCTCTTATTATCATTACATCTGTTTGTTTGTCTTTTTCTTCTGCCACTTGAGTTTGGGGAGTTAGTAGTTTAGCAATTGGATTTTAACATCTTGTCAACTGCACAAGGTCACCTCAGGACAACCAAACTCTGTTATAAGCAAATTCACACTTCAAAACTCTTATATATAAACCCTTTCTCTAGTCAGTCCATAAAACCAGTCCCTACACAAACATAAAACGTACATACACAAATATCAAACATATTTTCAAAGAGTTAATCCTTTCAATATTTCCTCTGTTAAAAGAGCACAAAAGCTATTACATGCTGGTTTCATTAACCATTCAGTCTCAAGATTCAAGTAAAATCGGAAAAGGAATGGATGGAAACGGTAAACAAAAACAAAAAAGTTGCAGAAACTGTATAAATGCATAATGGCAAATACCAGTGCCGTATGGCAGCAAGCTGTATAACTACCTACCAGCTACTATCTCCTAGCTGCTCAACAAGAGTTCAAAAAAGAAAAAGAAAAAAAAAGCCCAACTCTTAACAAAAAAATCATTAAGAATTTTATGAAAATAGTCCCACTAGCAGTTAGCAGAAAAATGACAAGCCAGAGTGACAAAAAAAAACAAGAGGTCTAGGCAGAAAAACAGGAGATAGGAAAGGGGAATCAAATGACAGCCCTGAGATTCCAGACGAGGACAGACATCAGACATTCCCGGCATCCCTTCGGGGGAGCTTGGGGATCGAACCAAACATAATGGGTTTCTAGCTTCCGGCAAACCAGAATGCACCCCCTCATGTACTGAACTTTTACAACACCTTGCGCATGATGATGATGACTGCTTTTACATAGCGCTAGCGCTATTCTCCGCTCTCTACACTGTGCTCACATGTGATTCTACATGAGTGACTAACTTTTTATAGTGTGTTTTTGAATATCCACCGAAGTGGTGTACTTACATGACAATGCTTTACATCACACATGACAACCCCTGCCATCACACAATGCTGCCTTTCATCACATGTAGTTTCTTACATACAACAATCGCAATGCACTAACAATCCCTTGCATCACATGTAATCAGCCTTTACAGCTCAGAAAATTACGTGGCAACTTACTATACCACATGTATACTACCCAGACTTCCAGACTTCAGTACACACGGACAAAATCAGCCTTTACATCACACGTGACAACTTACTGCACGCACATACTACCCAGACTTTTACGCTTTAGTACAGGCACACATAACCAGCCTTTACATCACACATGACAACTTACTGCAACACACATACTATCTAGACTTTAGTACACACATAACTAGCCTTTACATCACACATGACAACTTACATAAGTCTTTAGTACAGACACACGTGACCAGCCTTTACATAACACATGACAACCTACTACAACACACATACTACCCACACTTTTAGACTTTAGTACAGACACACATAACCAGCCTTTACATAACATGACAACCTACATGTACATGTACAACACACATACCATCCAGACTTTAGTACGACACACATAACCAGCCTTTACATCACACATGACAACTTACTGCAACACACATACTACCCAGACTTTTAGACTTTAGTACAGACGCACATAACCAGCCTTTACATCACATATAACCAGCTTTTACATCACACATGACCAGCCTTTATGTTGCATATAATCAACCTCACACAACCAACCTCTTCCATTGCTCATAATCAGTCCATTGCATCACAATGACCAAAATCATGACACTGCACAGAACTCCCATTACACCTGATCAAAGCACCCCCCCCACCCCTCCTCAAATCACACCTTGGCCTGCTAAACCCCTCCTATGCATCCTTGTCAATGCACTGTGTTGACCAGCATGTCAGCTTGTAGAAAATTCTCTGCAAGTGACATTTTGAAAAATTCATGGGTATATTCAACCAACCCTTCACGTCACCAGCAGCAGTCTTTCAAGCAAGACAACTGTTTCTGCGCCAACAATCTGAGTGTTCAGATTTGGGATATGGCCATTTACACACCTCTTCACTGAAGTGTGTAAACAACCATCACAGCTGCTACACATTCTGGTGGTAGTTAAGCAAATATCTTGCAACTGAGAAGTACAAAAAAAAGCACCAAACTGGCTATCTTGATGACAACCACATCTGTTAAGATATCAAGACAAATGTGCTTTGAGGAATTCCCGTATTCTCTTCCAGGAGTCCTCCTGCGCAGCTGCATGGTCCTTTGGGTTACCTCCCCACAGGAAGTCCATTCCTGTAACAGAATTTGGGTAAATAATAGCACAAAGGCTGCTCCCAAAAAATCCACATTTAACCCAAGACAAAAAGCGATCTACAAATTCAGCAGCACAATGCATAGCACACAAGCATCTACAGATTCAGTCGTGTTGGTGCAAGGCATGTCAGCAGAAAATAAATCTACAATTACAAATTCAAAAGTGTGAAAAGGTGTCTATTAGCATCCAACATCCATCATTTTAGTTTTGAAGAAACACCTGCCTCAATTAAAGTGTAAAACAGCAGGTTATGCAGTTACAAAAAAAATCACAAAACCTTCACAATTTACACCAACAAATAAATGACCTTTTACCTGTTCATTTTCCAAATTATACTGGCTTTATGTTCTGAAATTTAACCACAAACTATCTTCTCTACAAACGGCCAGAAACACCTGATCTTTATCTCATACATGTAGGATCTCATGTACATGCAAATACTAACACATTCATGCACCCTAAATTTGTGTACTCACATGATGGTACTTAAAAGACCATAGAAACTCTTGCATACTTTCTGACACTTAATTTAGTTATCACACACATTTTCATTCCCTACCCCCCCCCCCACTCTACATACTCTCACACATAATTATATATATATATACCATCCCCACCCTACCCACCCCTGTCACACATGTCCATCATATGGTTTAACAATGAGATGAGCTGCTGCTGCAAGTTACTTACCAAAGGTGGGGTTGGCACAGCACTTGCAGTGGGGACTGAAGGGCGGCTCCAACAGGTGACCTGCCCCTGGGTAGTGCACCACCTGTATCCGGTGGCGCTTATCCTCTGGCCACAGCTTGCGAAAAGCGTCGGCTATCTCGGGGTGCACTTGCTGGTCGTCGTCCGACTGCAGGATCAGGACATGAGCAGAACTCTCCCAGACCTACAGTGCAGACGTGTGGAGACAGGGTGTTAGCTGCACGAACTTTCCAACACTTTGATACAGATACACAGGTGTTAGCTGGGTGAACTTTCCCACACTTCAACACAGACATGGGGAGTCAGGGCATTGGCCATTTGAACTTCCCCACATTTCAACACCGACATGTGAGTCAGGGTGTTAGCTGTGTGAACTTTCCCACACTTCAATACAGACACACAGGTGTTAGCTGTGTGGACTTTCCCACACTTCAATACAGACACACATTAGCTGTGTGAACTTTCCCACACTTCAATACAGACACACAGGTGTTAGCTGTGTGAACTTTCCCACACTTCAATACAGACACACAGGTGTTAGCTGTGTGGACTTTCCCACACTTCAATACAGACACACAGGTGTTAGCTGTGTGAACTTTCCCACACTTCAATACAGACACACAGGTGTTAGCTGTGTGGACTTTCCCACACTTCAATACTGACACACAGGTGTTAGCTGTGTGTACTTTCCCACACTTCAATACTGACACACAGGTGTTAGCTGTGTAAACTTTCCCACACTTCAATACAGACACACAGGTGTTAGCTGTGTGGACTTTCCCACACTTCAATACAGACACACAGGTGTTAGCTGTGTGGACTTTCCCACACTTCAATACAGACACACAGGTGTTAGCTGTGTGGACTTTCCCACACTTCAATACAGACACACAGGTGTTAGCTGTGTGGACTTTCCCACACTTCAATACAGACACACTAGCTCTAACCACTACACTACAGGGGATGTTAGTTCTGTCTTTCTTCATGATAATGTAGATACACAGCTCACTGAGGAATTGACTACAGTGTGGTTGTATGCAAAATACAAAAAGAAAAAACAATTTAACTCATTTCAAAGCTGTTTAGGTCTACATTAAAAATTGCTCTGTTAGTGGTAGAGTTAAAGGCCAGTTTAAGAGATCACTATGTCTACCATATGTGTACGTTTAATCAGAAATATCGGTATGTGTGACCACTGCATGTCTGTGTCAACTCACAGGAATAAAGTCATCGGTTGTGTAGGGGAAACATTCTCTGATAGCCAAACCATCCTCTGTTGGGACTGCTTTACCAAGGTCCATTCTGCAAGTATATCACATTCCATGGGCATATTACACATGGCATCCCTCCCCCCCCCCCCCCCCAAGTATCACACACATCTCACACACACACACTCACAAACACATTATGTCACACATGCACAAACACACAAACATCACACACACACACACACACACACACACACGTGTGCACACACATGCGCGTATCCACACATGCTCACACACACACACACAGAGTTTAAAGACTTGTCTGATGTGGCTAAAATATTCTTGGTAGGCCCACAGAATAAAACAGGTCACCCTGCTCGTAATCAGATGCAGATGACACAGGAAGTTGAAGGCTGACCAATCAAAACCGTCACCCCATCAGAGCCACAGAGTGCCAGACTCAGCATGTAATAATAATGTACATTTGTTATGCGCTCATCAACACCCTGAGCGCTCACATGATACATATTAACCTAAATATGATATTCTATACACATGTAGAGCATAGTCCTACCAAAACAATTTACATAAAGTATTATAAAAAATATATATATATAAAAATGCACTACAAACACACACAGAAACTGGGTACTGATATTAGTCAGGATGGAAATACTATGAGAAGAGGAAGGTTTTTAGTTCAGCTTTAAAAGATGACAGGGCTGAGCAGTGTCTAAGGTCTTGTGGGAGTGAATTCCAAATGTGGGGTCCAAAGCAAGAGAATGTATGAAAGCCATGATTCTTGCATTTGTATTGTTGGATTTCCAGCATGTGGGTGTCAGAAGAGCATGGTGTACAAGACGGAGTGTAGACATGCAGCAGTTCAGAGAGGTAAGCAGGACCAAAACCATTTATAGCACTGAAACACATACAAGCGACTTTATACTTAATACTTTCTGAAATGGGAAGCCAGAGCAGTTTTTCCAGGAGAGGTGTTGAGTGGTGGTGATGGGGTGCCAAGAAGCTGTACAGGCTGTAAGCAGCTTGGGTTGAGGCTGGAGAGATTTCCTGAACCTGGGTCCATACACTCACCAGCCAAATGCTTTACCATGAGACCTAACTGGTAGAGAGAGTTCACATGACAAGCTGCTGAACCCTGGACAGAAAGAAAAACACCACCACCCAAAAACACCATATGACGAGGGATTACTTACATAACACCTTTCCTGAACAGCTCCCCTTTGTGACGCAGGTTGCAAAATGTGTAATATGGTGGACTGTTAATGGGAACAGCAGCTCTTACCTGCAATTGGACACATGGTATAGACTTTACAGACACCGTGTGTAAAGCCGAGACAACAGCACTTACTTCACTCCCTTCCTGATGAGCTCTCCATCCTTGCGGTAGAGGTCATACAGCCAATAGAATGCTGGCCCGTTTACATGCACCACAGCCTTCACCTGAAGCCAAATACAAGCTACAAAATAACAAAGCGAAGAGGGAAGAAAAGACAACTTACCTCACTGTTTTTGTGACCAGTGTTCCGTCCCTTCAATAGAGGTTATACAGGACATAAAATGGCATACCATTTATATGTACCACAGAGTTCACCTGAAATATGAAAATCAAATGTGTGTCTGACAGGTCTCCAGCATGTACAGCATGAACTCAGACACTTGACGCAAATCTCATCAGCCAGCTCACATCCGAATAAAGAAGATTCTCTTCATTTTTGTTCACTGAAAGGTAAAACCCCTGTGAAGTTTTTGCTCAAACTGTTGGGCCTATCACAGTATTACAAAGAAGAACCCTGTGTACAACACAGACATACACTATAGCAGTATTTTTTAAATTACAAACTTTTAAATATTAATTTGTTTCATGGAAACCTGGTACACAATAATAAAGCTCATCAACATGGAAGTCATCTATTTTTTATGTTTCTGTGTATCGGAGTCTGCTGTGACAGACCTCATTCTTCCTCCATGATCTGCCAAACTAATGATGAACTTTTTTTGTTCTGTATTCCCAGTAAATATGCATCCGATCCAGAATTGCTCGGAAGCACTGGCCAGAAGTGGGCCCGATGATTCTTGCACACTGGCTTGCTTCCAGATCGGATCTGTTTGACCAAAACCTGACACAGTCTGCCAGAACCCAATTGGATCTGGGCTGGTTTGACACAATATAATCTGGGCCGTCTGTACTGTGGAAGAATGCAACTGAGTCTGAAAGTGGGAAACAGGTAGCAGGCCGGTTGCATTCTGCAAGAAACTGGGCCTGATGATTCTTGCACACCAGCTTGCTTCCGAACAAGATGCCTTTGCCCAATACCTGACCAGGTCATCCAGACTGGATCCGGATCCGGATCAGTTTTGCACAATATGATTCTGGCCTTCTTTGGAAAAATGGAACTGAATTGGAATTTGGATGTGGGAAGTCAGATCAAGCATATATGATCCAGCCTGATTCTGACTGCATGCTGGCTGTAATGGCCATAACTGGCCATGACCAAAATACTTCTGAATCAGATCTGGATTGTTTATTGGGTTTAGAAATCCCCAGAGATTTCTGTGTCCATCTTTAGGTGCTCTCCCCACCCTGTCAGTTCTGCAGTACCTGGGGACACTGCCACGCCATGAGCAGTGCAAACTGAGCGCCTGATGACACAGCAACCACACCTATCCCACCATCCTTCACTGCTCTGTGAGAACTGAACCATGACACTGCTTCCTGAAACAGAAAGGTAGGCACTGCTCTGTGAGAACTGAACCATGATGCTGCTTCCTGAAACAGCAAGGCAGGTGCAGCATGAAAAGTAAATACCCCTACACTCCCCTTAACATAAGTGAGTACCCATCCTACTTTAGATTCCTGCTGCCCCCCTTGCCCCCCCCCCCCAACATTTATGCTTGAACTGCTACTACGCTGCCATAAGCTTGTTTTCAGTACTGACAGTAAATGATAACTGATAAAATGCAGCATTTTGTGACTGCTTCCTTGTATTTTGTCTTTAAAATAAACACACTCTTCAGGAAATACCCCTATATTTCTCACACTTGATTTTTTTTGAAAAGGTCAGCAAAAACGTGAAACTTCACACTTAGACTCGAAATAGACGATTTCCGGAAATAACAGGTGAACATAATTTGACAGTGTTTTCTTACTCCAGGAGAGTGAAGTCCCCTGAATGGAGGCGGCAGCTGAGAAGAGCCGATCTGCGACAGTTTTAGCTCTTCAGGCATGGACCTATTATAATTTATACTAGACTACCAGCTGGGGGAACCTACTATCCGATCTGCACGTTCCCCGCGAGCAGTGAGTGTTCGATCAGCATTTCTGATGCTTTTTCTGCCTTTGTTTACGGGGATCCGTCATCTTGCCAACGTGCTCACTGTACCCCCAACAAAAGTGTGACTACTCTGCACTACACCCGCAGGCAGGAACCTGTATAGACAGGCCATGCTTGTAGGCACTTATCGAGTGCAGTCCCCTGGACTTCCGAAGATCGTCTATTGAAAAGGTCAGCAAAAACACCAACAGAAGAAAATAATCAAGAGTCAAACCTCAAAGTAGTCAAATGTGACATCCTCGAGTGTGGATGGCAGGTCTTCGTACTTGAAAAAGGGCAGGGCCAGAACAGCAAAGCCGTGCGATGCGAGCAGGGTGGAACGTATTTCCATCAATCCGCCCGCTGACCCAAACATGTCAATCACACCTGGATGAGGTCCCTCACCTGCATCATAATCACGGTTCACACAGCAACCAGCAAATCCAGTTAATAAGCACTCGAAAGACGTCACACAAACACAACAGCAAAGACCTGGGTCACCTATGGTAACTCTCACCAAGCATCAGAGCAAATACAAGGTGCACAAACTCAAAGGTACTCAGAGGTACTTCCTTGCCAATTTTAATGAGGATGTACTTCTGGTGGAGTTTATACACATGTACCTTGTAGTTGTATTTACAACTAGCATGCCAGGTGAGACTGAGAGTTACCATAGGTCACTCAGATCTTTGTTGTTGCAGTTTGTGTGACATCTTTCAAGCACAAATTAACTCCCTTGTTTGTGGATTCTGCACAGGTGCTCTGGGCATCATTCTGCTTTAGACTGTGAGAGTTCATGCAGCATTTTCACTTCAAAATATGCAACTTTTTCAAAACAATTTCCTGAAGATGTGTAATGCGTGTGTGACGGTGAGTGAGCACATTTGTGCGTGTAATTATATTATGGGCGATTGGGTGTGGCATATTTGACTTTGAGTGTTGTTGTATGCATTTACAGTCCTTGTTCATTTTTCTGCTTTTCATTTTTTGTTGCTGAATATCATGGTTTTGTTGTTGATGTTGATAATAATTAATATACAGCACTGCAAGCTTGTAATTATTTACGAGTCTAGTGCTATATATATGTAACCGAGTGTATTGTATACATGTTCCGGGCCATGACCCTATAACCTTTTCTTTCCGGTCCTTTTCCTTTTTGATTGGGTGGGGGGGGGTTTATGGCCCAATTATCTAAGGTGTTAAAAGTTATGTGCTGGGCCGGCAGCGTCCCTTTTCCCCCAGTGTCCCTGCAGAGGCAGGTTGTTTGTTTAACTGTTGGGGCCGGTGCTCATGTGTGTTCATCTCAGTGGAGAGCCTGTAAGTAGTTATTTTTCTATGGCTTGTTATTCTATTCTTATTGATGTAAATAATGTATGTTTATAATGTTACCATGTTCACAACGTGCCTTGATTTTGGTTCTTGAACGTGGGTGATTTCGGCGTTAGATTGCCGCCTGGTTGCAGCCGCTATGGCGTCAGACTACCTTGGTTGTGTGTTCAAATGTTAAGCCTTTATGCCACAGGATGACCGGTATTTCCAAAATGTATGCAGCTAACCCTGGTTAGCTGATATGTAGCTAGTATATTATGGCTAACACTTTGAAGATGTTGACTTCATGGTTGTGGAATGTTCAGTTTACTAGTTGAATATGGTTTGGTACATAGGGGTGATTGTATAAACTGTGAGACGTGTTATTTCTGTTTTGATCCGGCTTTTGTGTGGCCGAGTTTTGGGCGTGCAGACTTTCACTCTACTTAGCTTGTAAACCCTTTCCGGGTCTTTGTGCGTGTACCCGAACTGGCCGGCAATGCGCGTCAGTGGTGGTAATTAGGTCTTTGTCTCTGTTCACTAACCGAGCAGACAGGCGCAGCCAGATCAGCAGTTTTGATTCTTGATGCGCTACCCTCAGTTTAGATTCTTGATGACGTTGTTTACAGCCGGATATGCTCTGCTAGTCAGTAACAGTAACATGCTGTAACGCTTTGAGTAACTTGACGAGGCTGGAGCTGGTCAGTTTATGACTGACTTCCTCCCGCTTACGGCATGGACCCAGGTGCCACCCGTGTCACTATCCATCTCGTTGTGTGCTTAAGTGGATCTGCTGTAACGATTATCTCACTCTTCCTGTTTAGTTAAGAATGAGCTTGGTAATCCGCATTCTTCACTGTTACTTTATTGTATACTATTATACTGGGAGTTCATCAGTTAATTGACTGGCCGTCTCTTGTATACTCACTGTACTCTGTGAGTTACGGGTTTTAAGTGTAAGTCAAGCACACGATTTATGTGCTTGATTATTAATCATTTTGTTATGTATTATAGTAACCCACAGGTAAACTACATGGTTACTGTATTTATTAGATTAGTAATTGCTGTTGTTTAGACTTTACATTTGCTTTCATGTTCTAAATGTTTTGTTTGCTTGTGTCTTTTCCAATACAGACACTGTTTCCTGGTTGGTTGGAGTACAAATAAAAGTTATGTTATAGCAACCTCTGACTTGTGACTCTTCATCCATGCTTCCAACCTGCTTCCCCTCAATTCCCCATCCCCACTCCCCTACATATACATGTAAGAGTTACTATTCTTCTTCAGTTCCCTAACTATTCAGTCCCTACACCCTAACCTTTTATTGACCCATTCAAACAGCTCTTACCTGGAGGTAGAAAAAGAGTTCCTCGAACACTCCCTTCCTTGACAGGTATCCGCCTCACATCAGCTGACTTTTTCAACCTTGTTACTGTTGTTCTGTACATTGGCTCTGGGGCTGCCTTAGCAATAACCAGGTCACTTAATGAAAAGTGACCCAGGTAGACAGACAGTGTGTAGAGTACCGGTTCATCCCCATTTCTGACAACCATGCGGATGTTCTGGGCTCCAGCGGGGCTGGGCTTCAAACTCCAGAACAGCCCCATTGGGTCGAGTCCTGCAATGTTGAAAAAAACAATGAAGGAAAACGACAGGATTTTGCTGGTGTTGATTTTTGTTGTTGTTTTCTGTTGTCTGGAGCCTTATTTAATAACCCCATTAAGGATTTTCACAGAAGATCCTTGATCCTTGATTTTTAATGCCCAGCCAACCATGAATCAGAGCTATGTTTACAATTCCTCAAATAGCAAGAAAGTCTGATTCATTGCATGCGCACACGTGCATACACACACACACACACACACATTGATGCACCAAACCAAAACACTTGCATACCTGTGTACGTGCCCCCCACAGAAGCATCCTGGTTCAAATCCAGATCTCCATCACTGCTGGTGATGTAGTGACTGCACGACATGAACTCCACTGGCTTCTTCCGCCATTCCTGCTGAGTCGTTGCATGCAGCGTCACTTTAGCCTTGCTAGGGAGACCTTTAATTCTGATGTGAACTTTTTGGTCGAAGAGGCTGACCTTAGGGGTGACCTGGATGACTTCTGGGCAGGTGGAAAGGGCCTGGGAGTGGGTTAGGGATCGTTGTGTATGTCGATGTAAGATAGGGCACAGCTGTCTCAAACGGGCTGCTGCTGAAAAAAGAGAGTAATTATTCAGCATGGGGTAACTGAAACCATAGTCCATGTCATGGAGCTCATGGACTGTGGTCCATGTCGGAGTTAGGTGGACTGTGGAAACAACAACATAACCCAGAATGCACTAAAAATGTAAAATGTATCAGAGTCATCAGATTCAGTGTTGGACACCAGCGGGTGCTCGTCGTGGAAATTAAGCGGTTCACTGACCGCTATCAGCTGTTGGTGGCTACAGCTGTTGTGACATCTGGAGACCGTGTGCCTGTGGTGTGCTGCCAGTCTGTCAGGATGAGAAGTGGTGCTGTACAACAACACCGTCACGGCGGTTCGTGCCCGGCTACGGCTGACCAGGGTACGACCAAAAGAGAGGACGGAAAAGCGGCAGGCCTACAGAGTGGAACACGGGTCTCTGAGGGACAAGTCGACTGGAGGTCTTCCCAACATGTGCAACTACTTCTTAACCCTGCTGGCTATAATTACCAAGTGGGAGATGGACATACAGGGCGTTGCTAGGAGTCAAGCGGCGCGTCCACGCAGCTGTCCTATGTCCAGCCGCTGATCTGAATACTGTCAGGTTACCCGGCCATCTCTAATCCCGTTTTTGTTTTGTTCATTTCTCAAACGAATTCTTTAGACATTATTATCAAGCTTAATGGTGCTTTTATCCCCGAGGACATTTTTGTACTTGGAATTATTAAATAATTCTGGACCGTATACGCTATTTTCTTATATCATGTTGTGAATGTATGTAGGTCGCTAGCTGGAGAGGTGGACTGTTTCGGCATTTATATTGTAGCCTTTGGGATCAAGTCAATCGTGCGACATTGCTGCCAGTAGAATTAAATCAACCGCTGTTGCGGATTTCAAGTTCTATACACGCATACTTAGTAGTGGAAGGTTTCAGAAACCTCGTTTGATGTGTATCTTTGTGTATACCTTGTCTTTATATGATAAGTTTGCACAACGTTTGAAGGATGTTTGCTATATCATGCATGCCGAAAACAGATCCTTTGTCATCTGTTGTCTAATTTAGATCTGCGGTAGTCCCGAGCATTTTGTTGTCGTGTCCGGGACGGACACTTGAGGGAGGAGGGAGCAGTGTGGAGAAAGAAAAAAACACCCTTCTATTAAAGTACATCGGGTTACCGATCCCCTGTTTTCCAAATCTAAGTTTAACTTTAGTCAGACTGTTGGTGAAATGGTCTTTGTAAGTTTTGAAGTTGAGAAGATGAGAATGTTTTTAGTTCAGTCAGTAGTTCATTGGTACTGTGTCTTAGTGTGGTCGTGGGTTGCGGTAGTCTCCTTTCCCGTGTGAAGCCACTGGCTAAAGGATGGTTTCAATTAGCGCCAGTCAGTTGGCCGAGCTGTAGACAACAAGCCTCCCTGTTCATGCACGGGCATGGAAGAGCTGCCTTCCCCTTTCTGTTATGAATTCTTCTTTTATTCCAAATTCTGGGCCGCCGGTGCCGTATTTTTCAAAGTATAAAAGACCCTCCCTTTTAATCCCCGCACCACTCGCCCTCACCAAAATCATAAAGACCGTGTGCCCTCTTTACGGTTGACTGTGCTAGGTCTCCGAGTAAGTCTCCAAGTCAGTCTCTAAATCTCCAAGTAAGTCTCCAAGTCAGTATCTAAGTCACCAAGTCAAAGTTATTTCTATTTGTCAGTGCAACTAGTGTTTAATCTACATTCAACAGGTTGGTTTGAGTATTTTTTATCTTTCTGGTTCCTGACTGATGTTTTATTGTTGTTTGATTGTTGTGGTTTTTATGGTTTGATCTTGCCGTAAGATCTGGTGTCGCTGATGTTTGATTATTCTTCACGTTCGCTTAAACGATTAGGTACAGGGGCCAGCTTCGTGGTAGTCATGAGTTGTTTCAGATATATGGATTATAAAAACATTTCTCATTTCATGATTGATGTGTTGAATCTTAAACTGTGTTTTGTAACAGACGTTCTGACGGAGAGGTCAGGTTCGTTATCCAAGCCCGGCTCCATTTTGTTCATTCTAATCTAAACCTCCTAAAGGAGTTCCTTTATTTTTCTGATTAGAAAAGGCCTGTTCCACGTATCCGCGATTAACAGGTTTGACTTTTCTATTTAACATTATGTGAAAAGGCCAGCTCCGCGATAGTCCGCGATTAGCTTTGGTTTGACTTTTCCATAAATAATTATATTGTGTATTCCATCTTCCACTATCCACAGACTAGGAAGATATCTTAAAGTTAATTTCTCATAAATTCAGTGTAAGACCCTACTGAGAAATTACAAAGTGAGGCGATGTTGTTTTGATGATATACTGTTCATGAACTGTCTTTTCATAGGATTAGGAGTGTAGCTCAGACTTTCGTAACCCGCACAGACGATTTTGTGTCGACTTAATTGTCGTTTACGTTAAATTTTCATGGAACGGGGCAACCGGATCAAGTTTACTTAGCTAGATTGGCTTTTCGAACCTTTGTGTCTTTTAAACCCTTCTTTTGTCTGCTTATAACATGCTTGCGATTTATGTCTTTTTGATTCAATAATATTTGGAACTTTCATTCTCCACTTGAATTCGTGTTGAAAGAGAGATGGAAGCAAAGCGAGAGAAAGTAGAACGATTCAGTGAACGAGTGAGTGTGTGGATGTGTGTGTGTGTGTGTGCTGGATCACTTTCTGATACTGTGATAGTGACAGTCAGGAGATGCCACGTGAAAGTAATTAACGCAGACATGTTTATAACTTAACCTGCTAGCGTTCTCAGTTGCGTGGCCACAGAATCGCTCGACGACATTCGACCCCTTTACGCACTAGAGACGTTACAATTAAGCAACACTTCATCATCATCATAGTTTGTTGTCCTGGGACAGCTGATGGTGGTGGTGGTGGAGGGTGTCTTAATGAGTGCACTGTTCTTGCAGCAGTGCTCACAGTCACACAGTCTCGCCCGATACTATAGTTCAACCTTTGCCGGTCAATGACCAGTGTGTGATATAAACTAGCGACAGGTCTTCGCACTCTAGTACGAGCATTGACTGGACTACTTCACTGCAAGAATGGGTGCATGGCTGGGTAAAAAAATTATGTAAATGTTTCGGATCATCCGTCGACTTACCCATTTTTTTTCGGCCTGAACAGGGGTTCCACACCGCAAGAAACCCGTCGCACCGATGTCGATAGAGTTATCTCCCTACCACAGGGCCACAGTAGCTTGTGCAACTAGACCCAACCCAGGTAGTCAAAGGTCTTCCGCTAACAAAAAGTTGACAGAACCCAGGAGAGATAAAGAGGAGGGAGGTGGAGCTCCTTCTGCCCCACCTCCATAAACCCATCCCCCCGAATGTCTAAGCTGTGACGTCCGTTGCTCATCCATACCCGACGTTGCACACGTTTCCTGACATCCTCTCGCCACCAGAGTCCCGGCTCAACCATGAACCCTGTCGCACATTGCCGTAAATCATAATACTTTGCTATGTCTTCGTGATTCTCCTTTTAGATAAAATACTGAGCTTGCTGATTATCCTGGTTGCTGTGATTTATAAACTACATCATTCTTTCCTCACTCATCCTTACTCAAGAAATATTTCATTTCTTCCTGTCATAATGGACAATGGTTACGGCCCAGTAAGTACAATCTCGTTTTCGGCCTTCAACTGATCAATTCAACGCTGTCCGTTATAGTTCATAAATCATAACAGCCAATAGGCCTGCAGTCATTTCCGGCACGTCAACATAATTTGCAAAACATATTTTTCCACAAACTGATGAAATTTCAAAACGTGACATACCGTCTTTCAGCAAATTTACATGGCCGCATTCATTTTTCTGAAGCAAGTTCTGACGCGATGCAAAGTAAAAAATATTTAACTCTCTCGTCTTGGCGAACAGTAGGGATTTATTTCTACCCACCCTCACTGACATCTCAGTCCGAACATTCCTGCCTGTCGTCGTTTTGGCAAATACCAAGATATTTGTCTTCAGTGAGCGCTCATCTCTTTCAGTTCAAGTAAAGTCAGTGAATCATCAACGAGATTCACGCGGTTCTCTATTTACACGTCCCCAGTCCAGCTAGAGAGTTTGCCTTCTTGTACTTTTCAGTTAATACACAGGCCCAAAAGAAATGCAGGTTACACGTGACAAATGCATTTCGTCAGTGTGTGTGTGTATGTGTGTTTGTGCATGTTTTCGTCTGCACGCGCATGCGTGCGTGTGTTGGAAGTGATGAGAATCACAATGAATGAAAGTGTTGTAGTATATATGTGTCGTGTTTCATTGTTCTTTTAATTATGTACACCTTTGCCGACTCTATTGTTTTGTGTTATGGATTTCAGGCTGCTGCTAGGTGTAGTCGTTTTATAAACAGTCTTTTTATTACATCATTATACACTCGAGCTTCTTTATCTAGGTGCCTGAGCCTGATTTACACGGGTAAATTGCCGCTTCCTGTTGATCAGTCTGCCCGTTTTAAGTGGATAGAAAACCTATACCGAGATACTTTGCCATTTCACTTGGCCCAGTACAGGTGATGGGTGACGTGTACACACAACCATTTTGCATGTGCACAAGAGCAACACTGAGAGACACGAGTAACTTGCCATTCCAACAGTACCTGCCATTTCTCACCCAACAGTATTTGGCATTTCCTGTTCAGCAGTACTTGCCATTTGTTGTGGAGCAAAAGAATGATGTAATGGGGTCATGCAGGTATGTGCACACGCACACACACGTAAAGAGAGAGAGTGAGCTATAGCCATAAAAAGGAGCAAATAAAAAACAGTTTGTTCATTAGTATATTTATTTAATATAGAAGCTTGGCCATTAGAAAGCTGCCTAAATAATAAATGGGGGGGGGGGGGGGGGGGGAGGGGATAGACATACAGTGTGTACAAATGTATGTGAAACGGTTCTACAATGCCAGTGCCTACAATCAAATGCAGGTTGAGAAAACGATGCGATGTCAAACAATTCCGGGCAAATAATAGTAGCAAATAGCAGAAATGGAAGATTTGTGAGTCCTCGGATAAAGTGAACAAATTCAACAAATATAACAAATCTCCGATATGAAACACACAAAATAACATCCCCTGAAGTTCACTGTATGAAGCAAATAGCACCGTGGAAAAGAATAAGTAAGCCATATAGACACACATTCTACAACTGTTGAAGAGCGATAGTTTTTTTAATTTTAACGTCCCGTCTTCTAAATAGGGTCACCTCAGGACGAATCTCACATTCAAAATTCTTTTACACCAGTTCAGAAAACAAGTCACTACATCCAAATTCAAAAGATGGATCACATAAAGAAAACAAAAACAGCAGGGAACAAATTAATAACAAATCAGCGACTCCTCAGACAAGGTGAACGAACCACAAACAAAATGATCTTATCCTAGGGGGAGATTTTGTGTGTGTGCAGGCTACGCCTAGAACTCCCTTCCATAGCCTGCACACACAAAATGTTCCCCTAAGTTCATTTAAGCAGAGTCTGTGAGCTGTGTGAAGTAAAAGCAGATGACGTAAGCCAAAGGAACATGCAGACTACAATACAATAAAGTGACTATGTGGATCACACAGACACACGTTTTACATGTGTAGAAGAGCAATATGGAGACACACTGGTAAGTAAGCTGTCTTATTTAATCAACGCCAAGATGACAAAGCATTCACACAAGTAAACAGCGCCTTGTTCTCTGCACTGAGGTCCTGTTGTAACATGCAGCTAGTGTGTATTGATCCGATTCATGGCTTTTGTCGAGTTGAGAACTTGGTGGGTCTTGTTTTATGCATGCGTGTAGTACGGATGGGAGCCAGAGAGATGGGGCCGGGTGAGAGTGATACATACTGAGAGAGTGTATGTGTCTGAGTGATGTGACTGGTCGTCAGGATGGGTTTCACAATTACTTTGAGATGATGTGAATGACTGATATGGATGGGCATCAGAACGACTTTAGACGCATGGGTTTCAGAATGTCTCTGAGGTGTGTGTGCGCGCGCGTGCATGCTTGCATGCATGCGCGTAACATGTGCATGGATGCGTGTACAAAAATTGCCAGTGTTATCTCTATGATTGCAATGAAAGCCCATGTTTACGCCGAAATGAAACAGTAATAAGCACGTGCCTAGTTCAAAATGAGCAAAAAATAAGCTTACTTCATTATTACTGTACCTGCTTAACATGTTTTGTATGGTTTAGAATCTTACGGCATTGCCACTTATTTTTATTGTTGCTGAGACTTTTGTGCTTTTGTTTTGTGGTCTCCAAAGCTGAAACTGTCCTGGTTTGTCCAAACACATGATGATGATTGTTTTTATATAGCACTGTTCTCCACTCTCAAGCACTCACTGCACTCGCATGTGGCTCTACATGACATGAATGACTAGCTTTTTATAGCATGATTTTGAATATCCATCGACGTGGTGTACTTACAGTGCTGGCATGGCTGGTGCCTCAGGAAACTGGTGCCATCTCGGCGCAAGTTCTGTGTACACCATACAACCACACACCATGTCACTTCATGCAAAGCCACACACGTAAGGTGTTTGCATGTTTCGCTGTAACCTGCCACCTGCACTTTTGGCAGAATGACCAGGATCTTTCACATGCTACTGTGGTAACATGGGGGTGGAACGGATACTGAAATAAGAGACAGCACAGAAGGTTGACCCTAGAGAAGAAAGACATCGAGGAGGCAGGGGGTTCCGTTTCTGGGCCAGGTATAAAGGAAGGGAAGGGGTTGTGGGTCTGTGTTTCCAAGCCAGGTATGATGGAAGGCACCATTTTTCCATCACACTGGACATGTGGACAGATGTCCGTGTCAAAACGTATGGGGAGTTTCTGCGTTCCCAAGCCAGGTGTGAAGGAAGGCGAGAGTTCTGCGCCACGCATCAAGCTGTGCCACAGCATGGTCCTTGGGACGTCCGCCCCACACAGCATTACTCTCTGAAAAAAACAAACAAAGAAAGAACCATAAAGATGTGTTACAGCACGGTCCTTGGGACATCCGCCCCATAATACGTTACTCTCCGAAACAGACACGCAAACAAAGAACCAGAGAGATGTGTTACAGAATGGGCACAGGGACGTCTGCCCCACACAAAGTTATTCTCCGAACAGACAAGCAAACAAAGAACCATAAAGACGTGTTACAGCATGGGCCTTGGGACATCCACCCCATAATACGTTACTCTCTGAAACAGAAAAGCAAACAAAGAACCAAAGAGACGTGTTACAGCATAGAGGTCAGCCCCATAATACGTTACTCTCTAAAACAGACAAGCAAACAAAGAGCCATAAAGACGTGTTACAGCACGGTCCTTGGGACATCCGCCCCACACAAAGTTATTCTCTGAAACAGACAAGCAAACAAAGGACTAGAGAGATGTGTTACAGCATAGAGATCAGCCCCATAATACGTTACTCTCTGAACCAGACAAGCAAACAAAGAACCACAGAGACCTGTAATATCATGGGTCTCGGGTAAGAATTATTTCTGAAATCATAGAGAATTGAACATGGATATGTGCCAAAAAGCAAACACAATATTTATTTATATATACACAAAATTCTCACTAACATCCCCACAGATGCTCACGGACACACACACACACACACATGTACACACACACACACACTGATTTACTCGCAGCAGTTGAAAACGTTAAGAGCAGGAGACAGAGAGAGAGTGAATGGCAAGTCCTGAGCTGCAATTCAAACAAGCTGATTGCAGACAAGGCTTGAGCATGTAGCAGACAGAAAGGGAGATTGTTCCAGACCGGAAGACGCTAATTAAAGACAAGGAAGGGGTTGTAATGGACTTAGAGGAGAGTGGGCGCAGCGGAAGACTCACTGATGGTGGGGTTAAAGCAGTAGCGACAGTGAGGGGTGTAGGGGGGCTCCAGCAGATGCCCTGCCCCTGGGTAGACAATCACGTCGATGAGGTGGCGCTTGTGGGCAGGGTAAAGGTCACGCAGCCATTCAGCTTCTTTCCAAGTCAGCTGCTGATCATCCTCACAGACCAGACACAGGACGTGGGCTTGGCTCTTCCACACCTGTGCAACAACACGAAATGAAGTTCTCGTTGTTATGGACCAATCACAGAATGTGGGCGTGGTTCTTCCACATCAGTATTGTGATACAAAATGAAGTTCTCGTTCTTATGAACCAATCACAGAATGTGGACATGGCTCTTCCATACCGGTACAGCAACACAAAATTAAGTTCTCGTTCTTATGGACCAATCACAGAATGTGGGCGTGGCTATTACACACCAGTACAGCAACACAAAATTAAGTTCTCATTCTTATGGACCAATCACAGAATGTGAGCGTCGCTCTTCCACCTCTGTACAATAGCACAAAATGTGAGTTGTTGTTCCTATGAACCAGACAAAAAATGTGGGCTTGGCTTTTCCAAACCTCACATGTACAACAATACAAAATGGAGATTTCGTTCTTATGGACAAGACACATAAAGCGGGTTTGGCTCATCGAAAACTCACCAGTGCAACAGCACAAAATAAAGTTCTTGTTTTTAGAATGTGGGTTTGGCTCTTCCAAACCTCATCGTTACAGCAACACAAAATGGTGTTCTCGTTCTTCAGGACCTGTGCTGGGAGAGTTCTGGTCTGAGTGAGCTGTGTAGTTAGACTCTAGCATGTTAGTGTGTATGTATAGTGCTTGGACTCAGAAGCGTGAGTACATGTGTTATTGTTAACATAAATTTAAAGAAAGAACAACCCATAAACCATTCATAAAATAACTTGTATTTTGTTTTGGTGTTACATAAAAGGTTGTAAGGATGAGTGGTGTGTGCATGAGCGTGTCCTTCTAGTCAGTTTATTTATAGCAGTGCATTTCTTTACACAAACCAGTACAACACGAATGGAGTTCTCGTTCTTATGGACCAGACACAGGATGTGGGCCTGGCTCTTCCAAACTTTACCAGTACAGCAACACAAAATGGAGCTCTTGTTCTTATGGACCAGACACCGGATGTGGGCCTGGCTCTTCCAGACTTCATCCGTACAGCAACACAAACTAGAGTTCTCATTCTTAAGGACCAAACACAGGAAGTGGGCCTGGCTCTTCCAAACTTTAGTACAGCAACACACACTAGAGTTCTCATTCTTATGGACCAGACACGGGATGTGGGCCTGGCTCTTCCAAACCTCGCCAGTACAGCAACACAAAATAGACTTATTGTTCTTATGGATCAGACACAGGATGTGGGCCTGGCTCTTCCAAACTTCACCAGTACAGCAACACAAACTAGAGTTCTTGTTCTTATGGACCAGACACAGGATGTGGGCCTGGCTCTTCCACACCTCAGCTGTACAACACCAAGTGGAGTCCAGGTCTGTATATGTGAAGGGCAAGCAACCCCATTAATCTTGGTTATCTTAAAATGGTGACGACACTGAAGATATCTTGTTAAGCTCAAATATGACTATTCTGCTGGCTAAACACATTCAATACAATACTGAAGATATCAGAATTTGTTAAGCTTAAATATGTCTATCCTGCTGGTCTAAACACATTCAGTACAACACTGAAGACATCAGAATTTGTTAAGCTCAAATACGACTATCCTGCCGGTCTAAATGCATTCAGTACGACAATGAAGATATGAGCTGATAAGCTCAAATACAACTATCCAGACGGTCTAAATGCGTTCAAAATGACATTGAAAAGATCAGAATTTGTTAAGCTCAAATACAACTATCTGGACGGTCTAAACGCGTTTAAAGTTGCAGACTAATATTTCTGTGTTTAAGCAGCCTAAACTTTGAATCAAATGGCTGCTTGATGCTGCTGTTACTGACAGCACTATTGGGGAGAAAATGGACAGCTGTATGGAGACAATGTAATTATTCAAGATGTAATTATGGTTTCCACTGAGACCAATGTCATGAAAGCAAGCAAGACAACAGAAACAGAAAACCAGCATAAAGGAAGCGCATCATCATCAAGACAAACAAAAACAGTGTGTAGAAGACTGTGTATGTTTTTAAACAGACTGGAGAATGCGCGGGACAAAGTGGGGGGAGGGGGCTGTAAGTTTATAGAAGTGATGTGATGGCAACCTCTACCAGCAGAACCAAAGAAAAAGGTTCATAGTCCGACTTCATATGAATCCAATGTACTCAGGAAGAGATGAAAAAAGATTTGCAGTTTGTTGCCTTTTTCGGGCAAAGACCAAGATCAGGGAGGACCAGAACTTACCGGAAAAATATCAGCGTTGGTGGGGTTACAGACGTCCTTTACAATGTAGCCCTCTTTCTCAGACAGCACAATTTTGCCAAGGTCTATCCTGTCACAGGAAAGAAAACAAAACCAGCATCAGTAAAGTACCAGTAATTAGGGGTAGGGGTGGGTGGACAGAACTCAATACTAAAATAATCAAGAGAAGAAAAAAGACATCTGTATGTAGGGGAGTGGTGTGGGGAGTTGAGGGGAAGCAGGTTGGAAGCATGGATGAAGAGCATATGAAGTCAACATCTTCAAAGCGTTAGCCATAATATACCACCGATTTCATGCAGAAACATAGATCGTAGGAAACTAAACAAATAAGTTATGCCGCATTGACAAAGTACCCATACTTTAGAGGGATAACTTTGCATCGGCAAAGCATCACTCAAACTGAACATCCAACAATGGCAGCATAACATGCTAGCTACATATCACCTAACCAAGGTTAGCTGCATACATTTTGGAAACACCGGTCATCCTGTGGCATAAAGGCTTACCATTCGAACGCACAAACAAGGTACTCTGATGCCATAGCGGCTGCAACCAGGCAGCAATCTAGCGTCGAAATTACCCACATGTTCAAGAACCAAAATCAAGGCACGTTGTGAACATGGTAAAATTATAAACATACATTATTTACATCAATAAGAAACAACAGAACAACAAGCCATAGAAAAATAACCACTTACAGGCTCTCCCCTGAGATGAACACATGAACACTGGCCGCAACAGTAAACAAACAACCTGCCTCTGCAGGGACACTGGGGGAAAAGGGATGCTGCCGGCCCAGCACACAACTTTTAACACCTTAGATAATTGGGCCATAAAAAACCCACCCAATCAAAAAGGAAAAGGACTGGAAAGAAAAGGTTATAGGGTCATGGCCCGGAACATGTATACAATACACTCGGTTACAGTTTTCAAATATTTTGAAGGTTGAGGAGGGGTGGGGGGGGGGGGAGGGTAGAGGATGGGGGAACAATCAAAACTAGTCTGAATACCTGGACTCTTAACTTGGGAGACAAAAAAGCGACTCTGGACCATGGCAATCCTAAACAATTGTTTTAAAAGAAAAACCAACACATTTTTTTTTATACCCACTAAATCCAAGCCAAACCATTTTTAATATCAGCCATGTGAACAATAAAACCTAAAAGAAGAATGACTGCTAGCATTTTAAAACAAGATCCAGACACATAAAAGGTTTGAAAGAATGCTATTTATTATTACAAAACATGCAAATCTTTGGGGTAAGCCCCTTTTCCAAGCTACAAAACAACACTTAAAGTTAAACAACAGTTAAATGGTGAAAATGAGATGTAGGATACTCATCTGCTTTTGTTTGAGCTGTTTTGATATGTTGACAACAGTTTTCCAACCACTGTCACCCAAAAAAGAGAGCCAGAGAAGTGGAGGGGGGGGGGGGGGGGGGGGGGGGGGGGAGGGGGGAGAATGAAAGAGAGAGAGCCAGAGAGACAGGGCCAGAGAGAAAACACTGACAATTGAGACTGGTTGTCAAACCCACACTTTGGGTGAAATGAACTATTTTCACATGTACTATTTGTGCAAACAAAAAAGGTTTTGACAATCCATAATGTGAACAAAAATCAACCACACAATTGTATCCCTAGGACCATAAGAGCCAAAGGTGTGCGTGCGTGTATTTATTTTTTGTAATGGAACAGGAATGAAAAGATCTGACAGGGAAAAACATAAAGACTGCTGTAAGCTCTTCAGTCAACACTTGACAAACCCCAGCCATGATGCCATACACTGGGTGGAAATCAGGCTCTCCCTCTCTTGGGGGATGGTTTGACAGGCTACTACATGTGTGCCCCCCTGCCCCCCCCCCCCCCCCCCCCACCCATACACAAACACATTTACATAACCCCTGGCTCCTCTCAGTCTTGGCCCCACCTCCCCATGCACCAACCCACCCATTTATACATAAACCATCACAGCTCACAACTTACGGAACACCCTGCTGAAGTACACGACCATTGAGGATCAAATCGTACAAAACCTGGTAGGTGCGTCCGTTTATTTCCACCACAGCCTTCACCTGAAATTCAGTCAACCGTTGTTATTAGGCACATTTTGCACATGTATTCCTCCCCGTGCAGCACACACATGCGCAAAACTGACTACACATGTTGAATGGTGCCGCACAGCCTTCATCTGGAATTCAGTCAACCGTTGTTATTAGGCACATTTTGCACATGTATTCCTCCCCGTGCAGCACACACGTGCATGAAACTGACTCCATGTTGAATGGTGCCGCACAGCTAGCACACCATGTTACTGTCATGTGGTAGGTCACACTACATCATTTTATGGACCATTCTTAATGAGATGTGTCATGCCAAATCGCAAGATAAAAATGAGGAGTGTGGCTGAAGACTATTATTTATTGCTGTCAATGTTGAGAACAAAAAATAAGAACACCCAAAGGGTTTTGAATGAATGTCAGTTAATGGGGTGTTATAATGTCATGTTGAAAATACAGTCTGAAAACAGACTGTTTTACTGAGATCAGTTTCCGCAACTGCCCCAGAAAAAACATTCCTTACTTTAATTGCAGTCTTTCATCTTGTCAAATCATAGTCAGATTTAGCCAGTAAACATTGATTCTTCACCCAAATGAGGAAACACGCACAAAAATATTGTGTTGTACTTGGAATTCAAAAACAAGATGGGTACATAGAATATTCACCGGATTTAAACCTTGTCCTTGGGTTTCTCGCATACACACCCATTAATTTGTTGTCTGCACAACTCTTTAACTGCTGTTGCGGCTGATGTGGGGGAAGTGTTTTGTTTTGTTATCATTTCTTTATTTGTTTGTTTTGCTCATGCAAAAAAAGCATTCTGAGCGTTTTTCAGACGAACGTGAAACCTACTCCCAAGAATCAATCTGGGACCATAACATATTGACAGGGCGAGACTGCGCATCCCTCACTGCTCTGAGACTGTGTTCAAGTTCAGTGTTGCTTTACATCCACTGAGACCACAAGGACTATTAGGGACGGGGAGCACAGGACGGCCACCTCAGCTTTCACACAGCTCCTGAGCTCTGAGTGAGAGTGCCATTTCCCTCCCTTCTAAATATGGACCAAAAGTAAGCTTGCCCTGGGGCCAATTTCAAGTGTGACTCAAGCGTCACACCAGCAGAACTGACCTGCAGACACATCATGGAAATCAGCAAGTCCTGGGACCCCCCAGTAGATACCCCACCACTCCTATCCAAAATTCAAGGGTGAACGAATCGTCACACCAGCAGAACTGACCTGCGGACACATCATGGAAATCAGCAAGTCCTGGGACCCCCCAGTAAATACCCCACCACCCCTATCCAAAATTCAAGGGTGAACGAATCGTCACACCAGCAGAACTGACCTGCGGACACATCATGGAAATCAGCAAGTCCTGGGACCCCCCAGTAAATACCCCACCACCCCTATCCAAACTTCAAGGGTGAACGAATAGTCACACCAGCAGAACTGATCTGCAGAGACATCATGGAAATCAGCAAGTCCTGGGACCCCCCAGTAAATACCCCACCACCCCTATCCAAACTTCAAGGGTGAACAAATCGTCACACCAGCAGAACTGACCTGCGGACATATCATGGCCATCAGCAAAGCCAGGGACCCTCCAGTGGACACCCCCACCACCCCAATCCCAGTCGGCTGGACCGAGGGATGACTGCTTAGCCACTCCGCAGCCTCCTGCAACAGATGTTGAGACAGACATAGACATACTAGGTTTATAGTTTCATCCACAGTCTCATCTCATACACTTGCAAAAAGACCACATACCCACATTAAAGATTGTGTGGTCCATGTCTGAGTTTGGCGGATGGTGGAAATACCAAAATAACCCAGCAAGCACTAAAAGTGTCAAGTCTTCAGAATTTTGAATATATATGTGTACTCTACGAAAAAGGAAGAAGACGGTCACCTGATCCCTCTTGCAAAGCCAGCATCTGTACAAAGCACCAAGCTGTACAAAACAACTGGCTGTACAAAGTAGTAATATGCACAAAGCAGCCAGCTGTATAGTGCAGTCAACTGTTACAAAGCCATTAGCTGTACAGAGCAGTCAGCTGTTGAAAGCTGTGATATGTACAAAGTAGCCAGCTGTACAGAGCAGTCAAATGTTACAAAGCCATCAGCTGTACAGAGCAATCAGCTGTTGAAAGCTATGATACACACGAAGCAGTAAGCTGTACAATGCAGTCAACTGTAAAATGCAGTGAGATATATAAAGTAGTCATGTCAGCTTCACAGAGCAGTCGGCTGTCAAAAGCTAGCAACTGTACGAAGCAGTCTGATTTTCAAGGTGGTCAGCTTTACAGAACAGTTGCACAGAGCAGTCTGCTGTATAAAGCAGTCAACTAGAGCAGTCTGCTGTATAAAGCAGTCAGCTTTACAGAACAGTTGTACAGAGCAGTCAACTGTACAAAGCAGTTAACTTTACAGAACCGGCAGTTGTACAGAGCAGTCAACTGTACAAAGCAGTCAACTTTACAGAACAGTCAGTTGCACAGAGCAGTCAACTGCACAAAGCAAATTAGCTGTACCAAGCAGTCAACTGTGCAAATTTAGTCATCAACTGTACAGAGCAGTCAGATGTACAAAGTTGTTGGCTGTACAAACCAGCCAGTTGTATAATGAAATCAACTAAAACTACACAAAGCAGATGGTTGTACATAACAGTCAACAGTACAAATCAATTTACTGTATAATCAACCGTACAAGGCATTTAACTTTGCACATGTTTCTTTTCGAGAAATTAAAGCTTCTGCTTTTGTTCACATTTTAATTTCAGAAAACATAAACTTGTATAAAACTGGCATCAAAGAGGACAAAATGTAGCATCATCTTTAACTGTGTACCAGCATCAATATAACTGTATTTTCCCACCACCTGAAAGTATTCAAATGAGAGATCATTCAGCTCTTTTGGCAGATCCTCAAAGTTGAAGAATGCCAAGGCCATCGCAGCAAAACCATGTGCAGCCAGCAATGCCGCCCGTATCTCCATGATGCCACCGGCTGCACCGAACATGTCAATAACTCCAGGGTGCGCTCCTTCACCTGCATAAAGCAAATAAATACATCAGCACCAATCCTTTGCATGTACCTATGAGAAGACTGTGTAACAGATGCGGGGGAAAACTGGAATAGAGAAGAAAACAGAAAAAACTGTCAGCGAATCAGTACCACACTACCACATAGTGATTGCAGATGAAAATTCCATTGCCTGTAGGTTGCAGATGCATATATTATACGCCCAAAATACAGGCACAGATATGTATTTTGGGTGTTATTGTCAGTATCTGTTCATCTTTTACTTATGTTATTTCTTCCCCCCTCCACCTCTGTGTGTGTGTGTGTGTGCATGCGTGTCTCTCTCTCTCTCTCTCTCATCATGGTGACTGTGTTGTCATCAGACATAACATATGTCGGTCAAAGACTGCTGTGATGGTCATCACCTTCAAAAAGCAAAGATATTCCACACCAAGACAACACGTCCTTCTTACGGCCCCCTATACACAGCGAGGAATATTGTTAAAGTATCGCCCTGATATAACTGCACTGGTTGACTGGGCATAAAACACCAAGTTACTATCTTCAAAGTCGCATACAACTAGAGCCCAATGGGTCTGTTTGGCTGCAGAGAATAGTGCTGTAGTTGCCAACACACCCACCCCTCAAAGAGAAAAAAATCCAATTTAAAAACCCTATCGCTTACTTACCTGCTCAATGCGGAGTCACTGAATAAAAACTCACCAGGAGGTAGGAAGAGAGTTCCGCGCACTCGCCCCTCTCTGACCTCAATCCGCCTCACGCCAGGGGCTAGAAATGTTCTCTGCACTTCTGTGATGCACATGGGCTTCAGTGACATCATGGCCACTGTGCCGTCACTGGGTGTGATGTGTCCGTCAAAGACTGCAATGTTGATGACCAGCGGCTTGGTGACATCTCTGATGACCAGACGCACATCTTGTGGATGGTTAGGCAGTGGGGCCATGCTCCAGAACAGACCCATCGGGTCCACACCTGTACTGGTTTGGAACAGGTAATGTAGATTTATAGGGTGCCTTGAAGCTAAACACTTGCATAACAGTAATGTAATGTTGACTTACAGAATGCCTTGAAGCTAAACACTTGAATAACAGTCCTAATGTAATGTTGATTTATAGGGTGCCTTGAAGCTAAACACTTGCATAACAGTAATGTAATGTTGATTTATAGAGTGCCTTGAAGCTAAACACTTGCGTAACAGTATGGTAAACATTTCAACAAGGCAAAACCAAACTCACCAACCTGTTAGCTAAACACTTCCATAACACTTTAACAGTAAGGTAAACACTCCAACAGGGCAAAACCAAACCCACGAAACTGTAAGTCAAACACTTGCATAACAGTAAGGTAAATGCCTCAGCAAGGTAAAACCAAAACCCATCAACCCGTAAACTAAACTCTTGCATAACAGTAAGGTAAACACCTCGGCAAAGTAAAACCAAACCCAGACCCATAAGCTAAATGCTTGCATAACAGTAAGGTAAAACCAAAACCCGCCAGTCTGTAAGCTAAATACTTGCATAACAACAAGGTAAAACCAAACCCACCAACCCATAAGCGAAACACTTGCATAACAGTAAGGTAAAGATCTCAGTAAGGTAAAACCAAACCCACCAACCCATAAGCTAAACATTTGCACAACAGTAAGGTAAACATCTCAGTAAGGTAAAACCAAAGCCACAAACCCCCAAGCTAAACATTTGTATAACAGTAAGATAAACACCTCAGTAAGGTAAAACCAGACCCACCAACCCGTAAGCAAAACACTTGCATAACAGTAAGGTAAACATCTCAGTAAGGTAAAACCAAACCCTCCAACCCATAAGCTAAAGACTTGCATAACAGTAAGGTAAAACCAAACCCACCTACCTGTGTAGGTCCCGCCCAGTGACGGGTCCTTGTCCAGATCCAAGTTCCCCTGCTGGTCAGTGTAGAAGTGACCATGCGACACCAGCACCACTTCAGTGCCACGCCATCGGCTGTGTGACCAGCCCTGCAGCGTCACCCTGGTGTGACTGGGCAGACCCCCAACCCAGATCCGGACCGGCTGGTCAAACTGGCCAACAGCTGGGGTGACAGTCAGGCTGCAGCCGTGACATGGGGTGATGGTTTGAACCTCCACACTGGACGCTGTCGCTGATGGTGACAACGATGTTTGTGATGATGGTAAGGATGACGCTGTGGTGGGCAGAGCTGGCTGGAATTCCAGGCTGCGGCTCAGGATCTGTCGCAGGTTGTTCAGGCGTTTTTGTGCCTCTGACATGAAACAGAGAGTTCTGTTGAGCAATTCTGTTTCCAGATCATGCTTAATCCATAAGGTTCAAACATGCCCCAGACACAAAGGGAGTTAATCAGCACTTGAAAGATGTCACACAAACACAACAAAGACCTGAGATGCGTATGGTAACTCTCACCCAGCATACAAGTAAATACGAGACACATAAACTCCATCAGAGGTACAGCCTCATTGTGAACTCCATCACAGGTACAGCCTCATTCTGAACTCCATCAGAGGTACAACCTCATTCTGAACTCCATCAGAGGTACAGCCTCATTCTGATAGAGTTTATGTACCTTGTGTAACTGAGTGCATCTGCACATTGTGCTTGTGTTGTTGTAATCTGTATACATGTCACTCTGTCAGTGTTCTTTCATGTGCAGATATGATGTCAATGAATCTTTTATATATGTTTTTTACGTGTTGTTATTTTGGACACCACTAAAAGATACGGTGTGAAAGTGTGAGAGAAAGTGAGAGGCAATACAAACAGCCTCTCACAGAACCATCAACAAAAAAAACCCCCAAAATTACAGAAATATCTGGCTGTGGCTCATTTGCTGTTCCCTACTTCCATTGTTCCAACCTGCTACTTCCACTGTGGCATTGACTGTTTACATCTGGTGCTGCGAGTAGGACTGGAAGTAGGGAAGCTGAATAACCTCCTGGCCAACAACAAACGAGCCTGGGTATGCTTACACTGGTAAATATATATATTCCTATAAGCAAATGGGATCTCCATAGACTCATAGTTCACACCCAATGATGACACCATGACCACTCAAGAAGAAACACTTAAATCTTAATTCTTATTGATTTATTTTGTATGGAAAACTTGGGTTCCTTCCACAGATACATCACAGCTGTCAGAATGGCTGTCATAATTATTTGCTTTGAGGTGGATAGCTCAGTGGTAGAGTGCTGAGCTCGTGATGAAAAGGTTGTGTCTATTTCAGATGTGGCAGCGGCGGCAGGAGAATCTTCTCCAGGGTCAGCTTTTCCCTTATTTTGGTATCCATTCCATCCCCAGGTTACCACAGTAGCATGTAAGAGGTCCCCGTCATTCTGCCAAAAGTGCATGTGGCAAGTTACAGCTTAACAATAACACCTGTGTATGTGGCTTTGAATAAGATTACACTTTAAACTGGTGTATGGTTCTATGCTGTACACAGAATGTGCTTCGAGTCAGCAACAGTTCCTTGTGGCACGAGTCATATAACAACCAAACAGCGCTGTACCCACTTCAACGGATATTGAAAAAAACATGCTGCATAAAGCAATAATCATTCATTCAGAATCAGATATGACCAGCCAGCAGTGGGTCTGCTTGGAAGCAGAGAATAGCACAATACAACTGCCATTATGAAGCGCCTGGGGCTAATCTAGAGAGGAGGTGCTCAGCTTCATATAATCATTGTGTCTGTCCCTTTCCAGAGTTCCGATCATGACAAAATATCACATTTGTTACAAAGCAAAATCACATCTGTCACAATGAGAGTTGTGTGTGGACTGGAGTATCAACATTCTGTAAACTATTTTGTTCACCTGTTGACAAGTTCCTATTACATGCACACACACACACACGTTATCACACACACACACACACATAACATGCCACACACACACACACACACACACAGAGATACACACACTATGAGTATGACAGACATGAAAAGTACACACACACTTAAAATGATATGCCTGTCGTTAGAGACAGCCACGAATACAACACTTTGAGTTTGACAGTCGTAATTCAAACTGCAATGAAGCAATGGTTTTCCCTGCCAGCTCTTCTTCTTCTACTACCTCTTCTTCTTCCTTGTCTTGATCTTGATCAGTTGATGAAAATGCACAAAACTTATTCTTGGAAGTGGGCAAGGAAGGAGCACTCAATGTTTCAAGGGCAGAGAGAGATTTGTGCTTAATCAGTTAATGCAGGCCTGGGGTGTTAGTAAAACGACAGCTCCGAGTCTGACAGCACACAGTATTTATAACCTATATCAACTTGAGGTTAAAAAATCTGGTTAGGCCTCCTAACTGCAACTTGTGCAAGAGCTACTTTTCCTGATCCAGCTAAAGGAATGGCCGTCTTGAAAAGTTGAAGCTGAAAACAGAAAACAAATCACCCATTTTCTTCTCTGGACTGGCAGAGGTGGAGGTCACCGCCCTGCTCTCGTTTTCCAGGCCGTCTCGGTACGCGTAACAAGGTAACCGACCCCGTAAAAATGTGTCATGTGACACCTTGAGCACCTATAATTCTAAACATGGTGTTTTCGAACTCAAGTAACGGTGCTCTTGAACTCCAGAAAATGGGTCAGGTCGGAAATTCCTGGAACATTTTAAACACCTTTTTTGGGCCACAAATAACATCAGAATCACACAAACAGGGTCATCTAGCACATGAAGCCAACATTTGCAACAAAACTTCAAACGTGATTTTGACTGGCCTGTATGTAAATGGGAGTCTTCAGTTCACGATCTATTGTTTTGCTGACACAGGCACTCAGTAAGCGTGCACGGTTACTCAGAAACTATCTAGATCAAATGTCTGAAAGGAACATACGCACACTGAAGGACACAAATATGATAAAACTCATTTTCTGTTGCAAATTTTGGGTTTATTCGGTTTGTATGACCCCGTTTGGATGATTCTGATGACATTTTGTGAACTAAAATGGCGTATAAAATGTCCCAGGAACAGACGATCTTCGGAAATCCAGGGGACTGCACTCGATAAGTGCCTACAGGCATGGCCTGTATATATACAGGTCCAGGCCTGCGGGTGTAGCGCAGAGTAGGCACGCTTTTGTTGGGGGGGGGGTGCAGTGAGCACGTGGGCAAGATGACCGATACCCGTAAACAAAGGCAGAAAAGGCATCAGAAACGCCGATCAAGCGCTCACTGTTCGTCGGGAACATGCAGATCGGATAGTAGGTTCCTCCAGCTGGTAGTCTAGTATAAGTTATAATAGGTCCATGCCTGAAGATCTAAAACTGTCGCAGATCGGCTCTTCTCCGCTGCCGCCTCCATTCAGGGGACTTCACTCTCCCGGAGTAAGAAAACACTGTCAAATTATCTTTGCCTGTTATTTCCAGAAATCGTCTTTTTCGACCGCCTCCTTGGATATTACCTGGGTCAGTAAATGGTCGCCATTTCAATGCCTGAGGTCTTCTTCCGTTAACGACCATCGGTCAATATTCTGACCATTACTAAGGTAGTCTGTTCAGCAGGGGTGGGGCGGGGACATGTCACATTAAAAATGGAAAAAACAAAAGGCGTGTGGAGTGGGGCGGGGACATGTCACATTAAAAACAGACAAAAAACAAAAGGCCTGTAGAGGGGTTGAGTGGTCATTACCGTGGCTACGATAATACCCTCTAAATGAAGGTGCCAAGGGAGGGAGACTGTACTGCAACCGGAGGCAGCTCTATTCACAAACTCTTCTCAAACCTTTGCAATATGGTGCGGAAAAGCAACACGAAGGTACGCAACTCTTCCGCACAGCCATTAAAGGGACGCAACCCTTACTGTAGCCGATGGCCGACGCCGGCTCAAAGCTGATAGGAAGTGCATTCTTTGTGATTTCGCACGGCGATTTTTGTCTTTCTTTCTAAACTACTGTTCGGTCTTGGGAAATGCAGTGATAAGCTGAGAGTTTTTCCCTAGGGCTCTGAAGACCGCAAAATTCACAAACTCAAGTTTCACGACAGGGTCACTGCCGGACTCAGTCGGTTTTCACAGACCGGGTTCAGTTCAGTCAAGGCCGCCTTAAAAAAAGCTTATCCCATTTTTTTCCCAAACATTAAAATGGCTCTCATCACTTAATGCAGGAGTCATTCTGGTGGCGACAGGGAGTAGCGATAAGTATAACAGTCTCCCTCTTCCCGGCCCACCTCCGCCCATAACCCCTTCCCAGGCTCTCCGCCCCGCCGGCCCGGTTCGGCCTATCTCTAAGCCATACCGGCGGTTTCTCATCATTGTCTTTGTGGGTGCATGTTCGCACAGTGGTTGAAACAGCAATGGCGAGCGGACGGCACTGCCTTAAACATGATGTTTTCTTGTTCTGGGGCGGCGGTCCACGGCAGCTTGGTCAGTTCCGCGGTTCACTGAGTGGCGCCTCAGTGTGCCCCCCCGCCTCCGCCCCCCCTCCCCCCCCCCCCCCCCCCCCATCCGTGTCCCTGTCCCTAATAAACAATCTCGTTTCTGTCGACTTCAGCAAAATGGCCCGTTCCCGATTCCCAAACTTTCAGAGCGGCTCAGGAGCTGTCAGTCAGTGAAAGTCGAGGTGGCCATCCTGGGCTCCAGTCCCTGATAAGCCTACGGTTTCTGTGGACGTAAAGCAACACTTTAAACTTCCGTCTCCGTGAGCTGCCGGTTTGGCGGTCTAGCGGTAAGGCCACGCCAGCCGGGCCGATAAGCAGAGGGACTTCGGTTCGAATCCGCTTTCTCTTCAACTTGAAAAGTTGTGGTTTGTGGACACTGTCTTGTGACTTTGTCCCTCACAGTTAATGAAACGTTAAAACCGGCGGCTCTCATCGCTGTCCATCTTAATGCCGGAGTCATTCTGGTGGTACCGTGACAGTGTAGCGATAGGTATATAATCTCTCTCTGTCCCCACCTCCATACCCACCGGCTTCCCCCCATTCTCCCTGTCCCTAATAAGCCTTACGGTTTCTGTGGACGTTAAGCACCATGTTTACTTACTAGTCCTTCCCAAACTTTCAAAGACCTTCAAAGACCGTGTGGACCCGGTTTTGTAATGTACAAGAGTCTTAGAACTCGTAAAAGTAATCATAAGTTATATACAGCGCCTATGCGTAGTCAAGTTAGTGGTTCCTTTAGTGTCTAGACCGGAAAAGCAATGCCCTTATTTGGCAAAGGCTTTTAGACAAAGGTAGCCTACGTGTTTCCCGCCAGCAGGACACTTCGCATTCACCCCAAGCAGATCACTTCCTTCCTTCTCTGTACTTCTTATCATAGCATTATTAAGTAGAACAGAGTAGTTTTGAAAACATGTCCGCAGTTCTTCTATTGATTATGTTGTACGTGTAACTAATACGAATAGCAAAGAACATAACAGGGTTCCCACACTGTACTTGTATATCATTGACAACGAGGGGACGTGCCATGGCTTTGCGGCTGGGACTGGTGCCATGGCTTTGCGGCCGGGACTGGTGCCATGGCTTTGCGGCCGGGACTGGTGCCATGGCTTTGCGGCCGGGACTGGTGCCATGGCTTTGCGGCCGGGACTGGTGAGATGGCTTTGCGGCTGGGACTGGTGCCATGGCTTTGCGGCCGGGACTGGTGAGATGGCTTTGCGGCCGGGACTGGTGAGATGGCTTTGCGGCCGGGACTGGTGCCATGGCTTTGCGGCCGGGACTGGTGAGCTCCGTGATTTTGGTGCAGGCAATTTTCACGTTCCTTCTCAAGAAGCCGCCGATCATCCTGTTAACCTTGGCATATATGTTGTCACTGAATGTGCCTTTCCCACCCAAGGTCATTCTCAGTGCAGTGCACCTCAAGGACTCGAACTTTTCCGACGTCATTCTGCAGTGTCACCTCAAGGAACATTGCCGACGTCACTCTGCAGTGTCACCCCAAGGAACTTTGCTGACGTCACTCTGCAGTGTCACCCTACAATGAACTTTGCCGACGTCACTCTGCAGTATCACCCAAGGAACTTTGCCGACGTCATTCTGCAGTGTCACCAAATGAACGTTGCCGAGGTCAGTCGTTGTCTCTATGGCCTGGCCGTGGATAGTGTAGTCTTGTCGGTGGCTGGTGGCGTTCTTCCTGCTCCTGGTGACTTGTAGCCGGCTGTACTTGTCTGGGTGGAAGGATATCTCCCATTCTTTTGCCCATGCTTCCAGTTTATGGAGATTCTCTTTCAGAACTACAGGACCTTGCGTGCAGGTGACCTGAGGCGGTAAAAGATGATGTCGTCTACAAAGAGTCTGGGTGGGGAGGTCACTCTGTCTGGGAGGTCATTAATGTAAATCAGAAATAGGCAAGGTCCAAGCACTGACCCCTGTGGGACTCCTGATCTTCCACTGATGTAGTCTGATTTGGCACCGTCCACAATACTGCTTGTCTGTGATCACTCAGTAAGTTTGTTACCCCGGTATTTTCGTTTCCTGGGATGCTATAGTGATAGAGCTTGTGCACCAGCAGGCTGTGGTTCACCCTGTCAAATGCTTTGGCGAAGTCCATAATGTTGGCGTCTGTCGGAGCTCCTTTCTCCATCGCTGCTGAGACTTCATCGATGAACTCGAGCAGCAGGATCAGAATCAGAATGAGAATCAGGATATTTATTGTCCCAGTACAAGTTTACAAGGAAATTTGCCTTGTGTGATGCACAGTAACAAACAAACAATAGACTGATAAACAAAGCAACAAAGACTAAAAACACCAGGGAGGGCAGGCCCAATGGGGCGGGGGGGGGGGGGGGGGGGGGAGGGCCCACCCATTGGGGGGAGGCGGGCTGGCCCATCCATTGGGGGGGGGGGGGGGGGAGGGCCTACCCATTGGGGGGAGGAGGGCTGGGGTGGGGGGCCCACCCATTGCGGGGAGGAGGGCTGGCCCATCCATGGGGGGTGGGGGAGGGAGGGGGGAGGGCCCTCCCATTGGGGGGAGGCGGGCATACTAGCTCATCCTAGGCCCATACTAGCCCCAGCTCACCAGGGGGGTGGGGGGCATACTAGCTCATAGGGGGCGGGACGAAGGGGCATACTGGACACTAGCTCGGTTGACCTTGTGCTGACGGGTTTCACGGTGGCATGCTAAGACTTTGCATTTCCTACGTCTATGGCTGGGTTCAACAGAAGTGTGTCGATGCGCCGCCGATAACCCAGTTACTGTCACGTTGGAATTTAATCAGTGCTCACCTTCAGTGGCGCTCGTCAACTGGGTCACTGTTCAGTTCAGTTCAAGATGGTATCTATGTGTAATGTTGTTGAAATGTGCGTCGCTGGTTGCGTGTTGTTCGTGCCCTTTCCATCCATTGACGCTGACAAAGTCGAAAGCAGTCTTCTAAACGGACACTCTTTATTCCTGTCTTCTCTCTCTCACACCTCCTATCGTATGTATCACGCACGCGCGCGCGCGCGCGCGCGCAGCGCACACACACACACACACACACACACACACACACACACTCACACACACACACACACACACACACACACACACACACACACACACACACACACACACATATATATATATATATCACAATCACATTCATTCTATCGCCTGTAAACACATTCACATTCTACTGACCTTTCGCTCATACCAGAGGCACACGCTATTATACCACTACACATAAAAACACATAGACGGACCTCGCCTATACAAGTGTTGAAACACGTGCAAATAAATACGGGTAGTGACAGTGTTATATACTTCAATGTTGCTACGATTATGGGCTTTAATATAATTATCTAACTGCCAAAAATATGTAACGGTTATGGGCTTTCATGTATCAGTAAAACTATTTTGACATATACAGTTATGGGCCTTGATATAAAAAATATGGAACTGTGGAGACACGAATATGTAGATTATACTTAATTGTTGGGACACGTACGCTTATGGAGATTAAAGGAGAACAGAACCGAAGGAGCATCACGGGCCCCTATAGAAATGGATACCCCCAACGCGCACGCACGGCACGCACGCACACACACACACACACGCACGCACGCACGCACGCACACACGCACGCACACACAACACACCCATACCCACCCACCCACAAACACACACACACACACACACACACACACACACACACACACACACACACACACACACACACACACACACACACAACACACACACACACACACACACACACAGTGGGTTTATCACTCGATTTCTTGTCCTGTTTGTTAAATATCGTCGCTTGAAACTCGCGAAAATACAACCGCGAGTACTGCGATTTTATGCACAGCAAGTCTGCATCAGTGGCATCAAATGGCATCATGTGGGAAAAGTATTAAAAACGTCACGAGCCAATCTTTTTCTGCTCTTCTTTGGTAAAGAGCGAACCACCTGGACATGGCTGCGCCCAGAGGAGCTGAAATTCGAAGCGAAACAACAACAAATAAAAACTTCTTTTGTACGAGTATTTTGATAGAGCAACCTAACGAAGCATCACCTAGGTGTTCAGTTCGGTCCCCTTGTAATGATTATATCCTACCTACTAATCATCATGTGGTACTGTTTCATCACGGGACAGGTGTGCGCTGAAGATGCGGGAGAGTCCAGCACCATGGACCTTTGACTGGTTTTCTGAGCCTTGCCACTAAATCTCCTCCTCAAGAATGTTTCTTCTTCTCTTTCAGTCTCTCTCTCCGTCTCTGTCTGTCCTCTCTCCCTGTCCATGTCCTTTTTTCTTTTTCTTTTTTTAATCTTTAAAAAGCAACAACCTGATATCGATAAATTAGACGGAATGGTCGACGATACCAGCATGTCCTAACCTTATGTGCTCCTTTAACAGGGGTAATATGAAGGGACTAACTCTTCGACAGTTTTGTGTCTGATGTTTGTTCGGGAAGTGACTGATTTTGTAGACTGACTTGGCAGAGGGTTGATATCTATGTGAGAAGAGTTTAGAAATGTGTATTTGCTTATGACCTGAGTCTGACTGTCCTAAGGTGACACTGCATGGCCGACAGGGCATTAAAATCCAATTACTACTTACCCCCCCCCCCCCTCCCCCTCGTTGTTAAGTCTTCGTCGAATAGCGCGCACCATGCTAAACAGTAAGACAAGCAAGTCGAGGTGTAGGAAGTTGCGAGTGACTGAGGATCCTCCCCCCCCCCCCCCCGGGTCAATCTCTACGAGGACATGTTCCTAGCTTGATGCGTGTAAATACTCGTAATCGCAACATTTCATAGTTAACATAAGTTCATAAGTTCATTTCCATTCAGTTTTTGCTGAAGATAGTATCAAGACAGACTCTAAGAAGTTTGCCCAACTTTGAATCAGTTCCAATGTTCATCAGTGATTGACGATGGTCCTCTCTCTTCCTTTGAAAGAAGATAGCCGACTGCTTCCTTTTTCCACACCTCTCTCCTACCGGAGGTGGATGGTGTGATGCCTTTGGTTTTGTGCCCTCGGGTAGTGCCTCATTCTCCTCAACACTTAAGGTTTAAGCCTTCGTATTAATATGTTACTCTCTGTGGATCAGTTAACAGCGCGTATAGTCCAACGGGCAGGAGAGACCTAACTAGAATATTAAAAGTAAGTGCCCTGTTGATCTTATATCGAATTCAGAGAACGAGTTTCGTGGGCGACGATTAGTGGAATGGAATATTATACAAACACCAGCAAGCTTGAGCTCTCGCATTGCACGGCCTCTTTGGTGTTTGGCCTCAGGCTGTGCAAGCTGGCAACGCGGGTGTCTGGACGTTGGGTACACTACATTAATAAGGAAGGAGGGGGGGGGTTCAAATTCGAAAGAAAAAGCGAAGAGAGAGAGAGAGAGAGAGAGAGAGAGAGAGGAGAGAGAGAGAGAGAGGAGAGAGAGAGAGAGAGAGAGAGAGAGGGGGAGGAGAGAGAGAGAGAGAGAGAGTGAGAGAGAGAGAGAGACGAGAGAGAGAAGAGAGAGAGAGAGAGAGAGAGAGAGAGAGAGAGAGAATTAATTCGAAAGAAAGAGTGAAGAGAGAGAGAACTCGAACTCGAAAACTTTACAAGGATTTTAGTTGAGAGAGAGAGAGAGAGAGAGAGAGAGAGAGAGAGAGAGGAGAGAGAGAGAGAGAGAGAGAGAGAGTGAGTCTGAGTCTGAGTCTGAATGGTTTATTGAAAAAGGCCGTGGGCCCATGTCAATTGTGGTGACGAACACAGTCAAGCAACCTTAAGTCAACGTAAGGTTCACAGGTACAACGTTTGTCAGAAAACGGTATCGCGTACATCAAAAGCCTTGTGTAGAAAAGTAGCGAGTCGGAGTTGGAGATACTTGTTTTCAGAAGCAAACAACATTGACAGTTTAAAGAGTGATGGACATCTGACATATTTGCGTGGTATATATTTGTCTCTTAGGTCATTGTACATAGGACATGATAATATGAAGTGAATTTCGGATTCAATCTCGTTGTTGCAAAAAGGACATGCAAGGTCTGCCTCAGTATTCCTAGCAAAGCGAAGCCTGTGTGGTCTCAGTTGTGAAACACCTAATCTTATTCTCAGCAAACAATTTCTTGCTTTTATGTGCTTTAAATCGTGCAAAAATGGTGACATAGTCAAGCTTGATTTAAACATGTTATACATAAGGTATCTTTCACTAGTAGCTATGGAATCAGACCACTCTTGTTTGTATTCGGTAATAAGTCTGTTTTTTAAATTCTTTAAGGGATGTTTTCTCATCTCCAACATCCTGGTTTTCCCACACATGGTTAAAACCATATTTATATAACAGAAAGCATACTGATGAGGTCCACGTTTTTCGATTTTGCTCGTGTAAGTAAAGTAGCATTTTGTAGGATTTGTATGGGAAACGATGGTCGGGCATCTTAAGTATACGTAACCAGTATTTTACAGATTTTACAAAAATGTTGACAGAGAGAGAGAGAGAGAGAGAGAGAGAGAGAGAGAGAGAGAGAGAGAGAGAGAGATGAGAGAGAGAGAGAGAGAGAGAAGAAGAAGAAGAAGAAGAAGAAGAAGAAGAAGAAGAAGAGAAGAAGAAAGAAGAAGAAGAAGAAGAAGAAGAAGAAGAAGAAGAAGGAGGAGGAGAGGAGGAGGAGGAGAGGAAAAGGAAGAGGCGGAAAGAAATCAACAGGGCGCTTTTTATTTTGCTTTTTTTTTTTTTAAAGCGAAAGGCTTAAGAATTTGTTTTCATTTTGATTTCTTCTACCAGCTGGACAAAACACTTTGTGAGAGGGCTAGTTCCTTTAAGGCAGATGTTTGTGAAGGAAGGTGATGATTCTGTGGCAGGAATCCTCTTGGGCTTTGGCGTGCTCCTTCATACGTCCACCCCACATCAGATATAACCCGCTGCAAACAGAAACGCTCAGTGGTCAGCCATTTTGCACTCCTACCCCTTCTCTCCGCCCTTTCGGTCTAGAACAGATTCTCCAAGTAGGCATACAGACGGCAAGTCTGTTTCCCTCTGTCTGTGTGTCTGTCTCTCTGTCTCCGTCTATCTGTCTGTGTCTGTCTGTCTGTCTGTCTCTCTCTCCAACAGATCCATCATGCATGCATACTGAACGGCAATCTAGAACCGATTCTTGCCCAAGCACACGCAACGAACGGCAACTCTAGGTCGGACCTCCTCCCAGCTTCTTTCCCCAGGATGATCAGAGCATGGGTGACTGACACCTCTACAGCTGAAAGGTCATAGGTCATGTCCAAGGTAGGATTCGCCACGCATGTGGCAGCAACTCTAGGTCGCATTCCCTATTCATTGCACAGCGAACAGCAATTCTAGGTCGGACCATTGCCCAAGTATGCTAAATGAACAGAATACAGAATCTGTATTGACTATGTGTGAGGACATAGAACTTTGCCTATCGACTGCAATAAAATTACAACATAATACGTAAATATACACAGTATAGTAAAACAAAATTTCACTCAGTCATTCATACGTACCAGCAGCTCACTCAACACTGTCAAGTAAACAGATACACTCGCATTAAAGACTGATAATTACACTAAAATCACAGGTAGCATGCTAAACAAGCCTCTCTAAATGGCAGCTCTACGGCACAGGCCTACTGCATGACACACAACTAACAACTCTACGACAGACTGCAGAGACACGACAACTGACAACTTTAGAGCACTGAGACAAAGAATCTATGAAGACTGCCCCTGGAACAGTAACCCAACACCATGTCCTCTTTCACTCCTTCTTTCGCCGTACAGTCTCTGAATGGAACCTCCTCCCTTCGGCAAAGTAAACATGGTGCTTCAACATCCAAAGAAACCATAAGGCTTATTAGGGACGGGGCGAAGGGATGGGGGGGGGGGGGGGGGGCGGGGTAGAGAGGCGGAAAGGGGAAGAGGGAGATTATATAAGGTCTATCGCTACACTCGTTACACAACAAGAATGGTTTCTGCATCAAGATGGGCAGCGATGAGAGCCATTCTAATGTTTCTGTAATTGTGAGGGACAAAGTCAAAAGCAGAGTCCACAAACCACAACCTTTTTGGAAGAGAAAGGAGAGCCGAAGCGGAATGGAGCCGAGGCCCCTTCTGCTTACCAGCCTGACGCCTTACCGCTAGGCCACACCGGCTCACGACCCAACGGCTATTTCTTTAGCCCTGTTATCAGACAGTTTAAGGGGGGCGGGGATAGCTCAGTGGTTAGAGCGCCGGACTCGTGATTGAAAGGTCGCGGGTTCGAATCCCTGCTGGAACGGCGGGAGAATTTTCTTCTCCAGGGTCGACTTCCTGTGCTGACTCTTATTTCGGTATCCGTTCCACCCTCCGTGTTACCGCAGTAGCACGTAAAAAATCCCGGTCATTCTGCCAAAAGTGCAGGTGGCAGGTTACAGCTAAACACGCATACACCTTACGTATGTGGATTTTATTGAACCGTGCTTCGGCATTGGTCACAACTTGTCCCTAATATGTCAAATGACATCTGAGGACATTAAGCATCAACTCATCATCATCAAGACAGTTTTTCGAGACCTATGGCGCAATCAGTTATGGCAGTGGTTGGAGGACGGATGTCGTAAACAGTGCTTGGAGTTTGACGACAAGTGACAACCATACGACAGACTCCTCACAGACTCCTCACCAACGGGCGGGTTGAAGCAGAAGCGGCAGTGCGGGGTGTAGGGAGGCTCCAGCAGGTGGCCGGCCCCCGGGTAGTGCACCACCTCCACCAGGTGGCGCCGGTGGTCGGGGTAGCGGCGGTACAGCATGTCCCCAGCTCGGGGTTCACTTGCTCATCGTCGTCCGACACCAGCAACAGCACGCGGGTCGTCGACTCCCAGATCTGCACGTGCAACACAAATGACTGAGTGACTCATTGACTCACTCGTTGATTCACTGGCTGACTGAGTGGTTGGATGACTGACTGACTGGTTGGATGACTACTGACTGACAGACTGCTTGACTGACTGACTGGCTGGTTGACTGACTGGCTGATTGGCTGTCTCTCTGACTGACTGGCTGATTGGCTATCTGTCTGTTTGTCTGACGAACCTGGCTGGTACGAGGCGGGCACTGATTGGCTAAAGGCCACCTGTATGAAAGAGAGGTGACGAGGGATCAGCTACTAACTATATATAACTCTCTCAAGAGTGCGCACGCACACGCGAGCCGGTTTGGCCTAGCGGTAAGGCGTTAGGCTGGTAAGAGAAGGACCTCGGTTCGATTACCGCTTCGGCTCTCCTTTCTCTTCAAAAAGGTTGTGGTTTGTGGACATTGTCCTGTGACTTTGTCCATCACTTCCTACTGAACCATTAAAATGGCTGTCATCGCTGCCCATCTTAATGTCAGGAGTCGTTCTGGTGGTGACAGGTAGTGGATAGGTTATAATCTCCCTCTCCCCCCCCCCCCACCTCTCACAACCCTTCCCTCCGTTCTCCCCGTCCCTAATAAGCCTTATGGTTTCTTTACGCACACGTCATAGTTCAGGAGCTGTGTGAGAGTCGAGGTGGACGTCCTGGGCTGTCCGTCCTAACGAGCCTTCTGGTTTCCGTGGACGTAAAGAATTATTGAACCGTGCTTCGGCATTGGTCACAACTTGTCCCTAATATGTCAACTGACATCTGAGGACGTTAAGCATCAACTCATCATCATCATTTACGCACGCGCCTATATACGCACATATTGATACCTACTTCACACCTCTGAGGAAGAGACGGACGTCGTGGTAGAGATTATGGAAGGTGTAAAATGGGAGAGAGTTGATTGACACAACAGCAAGTCAGAGGGTGACGTGGGAATCTGACTATAATTATAGCTAACTCGTTTTAAACAAACTGAAACAGAGGTCGGGAGCTGTGTGAAAGTCGAGGTGGCCGTCCTGGGCTCCCCGTCCTAATGAGCCTTACTGGTTTCTGCTGGCCGTCAAGCAGACACTGAACCGTGCTTCGGCTTTTGGTCACAGTTTTGTCCCTAATATGTCAACCGATATCCGAGGCCATGAAGGTCTACTTCATCATCATCAATCTGAAACAGAACGAGGCCCAGAGTGCTCGTGCAGAATCAACACACAAGGGAGTTAATTCGCGCTCGAAAGACGTCACATAAACACAACAACAAAGACCAGACGTCGCCTACGGTAACTCTCACCTGAAATGCGAGTAAATACAAGGTTCATCAACTCCACCAGAGGTACATCCTGGTATACCAGGTGAGAGATGCCTTAGGCGACTCAGGTCTTTGTTGCTGTGTTTTTGTAATAATAATACATTATTTATGGCGCCCTCAATTCGTAAGAGCCCAGAGGTGCTTACAAAATGTAAGGTTACAATCATTTCATCACACACACACACGCACGCACGCACGCACGCACGCACGCACGCACGCACGCACACACACACCACCACACACAACCACACACACGCACGCACACACAACACACACACACACACACACACACACACACACACACACACACACACACACTTACCCATCCACCCACCCACACACTCACTCACACTCACACACACACACACACACACACACACACACACACACACACACACACACACACACACACACACACACACACACACACTACAAATACAGGCATTACTTGTGATGGATTGTAAAATGACAAGATCAGTATGCAGAGGAGAAGAGATAGGTTTTTCAGTTTTGACTTAAAAGAAGAGTCAAGACGAATGCCTGACAGAGAGAGGAAGGGAATTCTTTCCAGTTCTGGGATGTCTTTCGAGCGCTGATTAACCCCCTTGTGTGTTAACTTGACTAAAGGTACGCTGTTCTTACTGGGATGAAATCTTGCGGTTTGTACATCCACGCATTCCTCATCCGAGCGCCCTCTGCAGTGAGCGGTTACCAGGTCCGTGTTCAGCCTGAAGAGCACAACACGACAGGTGTAAGGTAACAAGCCAGTGAGTGCTGAGTCAGGAGGAAGACCAAGCGGAAAAGAACAAGGAACACACACAAGTGACACACACAAATATCACATGTACTGATATCCAAGTGGAAAAACTGAAAAAAAAAAGAAGGGTACTATGCCTGCACGATTTGTCATTACCTCTTTAGTGACAAAACGTGCCGTAGTGACAGAAACGTGCCGCAGCAGTACTCACCAAGAGAGGACCAGACACGGGACAAACCAGTTGTACGTCTCGACACGAAATGTCTTCGTCGGGAGCAAAATAAACTGATTTTAACGAAGAAGATAGATGAGACAGAAGAAGAACGCTAAAGAAACCGGAAAAAGAGTAAGTAGGTAAGTATAACTTGGTGATTCTACGCCCAGTCAACCAGTACGTGTTATATCACTGCAAACCGGAAGAAGTAGTAGAAGAAGAAGAAGAGTAAATAAGTAACTTGGTGTTTTACGCCCAGTCAACCAGTGCGGTTATATCAGGGCGATAGAAGAAGAAGAAGAAGAAGAAGAAGAAGAAGAAGAAGAAGAAGAAGAAGAAGAAGAAGAAGAAGAAGAAGAAGAAGAAGAAGAAGAAGAAGCGGCAGAAGAAAGAAACCAGAGAAGACACGTATATAGTGAAATGTCTGTCTTGTATTAACTACCCAGTTTTCTTCTGGCGTCTTCTTCTCTCTATCTCTCTTCTTCTTCTTCTGCGGTGAGAGGGGGGGGGTCGGGGGGGGGGGGGGGAAGGGGGCTAGTAACAGGTTTGACTTAAGTAACTGTTCTCCAAAACGTCTCGCCGGAATGTCCCTGTGACTGAATTAGCCTGTCAGCCGCTGTGA
>OY757543.1:5012424-5032424 GCA_963584105.1 Alviniconcha strummeri
GAAGGAAGAGAGTTCCTCGAACGGAGCCCGCTTTCACAGGTAACCTCCTGACCTCCGGGCCCTTAACAAATCGCTGCAGCGTCGTCATAGCAACAGGTTGGCGCCGCGAGGATTCTGGCTGCACGTGCAAGTCGTGGAGGGACAGGTGGCCAAGATACACAGACAGATGGTAGAGGAGAGGTTGTTCCACACTTCTTTGAACCATGCGGATGGCGTGGGGACCAGAGGGGCTGGCTGCATGCTCCAGAACAGACCCATGGGCTCCACGCCTGGAGAAGAAAAATAGCAGGTGTGTGTGTGTGTGTGTGTGTGTGTGTGTGTGTGTGTGTGTGTGTGTGTGTGTGTGTGTGTGTGCGTGCGTGCGTGTGTGCGTGCGTGCGTGCGTGCGTGCGTGTGTGTGTGTGTGTGTGCGCCCGCGCGCGCGCTCGTGTGTGTGTGTGTGTGTGTGTTGTGTTTGTGTGTGTGTGCGTGTGTGTGTTGTGTTTGTGTGTGTGTGTACGTGCGCGTGTCAGTGTTGTATGTGTGTATGTGTGTGTGTGTGCGCGCGCGCCGCTGTATGTGAGTGTGTATGTGGCATTGTATGTTTTATAACAATGTAACCATTTCTGTCCCAGCAGACGTAGATTGATAAATAAGTAAACATAAATCGTATTAGAGACGGGGAGAAGTGGGGGAAGGAGATATAGAGGTGGGAGAAGGGAGATTATACACCTATCGCTACACTAACTGTCACCACCAGAATGAATCCTGCATTAAGATGGGCAGCGATGACAGCCATTTTAATGGTTCAGTAGGAAGTGATGGACAGAGTCACAAGACAGTGTCCACAAACCACAGCCTTTTTGAAGAGAAAGGAGAGAAGAAGCGGTATCGAACCGAGGTCCTTCCGCTTACCAGCCTAACGCCTTACCGCTGGGCCAAACCGGCTCACACATTGATTGATTGATGATCGTTTTTATAGCGCTATTCTCCGCTCTCTTAAGCAGACTCACTGCACTCGCACGTGATTCTACATGAGTGACTAGCTTTTTATAGCGCGTTTTTCTTTATATCCACCGAAGTGGTGTACTTACAGCGCTGGCATGGCTGGTGCAACATGAAACTGCTGCCGTCTCGGTGCAAGTTCTGTGTACACCATACAACCATGCTCCATGTCACTTGATGCAAAGCCACATACCTAAGATGTATGCGTGTTTAGCTGTAACCTGCCACCTGCACTTTTGGCAGAATGACCGGGATCTTTTACGTGCTACTGCGGTTACACGGGGTTGGAACGGATACCGAAATAAGAGTCAGCACAGAAAGTCGACCCTGGAGAAGAAAATTCTCCGCCGCTCCTGCAGGGATTCGAATCCGCGACCTTTCAATCACGAGTCCGGTGCTCTAACCACTGAGCTATACCCGCCCCCTCTCGGGGACATCACTCCAGTTGTTGCTTTTAAATAGTTACCCGTGTATGTTCCTCCAAACGAAGCATCCGTGCTAAGGTCGACCTGGCCATGCTCGTCGGTGACATAGTGAGCGTACGACACGAACTGCACTGGCTCCCTTCGCCACTCCCGTTCCACGGCGCCGTGCAGCGTGACCTTCACCCCGCTCGGCAGACCTTGAACCCGCAGCTCAACCTTCCTGTCGAACAGGCTGACCTTGTCGCTGACCTTGAAGAGGTCGGGGAGCGGGTGGGGGATAGGTTCTGGGGGGACTCGGGAGGGAGCGGAAGGGGAACAGGAGGAAGAATGTCGGATGGAGAATTGTACAGCGCATGGATTCAGAAGCAGGAGAATCTGGCGCAGACGGGAAGATGCTGAAATCGGATTGGAGGGTGGAGGGGGGGGGGGGGGGGGGAGGGGGGGGGGGGAAGAAGAAGAAAAAGATGAATGCATGGTCCAAATAAAAGATGCCTGACCTATTTCTCACCGCCTTTCTACCTATATGTCTGTACGCACTGAGCAGCATTAATTGTATATTGTAGACGCAGAATGTGGGAGAGACACAAGTAATTATACAGTTACTGCGTTGGATCTTTATTCCTCTAAGCACTGCCATATTGGTTCGCTCTCTGCCATTGAAGAGCAGAATAAGCCGGGTCGGCTCGTGACGTAATAAGCGCACAAACACACTCATTCACACACACACACTGACACACACTCATTCACACACACACACACACACACACTGACACACACACACACACACACACACACACACACACACACACACACACACACACACACGCACGCACTCACACAGACACACAAGCACACACACACACACACACACACACACACACACACACACACACACACACACACACACACACACACAGAGTTTAGGATACTACTGAATCGGTAAAGTAACACCCCGATCAGTGACAACCAATGCCGAACGCTTGCAAACAAACTGAGTTTGTCACCCCAGTTTCTAGGTCAATTTTGCTAAACCAAACTACACAAAGAGACGTGCAAATCTCTGATGAAACAGTTACAAAACAAGAGTACGAAAATTCTGCTGTCTGCGACTGATTGCGATTCTAGTGCAGTGCTAAGGACGTCACAGACATGGTCAAATGGCGGTTGACTTTCAAGCATCTATTTTCAACAAACTAGACCATAAATCGACCGAGGCTTAAAACTACCGTGACTGGAGTGTCTGGAGTGTATTTGTTTTTATTCCGGCCCGGCCTACATCTCAGTATCCACGATCGTACCCGTGACCGTTTCAAAGGCAACGTTGGGAAACTCCTGTGAGACGGGGTTGAGCGCATATGGGCTTTTCCGAGCGCATAGATACCATCTTGAACTGAACTTAACCGAACAGTGGCCCAGCTGACGAGCGCCACTGAAGGTGAGCACTGATTAAAGTCCAACGTGACAGTAACTGGGTATCCAGCGGCGAACGACACACCTCTGTTGAACCCAGCCATAGACGTAGTAAATTTATGCAAGTCTAAGGATATATGCCACCGTGAAACCCGTCGGCGTGGAAACCAACAGCTCAGGTTATCCCACACTAAAGGCTCACTCACGGACCATGAAAGCTTACCGAAAAAAGCGGGGTGGGTATGTCAGACAAAAACACTCACCGAACTATTGAGAATATCTGTAAAACTGAACCGAAGCTGTCGATCGTTATCTCTGTGTCTGTCTCTGTCTGTATCATGTGTCCTTGTCAATAAGTCTTACAAACGGATGTGAGCCGACATATATATATATAGAGAGAGATATTATATATATAGATATAATATCTCTCGAATTGACCCTGTGCGGCTAAGAGGACTTGAGTTATAAAACTGATCAAAGGACTAACTGGACGTGGAGAGAGAGAGAGAGAGAGAGAGAGAGAGAGAGAGAGAGAGAGAGAGAGAGAGAGAGAGAGAGAGAGAAGAGAGAGAGAGAGAGAGAGAGAGAGAGAGAGAGAGAGAGAGAGAGAGAACTCGAACTCGAACTCGAACTCGAAAAACTTTATTTTCCAAGGATTGTAGTTTAGGTTCATTTAGACCTGTCTAACAACTAGTCCTTGCTAAACTACTGAATAAGTGAAACATGGAGAAAACATTTTTTTTTTTTTTAAATCGATTAATATTTAAACATGATAAACAATATACAAACAAATAAAATACATCACTACCCCTATTAATTGTAATAAATATACAGGAACAGCAAAATCAGTGAAAATACTTTGAGAGAGCGAGAGGACTCGAACTCGAATACTTTGAGAGAGAGAGAGAGAGAGAGAGAGAGAGAGAGAGAGAGAGAGAGAGAGAGAGAGAGAGAGAGAGAGAGAGAGAGAGAGAGAGAGAGAGAGAAGACACACGCGTGTGTCAGTGTTTGTGTTTACCCCCGGGACCCGCGAGGCCATTCGCTCAAATGACTATGCCTTACTCTGGACAACTAAACTTGTGAAACCGGCGAAATAGTATAAACACACTGACTCCCATTTATAACGCTCCACCCCAGCGAGAAGTAAAACATGGTGCTTAACGTCCACAGAAACCTTACGGCTTATTAGGGACGGGGAGAAGGGGGGAAGGGGTTATATAGGTGGGGGGGGGGGGGGGGGAGAGGTAGATTATATACCTATCGCTACACTTTTCACCACCAGAATGACTTCTGCATTAAGATGGGCAGCGATGAGAGCCATCTTAAAGTTTCAGTAGGAAGTGATAGACAAAGTCACAAGACAGTGTCCACAAACCACAACCTTTTTGAAGAGAAACGAGAGCCGAAGCGGTATCGAACCGAGGTCCTTCCGCTTACCAGCCTAACGTCTTACTGCTAGGCCAAACCGGCTCACCCTCAGCGAGAACCAAAGCCCGTCTATTTTAAAATAGACGGGCCTTGGCGAGAACTGAACTTACCAGTCACACCTACGCCGGTATCCGCGGCACAGAGGTCGTCTTTTAGTCCCATTTCACACACACTACATGCACCACAGCGGAGATTATTAGCAGGCCTAGTTTTTTAGACCACAGCAAGCAGCGGTTGGCTACAAGGGGCACTTATATAAGGTATAATGTACCTGGTGGTACACGGAGCCTCATCTTCGTGCTCTCGGGTACACATGCGGGCAGCCAAGGGTTAGTGTCACGGACTTACATACAACTTATGAGCGTAGTGTAGTGTCTATCAGCGCAGCGGTACGCGAAGTGGGCCCAGTTGCACAGGCTATATATTATGTACGGCACACAGCACACGTAAATATTATTCAACTGTGTATATATATATATAAGTATATGCACTGGGTTGTGCCAGAGATACTACAGCAAAACGTAGTGTAGTATCTCTGGTTGTGAGGTAGTATACCCCCTGATGATGATGAAGTAGAGCTTCATGTCCTCGGATTTTATCGGTTGATACACTCCATACAGGGACAAATTGTAACCAGTGCCTAAGCACGGTTCAGTGTTGTTTTATGTCCACAGAGACCTTAAGGCTCATTAGGACGGAAAGCCCAGGACGGCCACCTCGACTCTCACACTGCAGCTCCAGAACTCTGAGTATACCCCCTCCCCCGCAAGTGAGGTAGTATATAATTATATGTCCACCCCCCGTGAAGTCTAGTATATATGCCCCCCCCCCCCCCCTGTGAGCTAGTATGCTCCCCCACCCCACCCCCGGGTGAGCTGCGGGGGAAGTGGGGGTGAGCTAGTATGCCTCCCCCCAATGCCCCCCCCCACCCCCCAAAAACAACAACAACAAAACAACAACAAAAAACAAAACAAAAACCGGCAGTACCGACGTTTCTCTCCATCACTGACTACACTGAGAAACACCCACAACGTGCAGTACCAACACACACACACACACACACACACACACACACACACACACACACACACACACACACACACACACACACACACACACACACACACACACACACACACACACACACACACACACACACACACACACACACACACACACACCAGTCGCATATCAGGGCAATGAGGGCAATGAGACTGAAGAAAAGGTTTTTAAAAAGAGAGAGGTTTCTCTGCAGCACCGACTACAGGAACAACAGCGTGAAGTACCAATGTTTCTCTGCCGCACTAACTACAGAAACAACAGCATGCAGTACTCTGCCGCATTGACTACAGAAACAACAGCGTGCAGTACTCTGCCGCATTGAATACAGAAACAACAGCGTGCAGTACTCTGCCGCATTGACTACAGGAACAACAGCGTGCAGTACTCTGCCGCATTGACTACAGAAACAACACCACTCTGCCGAAATGACTACAGAAACAACAGCGCGCAGTACCAACGTTTCTCTGCAGCACTAACTACAGGAACAACAGCGTGCAGTACTGCAGCACTGACTATAGGAACAACACCGTGCAGTGCAGTACCAACGTTTCTCTGCAGCACCGACTACAGGAACAACAGCGTGCAGTACCAACGTTTCTCTGCCACACCGACTGTAGGAACAACACATTTTTTCTCCACACAGTCAGAGACTGCACGAACTCCTCTCAGAAGCAGTACAGTCCCCTTCCTTGGCACCTTCATTTCGAGGCTGTTATACCCACAGTAAACACCCCTCAACCCCTCCACACGCCTTTTTTCTCTTTATTGTTAATGTCCCCGCCCCACCCACGCTGAGCAGACCACAGAAGTAATGGTCACAACATTGACCGATGGTCATAAACGGAAGAAGAAGAAGAGGAAGAAGAAGATCCCAGGCACCAAAATAGCGACCATTTACTGACCCATTTACTGGAGTTCAAAAGCACTGTTACTGGAGTTCGAAAGCACTATGTTTACTTATAGGTGAGGTACCGCATGACACATGTTTTACGGCGTCAGTTACCTTCCTGCGCGTTCGGAATAGGCCTGGAAAATAAGAGCAGCGCTGTGATCTCCTCCTTTGCCAGTCCAGAGAAAAAAATGGGTGAGTTATTTTCCGTTTTCAAGTAGCTCATTCCTTTAGCTGAATCAGGAAAAGTAGCTCTTGCAGGTTAGTTAGGAGACCTAACCATATTTTTAACCTCCAGTCAATGTAAGTTATTCTGTATGCTGTAAGAACTGTCGTTTCACCAACACCCCGGGCTTTAAGGACAAATCTCTCTCTGCCCTTGAAACATGGAGGGCTCCTCCCTTGCACACTTTTCCAAGATTGAGTTCTGTCGGCGTACCGCACTTTTATTGTGCATCAAGATCAAGACAAGGAAGAGGAAGAGGTAGTAAGAGAAGAAGAGCTGGCAGAGAAAACCGCTGCATCATTGCTCTTTGAATTACGACTGTCAAAGTGTCGTATTCATGGCTGTCTCTAACGACAGGCGTCAGTGCGTGTGTACTTTTCATGTCTGTCGCAATGCGTGTGTGTGTGTGTGTGTGTGTGTGTGTGTGTGTGTGTGTGTGTGTGTGTGTGTGTGTGTGTGTGCGTGAGAGCGCGCGCGCGCGCGTGCGTGTGTGTATGTGTGTGTGTGTGCGTGTGCGTGCGTGCGTGTGTGCGTGTGTGCGTGCGTGCGTGCGTGCGTGTGCGTGCGTGCGTGCGTGCGTGCGTGCGCGTGCGTGCGTGCGTGTGCGTGCGTGCGTGCGTGCGTGCGTGCGTGCGCGTGTGTGTGTGTGTGTGTGTGTGTGTGTGTTGTGCGTACATACCCAAAGGGGTCATAAGCATTGATTATATCTTAACAGAACGAGGCCCAGAAAGCCCGATCAGAATCAACAAACAAGGGAGTTAATCAGCGTCCAAAAGACGTCACACTATTACAACAACAACAAAGACCTGAGTCGCCTACGGTAACTCTCACCTGGCATGCGAGTGAATACAAGGTACATAAACTCTACTAGAATGAAGCTGTACCTCTGGCGGAGTTTATGTACCTTGTATTTACTCGCATGCCGGTGGGAGTTACCTAACACGACTTGGGTCTTTGTTGTTGTGTTTGTGTGACGTCTTTCGAGTGCTGATTAACTCCCTTGTGTTTGTGGCATGTTTGAAGAGTGTGGATTATTATTATTATTCATAGCTTTTATATAGCGCTATTCTCTGCTTTCGAGCAGACTCACTGCGCACATTGGCATGTGATTCTGAATAAGTAAGTAAACATGGTGCTTAACGTCCACAGAAACCGTACGGCTTATTAGGGACGGGGAGAAGTGGGCGGGGGTATGGAAGTGGCGGAAGAGGGAGATGATATACCTATCGCTACATTGTCACCACCAGAATGACTTCTGCATTAAGATGGGCATCGATGAGAGCCATTTTAATGTTTCAGTAGGAAGTGATGGACAAAATCACAAGACAGTGTCCACAAACCACAACCTTTTGGAAGAGAAAGGAGAGCCGAAGCGGTATCGAACCGAGGTCCTTCCGCTTACCAGCCTAACACCTTACCGCTAGGCCAAACCGGCTCACTGATTCTGAATGATGATGAGTTGATGCTTAATGTCCTCAGATGTCAGTTGACATATTAGGGACAAGTTGTGACCAATGCCGAAGCACGGTTCAATAAATCTTTACTTCCACGGAAACCAGAAGGCTCGTTAGGACGGACAGCCCAGGACATCCACCTCGACTCTCACACAGCTCCTGAACTATGTGATTCTGAATGAGTGACTGTATCCTTTTATAGCGCGTATTACGCATGATCTGGCAACAGAACTGCTCGACAGAACTCTCTGTTTCATGTCAGAGGCACAAAAACGCCTGAACAACCTGCACCAGATCCTGAGCCGCAGCCTGAAATTCCAGCCAGCTCTGCCCACCACAGCGTCATCCTTACCATTATCACAAACATCGTTGTCGTCATCAGCGACGACGTCCAGTGTGGAGGTTCAAACCATCACCCCATGTCACGGCTGCAGCCTGACTGTCACCCCAGCTGTTGGCCAGTTTGACCAGCCGGTCCGGATCTGGGTTGGGGGTCTGCCCAGTCACGCCAAGGTGACGCTCCAGGGCTGGTCACGCAGCCGCTGGCGTGGCACTGAAGTGGTGCTGGTGTCGCACGGTCACTTCTACACTGACCAGCAGGGGAACTTGGATCTGGACATGGACCCGTCCCTGGGCGGGACCTACACAGGTGGGTGGGTTTGGTTTTTACTTTACTGACATGTTTACCTTATTATGCTGGTGTTTTTCTTACGGGTTTTTGTTTTTGTTTTTTTACCGTACTGAGATGTTTACCTTACTGTTATACAGGCGTTTAGCTTATGGGTTGGTAGGTTTGGTTTTACCTTATGGCGTGTTTACCTTATTATGCAAATGTTTTGCTTGCGGGTTGGTGGGTTTGGTTTTACCTTACTGACATGTTTACCTTACTGTTATGCTAGTGTTTTGCTTATGGATTGGTGGGTTTGGTTTTACCTTATGATATGTTTACCTTACTGTTATGCTAGTGTTTTGCTTACGGGTTGTTGGGTTTGGTTTTACCTTACTGAGATGTTTACCTTACTATTATGCAAGTGTTTAGCTTGCGGTTTGGTTGGTTTGGTTTTACCTTACTGTTATGCAAGTGTTTAGCTCACGGGTTGGTGGGTTTGGGTCTACCTGTTATGCTGGTGTTTAGCTTACAGGTTGGTGTATTTGGTTTTTACCTTACTGTTATGCAAGTGTTTAGCTTACGGGTTGGTGGGTTTGGTTTTACCTTATTATTATGCAAGTGTTTAGCTTACTGACGTGTTCACCTTACTGTTATGCAAGCGTTTAGCTTACGGGTTGGTGGGTTTGGTTTTACCTTATTATTATGCAAGTGTTTAGCTTACTGACGTGTTCACCTTACTGTTATGCAAGTGTTTAGCTTACGGGTTGGTGGGTTTGGTTTTACCTTATTATTATGCAAGTGTTTAGCTTACTGACGTGTTCACCTTACTGTTATGCAAGTGTTTAGCTTACGGGTTGGTGGGTTCGGTTTTACCTTATTATTATGCAAGTGTTTAGCTTACTGACGTGTTCACCTTACTGTTATGCAAGCGTTTAGCTTACAGGTTGATGGGTTTGGTTTTACCTTGCTGAGGTATTTACCTAACTATTATGCAAGTGTTTAGCTTACAGGTTAATGTTTTATCTTGCTGATGTGATTACTTTACTGTTGTGCGAGTGTTTAGTTTACAGGTTAGTATGTTTGGTTTTACTTTGCTGAGATATTTACGTTACTGTTATGCAAGTGTTTAACTTACAGTTTTGTGGGTTTGGTTTTGCCTTGTTGGGATGTTTACCTTACTGTTATGGAAGTGTTTACCTTACAGGTTGGTGAGTTTGGCTTTGCCTTGTTCAAGTATTTATCTTACTGTTATGCAAGTGTTTAGCTTCATGGCACTCCATAAATCCACATTACAATACTCTTATGCAACTGTTTAGCTTCCTGGCACACTATAAATCAACATTACAATACTGTTATGTAAGTGTTTGGCTTCCTGGCACTCTATAAATCAACATTACATTACTGTTATGCAAGTGTTTAGCTTCAAGGCACCCTATAAATCAACATTACTTTACTGTTATGCAAGTGTTTAGCTTCAAGGCACTCTATAAATCTACATTATTTTTATGGAAGTGTTTAGCTTCAAGGCACCCTATAAATCAACATTACATTACCTGTTCTGAACCAGTACAGGTGTGGACCCGATGGGTCTGTTCTGGAGCATGGCCCCACTGCCTAACCATCCGCAAGATGTGCGTCTGGTCATCAGAGATGTCACCAAGCCGCTGGTCATCAGCATTGCAGTCTTTGACGGACACATCACACCCAGTGACGACACAGTGGCCATGACGTCACTGAAGCCCATGTGCGTCATGGAAGTGCAAAGAACATTTCTAGCCCCTGGCGTGAGGCGGATTGAGGTCAGAGAGGGGCGAGTGCGCGGAACTCTCTTCCTACCTCCTGGTGAGTTTTTAATCAGTGACTCCGCAATGAGCAGGTAAGTAAGCGATAGGGTTTTAACGGTTGATTTTTTTTTTCTCTTTGGGAGATGGCACCAACAGTTGGCAATTACAGCACTTTTCTCTGCAGCCGAACAGACCCATTGGGTTCTAGTTGTATGCGACTTTGAAGATAGTAACTTGGTGTTTTATGCCCAGTCAACCAGTGTGGTTATATCAGGGCGATACTTTGACAATATTCCTCACTGTGTTTAGTGGGCCGTAAGAAGGACGTGTTGTCTTGGTGTGGAATATCTTTGCTTTTTTGAAGGTGATGACCAGCACAACAATCTTTGACTGACATAAATATGTTATGTCTGGTGACGACACAGTAGCCTTGATGAGATAGAGACACACACGCGCATACACGCACTGATATATATATATGATTGTATCTGCATCGTACGGGCAATGGAATTTTCACCTTTAATCACTACATGGCAATGTGGTACTGATTTGCGGACTTTTATTTCTCTCTGTTTTCTTTTCTATTCCAGTTCCCCACCTCATCTGTTACACAGTCTTCTCTTAGGTACATGCAAAGGATTGGTGCTGATGTATTTATTTGCTTTATGCAGGTGAAGGAGCGCACCCTGGAGTTATTGACATGTTCGGTGCAGCCGGTGGCATCATGGAGATACGGGCGGCATTGCTGGCTGCACATGGTTTTGCTGCGATGGCCTTGGCATTCTTCAACTTTGAGGATCTACCGAAAGAGCTGAATGATGTCCAGTTAGAATACTTCCAGGTGATGGGAAAGTATGGTTGCAGTGATGCCGGTACGCATTTAAAGACGATGCTACATTTCTTTCTCTGTTATGCCGGTATTATGCAAGTTTATGTTTTCTGAAATTAAAACGTGAACAAAAGCAGAAGCTTTAATTTATCAAAAAGAAACATGTGCACAATTAAATGCGTTGTGTGGTTAAATACAACTACTCTGTACAATTAATTGATTTGTACAGTTGACTGCCATGTACAATCATCTGCTTTGTATAGATGATTGCATTATACAGTTGGCTGGTCTGTACAGCCGACAACTTTGTAAATCTGACTACTCTGTACGGTTGATTGCTTGGTACAGCTGACTGCTTTGTGCAGTTGACTTCTCTGTACAACTTACTGTTCTGTAAAGCTGACTGCTTTGTTCAGTTGACTGCTCTGTACAATTGACTGTTCTGTAAAGATGACTGCTTTGTACAGTTGACTGCTCTGTACAACTGACTGTTCTGTAAAGTTAACTGCTTTGTACAACTGTTCTGTAAAGCTGATCGCCTTGTACATCAGACTGCTTTGTACAGTTGCTAGCTTTTTACAGCCGACTGCTTTGTGAAGCTGACATGACTGGCTGTATTTTATAGTTGACTGCATTGTACAGCTGACTGCTTTGTACATATCACAGCTTTCAACAGCTGAAATTGACTGCTTTGTACAGCTGGCTGCTTTCCGCATCTCACTGCTTTGTACAGCCGATTGTTTTGTACATCTCACTGCTTTGTACAGCCGATTGTTTTGTACATCTCACTGCTTTGTACAGCCGATTGTTTTGTACATCTCACTGATTTGTACAGTCGATTGTTTGGTACATCTCACTGCTTTGTACAGCCGATTGTTTTGTAAAGCTCACTACTTTGTACAGCTGATTGTTTTGTACATCTCACTGCTTTGTACAGCCGATTGTTTTGCAAAGCTCACTGCTTTGTACAGCTGATTGTTTTGTACATCTCACTGCTTTGTACATCCGATTGTTTTGCAAAGCTCACTGCTTTGTACAGCTGATTGTTTTGTACATCTCACTGCTTTGTACAGCCGATTGTTTTGCAAAGCTCACTGCTTTGTACAGCTGATTGTTTTGTACATCTCACTGCTTTGTACATCCGATTGTTTTGTAAAGCTCACTACTTTGTACAGCTGATTGTTTTGTACATCTCACTGCTTTGTACAGCCGATTGTTTTGCAAAGCTCACTGCTTTGTACAGCTGATTGTTTTGTACATCTCACTGCTTTGTACATCCGATTGTTTTGCAAAGCTCACTACTTCGTACAGCCGATTGTTTTGTACATCTCACTGCTTTGTACAGCCGATTGGTACATCTCACTGCTTTGTACAGCTGATTGTTTTGTACTTATCACTGCTTTGTACAGCTGCTGGCTTTGCAAGAGGGATCATATGACCATCTTCTTCTTTCGTATACTGTCCACCTTCAACAGTTTGAGCACATTTGACATGTTTAGCGCAGGCTGGGTTGTCTTGGTATTTCCATAATCCAACGAACTCTGACATGGACTACAGGATCTTTAACGTGCGCATGTGATTATTCTGCAGGCGTATACTTCGGATGAGACTATAAACCGAGGTCCCCTGTGTGACTACGTCTGTCTCGACATCTGTTGCTGGAGGTCCCCATGTGTCTATGTCTGTCTCGACATCTGCTGCTGGAGGTCCCCAACGTGTCTACGTCTGTCTCGACATCTGTTGCAAGAGTTCCCCCATGTGTCTACGTCTGTCTCGACACCTGTTGCAGCTGGTCCCCCCGTGTGTCTACGTCTGTCTCGACATCTGTTGCAGCAGGTCCCCCATGCGTCTACGTCTGTCTCGACATCTGTTGCAGCAGGTCCCCCATGTGTCTACGTCTGTCTCGACATCTGTTGCAGCTGGTCCCCCCATGTGTCTACGTCTGTCTCGACATCTGTTGCAGCAGGTCCCCCATGTGTCTACGTCTGTCTCGACATCTGTTGCAGCAGTTTCCACATGTGTCTACGTCTGTCTCGACATCTGTTGCAGCAGGTCCCCCATGTGTCTACGTCTGTCTCGACATCTGTTGCAGCAGGTCTCCCATGTGTCTACGTCTGTCTAGACATCTGTTGCAGCAGGTCCCCACGTGTGTCTACGTCTGTCTCGACATCTGTTGCAGGAGGCTGCGGAGTGGCTAAGCAGTCATCCCTCAGTCCGGCCGACTGGGATCGGGGTGGTGGGGGTGTCCAGAGGAGGGGCCCAGGCTTTGCTGATGGCCATGATATGTCCGCAGGTCAGTTCTGCTAGTGTGACTATTCATTCACCCTTGAAGTTTGGATAGGGGTGGTGGGATATTTACTGGGGGGTCCCAGGACTTGCTGATGGCCATCCTGTGTCCGCAGGTCAGTCCTGCCCGTGTGACGCTTGAGTCACACTTGAAATTGGCCCCAGGGCAAGCTTACTCTTGGTCCATATTTAGACGGGGTGGGGGGATGGGCACAGTTTTATCCAGAGCTCAGGGGCTGTGTGAAAGTCCCCGTCCCCAATAAGCCTTATCGTCTCTGTGGACGTAAAGCAACACTGAACTTGAACACAGTCTCAGAGTAGGTAGATGCCTTTGTAGGACGGATATGCAGTCTCGCCCTGCCCATCAGTTATGGTCCCAGACTGGCTCCTGGGAGCGGGTTTCACGTTAGACTGAAAAATGCTGAGAATGTTTTCTGCATGAGAAAAGCAAGCAAGCAAGCAAACAAACAAACGATAACAAAACAAAACATTTCCCTCACATAACTATCACATTAAATTAAAGCACCAGCAACAACAGTGGTTTAAAGAGTAGTGCAGACAACAAATTAATGGTAGTGTAAGTACGAGCCCTAAGGATAAGGTTCAAATCCGAGTATTCTGTGTACCCATCTGGGTTTTTAATGCCAAGCACAACACAATATTTTTGTGCGTATTTTCTTTGCTGGGCGAGGAATCAGTATTTTCTGGCTAGATCTGACTATGATTTGACAAGACAAAAGACTGCAGTTTAGAGTATGGAATGTTTTCTCTGGGGCGGTTGCGCAAACTAAGGTCAGTGAAACAATCTGTTTTGATAGTGTATTTTCAACATGACATTATAATACCCCATTAAGTGGCATTCTTTCAGAACCCTTTGTGTGTTCTTATTTTTTGTTCTGAACATTGACAGTAATAAATACTATTTTTCAGCCAAACTTCTCGTTTTTGTTTTGTGAGTCGCCGTGACACGTCTCACTAAAGCTGAATCAACACACAAGGGAGTTAATCAAAGCTTGAAATACGTAACCCAAGTACAACAACAAAGACCTGAGTCGCCAACGGTAACTCTCACCTGGCATGCATGTAAATACAAAGTACATAAACTCCACCAGAGGTACAACCTCAGCGTGTTACGTATTTCGAGCGCTGATTAACTCCCTTGTGTGTTGATTCTGCACGAGCGCTGTGGGGCATCGTTTTGTTTCAGATTTGTTTAACTAAAGCTGAGCTGTATTAACTAGTTCTAAGGGGAGGGAGTTAAAAAAGAAGGAAGTAAAGACCCATAAAATTATGTAGTGTGACCTGCCACATGGCGGTAACATGGTATGCTAGCTGTGCGGCACAATAGACGATCTTCAGAAATCCAGGGGACTGCACCCGGTAAGAGCCTTCGGGCATGGACCTGTATATAAAGGTCCATGCCTCCGGGTGTAGCGCAGAGTAGGCACGCTTTTGTTGGGGGTACAGTGAGCACGTGGGAAAGATGACGGATACCAGCAAACAAAAGGCAGAAAGGACATCAGAAATGCCGATCAAACATTCACTGCTCGCGGGGAACGTGCAGATCGGATAGCAGGTTCCCCCAGCTGGTAGTCTAGTGTAAATTATAATAGGTCCATACCTGAAGATCTCAAAGTGTCGCAGATCAGCTCTTCTCCTCTGCCACCTCCATTCAGGGGACTTCACTCTCCCGGAGTAAGAAAACACTGTCAAATTATCTTCGCCTGTTATTTCCGGAAATGGTCTATTCAATATGCAGTCAGTTTCACGCATGTGACGGTGTGCTGCACAGCACGGGGTACATGTGAACAAAGTGGCTAACAAAACGGGTGAGTCGGTTTAGCCTAGCGGTAAGGCGTTAGGCTGGTAAGCAGAGGGATCTCGGTTCGAATCCGCTTTGGCTCTCCTTTCTCTTCAAAAGTTGTGGTCTGTGGACACTGTCTTGTGACTCTGTCCCTCACAATTAAGAAACATTAAAATGGCTCTCATCGCTGCCCACCTTAATGCAGGAGTGATTCTAGTGGTGACAGTGTAGCGATAGGTATATAATCTCCCTCTCCCCCCACCTCCATACCCCCTTCTCCCCCTTCTCCCCGTCCCTAATAAGCCTTATGGTTTCTGTGGCCGTTAAGCACAATGTTTACTTACTTATAACAACGGTTGACTGAATTACAGGTGAGGGCTGTAGTGGAGATAAACGGACACACATACTCGGTTACGTACGATATGATCCTCAACAGTCGTGTACTTCAACAAGGTGTTCCGTAAGTTGTGAGCTGTGATGATGTATGTATAGTAACGGGTGGGTTGGTGCATGGGGAGGTGGGGCCAAGACTGAGAGGAGGTAGGGGGTATGTAAATATGTATACACACACGTGTGTGTGTGTGTGTGTGTGTGTGTGTGTGTGTGTGTGTGTGTGTGTGTGTGTGTGTGTGTGTGTGTGTGTGTGTGTGTGTGTGTGCGCGCGCGCGTTGATAGTGTTATTATAAAGTGCCATGTGCTCCCACCTTGTGCGGTAGATGGGCGCTCTAGAAATCCTCTTTATTATTATTATTTTACACGTATTCAGTTTGTTTTGGCAGGTGTGTGTGTGTATGTGTGTATATATATATATACACACACACACACACACTCATACACACATACACACACACGCATACACACACACATACACACACATATATATGTGTGTGTGTGTGTGTGTGCGTGTGCGAGCGTGTTTGTGTGTGTGCGCGCTTGAGGGCGTACGTGCGTGCGTGTATGGTGTGTGTGTGTGTGTGTGTGTGTGTGTGTGTGTGTGTGTGTGTGTGTGTGTGTGTGTGTGTGTGTGTGTATGTGTGTGTGCGTGCGTACGTGCGTGCGTGTATGGTGTGTGTGTATGTGTATGTGCGTGCGTGCGTGCGTACGTGCGTGCGTGTATGGTGTGTGTATGTGTGTGCGTGCGTGCGTGCGTGCGTGCGTACGTGTGCGCGTGTATGGTTGTGTGTGTGTGTGTGTGTGTGTGTGTGTGTGTGTGTGTGTGTGTGTGTGTGTGTGTGTGTACAAAATTATGGACAGTCAGGATATTCAGACTAGTTTTGCTGGAGATTTTCATTTTGTTGGCTCCTCTTCCTCTCCCTGTTTTTAGGTATTCAAGCAAGATTTTTGTTGTTGTTTTGTTTTGTGATTTTTTTGGTCAAAATTACATATCGTTAAAGAAGCCGTTTTTCTTCTCCTGATTATTTTGGTATTTAGACTAGTTTTGCCCCCCCCCCCCCCCCCCCCGCCATTATTAGTACTCTGCCGATGCTAGTTTTGTTTTCTTTCCTGCAACAGGGTAGACTGTCGCAAAATGGTGCTGTCTGAGAACGAGGGCTACATTTTAAAGGACATCTATGACCCCACCGATGCCGATATTTTCCCGGTAAGTTCGCGTCCTCCCTGATCTTGGTCTTTGCCCGAAAAAGGCGACAAATTGTAAGTCTTTCTTTGTCTCTTCCTCAGCACTTCCTCAGCACTTTGGATTCATATGAAGTCAGGCCTGATCCAAATACATAAACAGTTCAAAATAACGCTATTTATTAGGACAAAACACAACATGCGATTTTTCCGGGTTATCACATTTATGAAGCTATAAAACAACACTTAACAATTAAACGGTAAAAAAGAAGAAGAAAAATAAATAAATAAAAAGACGAAAAATGAGACGGAGACCAGCTCTGTCCAGTGCTTGGAAGAACGGATTAATTCTCCATCTCATTTTTGTCGCTTGTCATCGTTTAATTGTTTAAGTGTCGTTTTATTCTTTGATTTTGAACCTTTTATGCGATTGGATCTTGTTTTAGAACGCCAGCAGTCATTCCTGTTTCAGATTTTTATGTTTGAACCCTTTTCCCTTGGTTTCACTGGCAGAAGTTGCCAGCACATCACTTTCATGAACTTACAGTCCCCCACCTCCCACCCCCTTGTCCCACCCATTCTCCAATCTGTTACCCCCACCCCCACCCACAAAGGACACAGTTTGGTACAGACTATCTTTCTTTATGTTGATGACGATGCACATCCTTCATGTTGGTTTTGTGTTTCTGCTGTGTTTCTGCTGTGTTTCTCGCTGATGTGGCATGGGTCGCAGTGTAAACCATAATTATATGCAGAATAAATTGTGGTCCTCACTGGTACGCGGATGGCGTCGGTTCGTTGTCTACAAGTGTTCGTTTTCTTCTCAATAGAAGCCTCTGTCCGCAATGGCAGTAAGTAAGTAAACATGGTGCTTAACGTCCACGGAAACCATAAGGCTTATTAGGGACGGGGAGAAGGAGTAGAAGGGGGTATGGAGGTGGGGGGAGAGGGAGATTATATACATATTGCTACACTGTCACCACCAGAATGACTCCTGCATTTAGATGGACAGCGATGAGAGCCATTTTAATGTTTCATAATTGTGAGGGACAAAGTCACAAGACTGTCCACAGATCACAACTTTTGAAGAGAAAGGAGAGCCGAAGCAGATTCGAACCGAAATCCCTCTGGTTACCAACCTAACGCCTTACCGCTAAGCCAAACCGGCTCACGGGCAATGGCAGCATCGAGCAGTCATTTTTTATACGACGTTCAGGCTGCTTAAACACTGAAAAATGAGTCCGTGACTTTAAACGCATTTAGGCCGGCCAGACAGTCCTATCTGCACATCTCACAGGCTGATTTTTTTTCAACGTCATCACTGTTTAGAAAGTAAACGCGATTAAGGTGATGATGAGTTGATGCTTAATGTCCTCAGATGTCAGTTGACATATTAAGGACAAGCTGAGACCAATGTCGAAGCACGGTTCAATAAATCTTTACTTCCACGGAAACCAGAAGGCTCGTTAGGACGGACAGCCCAGGACGGCCACCTCGACTCTCACACAGCTCCTGAACTATGAAGCGCGATTAAGGGAGCTGTTTGCCCTTCATATATATGGGTCCCGAACTCCACTTGGTGGTGTTGTACAGCTAAGGTTTGGTAGAGTCAGGCCCACATTCCGTGTCTGGTGCATAAGAACGGGAACTGTAGTTTGTGTTGCTGTACTGGTGAAGTTTGGACGAGCCAGGCCCACATCCTGTGTCTGGTCCATAAGAATGAGAACTCTAGTTTGTGTTGCTGTACTGGTGAAGTTTGGAAGAGCCAGACCCACATCCTGTGTCTGGTCCATAAGAACAATAACTCCATTCTGTGTTGCTGTACTGGTTGGAAGAGCCAGGCCCACATTGTAAGAACGAGAACTGAATTTTGTGTTGTTGCACAGGTGTGGAAGAGCCACGCCCACATTCTGTGATTGGTCCATAAGAACGAGAACTTAATTTTGTGTTGCTGTACCGGTGTGGAAGAGCCACGCCCACATTCTGTGACTGGTCCATAAGAACAAGAACTTAATTTTGTATTGCAATACTGGTGAGGTTGAGCCAAGCCCTTATTCTAAAAAAAGAGAACTTCATTTTGTGTTGTTGCACAGGTGTGGAAGAGCCACACCCACATTCTTTGACTGATCCATAAGGATGAGAACTTCATTTTGTGTTGTTGCACAGGTGTGGAAGAGCCACGCCCACAATCTGTGATTGGCCCATAAGAATGAGAACTTCATTTTGTGTTGTTGCACAGGTGTGGAAGAGCCAAGCCCACGTCCTGTGTCTGGTCTGTGAGGATGATCAGCAGGTGACTTGGAAAGAAGCTGAATGGCTGCGTGACCTTTACCCTGCCCACAAGCGCCACCTCATCGACGTGGTTGTCTACCCAGGGGCAGGGCATCTGCTGGAGCCCCCCTACACCCCTCACTGTCGCTACTGCTATAACCCCGTCCTCAGTGAGTCTCCCGCTTATTGTGGCGACCGCATTCTGCTTAATTAACTGTCTGGTTGATGAATTGTCTAAACTATGTGAAGTTGATGAATTGTCTAAACAGATGCAAGGACCGTCCCTTTTAAGCAAGTCCTTACAGAACCCACACCTGAATTTGGGCATGTTGCCACCAGCTTTTGAAAACCTATGAAACGGTTTGATAATTCTAGCTTTTAGGGATGAGTAGAGTGGTACTTCACCTAGTCTGTTTCATCAAACGGATTAACTTTCTGCGATAATCGCTTACGTCACAGTAACCTCACAAGACGACTTGCTGTATGGCAAGGAAATAAATAGTGTAGGCCTCTTGTTAATGGCGCATGTCCATGTGCTATTCTTCAAGTTTTCAGAATTAATTCTGAAAATAAATGCTTAAGGCGTAGATTTTCGAAATGGAGTGCAGATTGAGACAAGATCTGGATTCTCAATTTTGTGTTGCATTTCCATCACCTGGGAAACCAGCTAAGCTTTTTGATTGGCCTGTTACTAGCCAGGCATTCTGATTGGCCAGTTGCGTGACCCCATCTTTATGTACGCTCACATGTCAAACAGCTCAGTGCCCATACGCAGTAACTTCTCCCCATGATTTGTGTTTAGCTTTCTGTTTCAGTGAGGACCGCTATGTCGGGTAGATAGACAAGGGCCCTTGCACTAACACCTTTAACACTTCCCTATGATTTTTGCGTTTAACTGTTTTGGTGGGTAACATTCTGCTGGGTAGACAGACAAGGGCCCTTGCAATAACACCTACCCGCGAT
>OY757543.1:5040394-5050394 GCA_963584105.1 Alviniconcha strummeri
GTAACCTTCATTTACTAGTTTGTTCAACTGCGATCTTTGCTAGCTTGGTATTCTCGTCGGTTATAGCTGTTGTGACCTTCTAAAGCTTGTTTCTGTCCTTGTCCTGATTGCCCTTTTCAGTCCTTTCTCTCCCACTTGATCTTGTCGATTGGATATAGCCTTTTCTACCATTGGCTGTGAAGAGTTTGCGGACAATGTCGTTTTCAGTGTTTGGGAGGCTTTCGCTGATTCTTTGGTTTTGCATGCGTCATCTCCAAGTTCCTGCAGCTCTTCTGTCCAACACGGTCTGTAGTTCTCATAGGGGCCGCGCGGAGCATATGGAATAGGCGAGAATAGCTCAGTGGGTAGAGCGTCCGACTGAAAAACCAGGTGCAGTACTGACGCGGGTTCGAGTCCCCGGTGCGGAAAGGATTTTTGTCCCAGATTCATGTGTGTGTGTGTGTGTGTGTGTGTGTGTGTGTGTGTGTGTGTGTGTGTGTGTGTGTGTGTGTGTGTGTGTGTGTTGTTCGATAGGCTAATGGTAATGTAAGCTATAATAATTAAGGTTTTGTTTGCTGAAATGTATGTTAATGTGGTTTTTGTGATAAGATGTTTGTACAGCGCAGTGAGTTTAACTCTGGTTAAAGAATAGCGCTTTATAAGAATTATTTATTATTATTATTATCTTCTAGTGCAGACTTTCTTACAGTGTCCATATAGCCCCCGTGTGCAAACGCATGCATCAACATCAGTGCGCACGTTAAAAATCCCAAACACTGGCAGCCATACCAGTGTTCGGACACACGAAAATACTGCACACACTGATAGGAATGGGTAGCGCTGCTGTTGCGGCTGCTATAGCCTTTTGTTTATTCACCACCCAGGTTAAGCGACCCGAATTTCCAACGAGGAATAACGAAGCACTAAAAAAAAAAAAAAAAATGTTTCAGCGTTGGTAACTGTCTTGTCGAGCTTCGTTCTCGTAGCGATTTTCCACCCTTCTTCTTCTCGATCACCGCTGTACTAACATTCCAGTCTGCAGGATAAACGTGGCCCACTTCTTCAGGGAAGACCCTGCTGCCCTCGAATTTTCCCACCAAGGCTGATGCACATCGTCTGCACGGCTTTGTTAGAACTCCGAAGTTGTGCCCTTCCCCGTGGTTACAGCTTTCAATAAGCCAGCCCTGGCTGGCTGGTGAAGCCGCCACAGGACATGGGTACCTACCTGTGGCATTCCGCGGGTATTGCAGTACATGCCTCATGCTGCTCTACGTACCCGTCCTGCTAAGATTGCCGCCAGCTGGTCTGCCACTGCTTATTATTTAATTTCCTGCTGGGATGAATAAAGTATATTGTTATTCATCGCCAAGCCATTGAAGTCATATTTTTATTCTGTAATATCAGGGTCGCCCTCCGAAAAAAAACTGTCCCAGTTTTCCTAATTAATACCTATACTAACCTACTTATTAAGACCAGTGCTTGCGCGCGCGCGCACACACACACACACACACACACACACACACACACACACACACACACACACACACACACACACACACACACACATACACAAATAATAATAATCATAACTTACATTATAGCTACACGAGCGCGCGCGCGCGCGCGCACACACACACACACCCGCTCGCGCGCGCGATTGCATGCACACACATATACACAAACTCTCTCTCTCTCTCTCACACACACACACACACAGACACACACACACACACACACACACACACACACACACACACACACACACTCAGACTCTCTTTCTCTCTCTTTCCCTTTCTCTCATACACACTCACGCGCGCGCACACTCACTGCCTCTGAAGCACTCGCACGCACACACACATACTCTCTCACGCGCGCGCGCGCGCGCGCACACACACACACACACACACACACACACACACACACACACACACACACACACACACGCACACATGCACGCACGCACGCACTCACGCTCCCACGCACGCACACGTGCGAGTGTTCTTCTACGACACCGTCACTTCACAAATCGAACTGATTTCTTTCAGGAGGGACAATACAGTGACTCTGTCGGTCCAGTGACCCAGTGGAGCGAGAAGGTCCCCACACTAACTAGCACAGTCAGAACGAGATGGCTTCAGCCGCCAGTTCTTCGTCAGAGCAACAGTCCCTGACCTGCGCTGTGTGTCTGGATATTTTTGAGGACCCTAGGTTCCTGCCCCACTGTCACCACACTTTCTGCGCCAAGTGTATACAGGATGTCGCCGACCGGCACCCTGGGGGGACCTTCCACTGCCCCTCCTGTCGCAGAGAAACCTCACTTCCAGCAGCAGGAGTTTCTGGATTTCAGAGCAACTTCTATATTCAACCTGAACGCCTGGAGAGGGCTCGAGCAGGCGTATTTCATTGCACAGCACATCCAAAGGATGAGCTGGACTTGTACTGTGCAGATTGTCAGCAGCCTGTATGTTTAAAGTGCGTAATCACTCGCCACAAGCAGCATACAACGGAAGATATGTCCGTGGCGTTTACCAGGGCCAAGAACCAAGTGCAAGAGGATCAAACCCGCCTTGTAAAGGCTATAATTAAAATGGAAAAAAATGCGGACGCAGTACTGAAAGAGCAGAAGGCGCTTAAAGACAAGAAGGAAGCCGTGAAGAAGGACATCAGGAGCCGACACGCCATTCTGGTGGCAGCAGCCGACAAGTCACGTGACGAGGCCCTTGCTTCAGTTGATGACGTCACTGCTGACGCCGAGAGGAAACTGGCATCAGATCTGTTAGAAATGCAGCGAGATACTAACACGATCCGCCTTCTTCAACGGAATGTTCAGGCTGCTGTCAACAGAGTCGCTGGTCATGCGCTGGTCGATGTCGCCAAGGAAATCGGGAGTAGTATCGGTAGCCAGCAGTCCATTAGCTTGATGACATCACGGAACAGACCGACTGTTACTCGCCCTGTCCTTCACTACACCACAACGGCTGAAGCTGCTGTCAGACACGTCAGCGACTTCATCGGTATCGCTGCCAAAATGGACATGCCATTTAGAGTGGACCCAACTACAGTGAAGAAAGTCGACATTGCCGAGGACCCTGGGGCTGAAGTGTACTCCATCTGCGCCACAGACGACGGCAACATCACCCTGTCTTACGCCTGGCGGGACTTTAGTGAAAAGGCCAGCAGCGAGAGATTTGACGTGAATGGACTGCACGTGAAAACCTATAGCCAGATTACTGGCAAGGTTTCGTGGAAAAGCAAGGGACACAGCTGTATGCACCACAAGCAAAAAGAAAGGAAGACAATTACGTTTTCCAAATCAAAAACACATTTCTCGCTGCATAACGTTCTGTCAGGATGCGCTACGGCCCGCGAAACAACGGTGACATCTGAAAACCCGTTTAAATGTACGACAACGACAAAGTGCACGATCCAGTGCGGCCCTCACCGTGCCTTTGACGTGGACTCCAGAGGTAACCTGTTTGCAGTGGTGGAAGAGCCAGGGCCTTTGGAGAAACGGCGCACGGTGAGACTGTTCAAACGACCACAGCACAATACAGCGGCCGAAGTCGTCTGTACCTATGTACCACCTACCGAGCCATTCCAGCCATCAGACGTGTGTTTCTACAAGAAGGACGAGAGGGAAGTGCTCCTGGTCAGCGACGAGATCAACGACGCCATCCACATAATCGGAGCCAGTTGTGGTGAATTAAAGTTTCTCTGCTACTTGTGCCGAGGGAACCCACTGCTGACACAGCCCACAGCACTGACCGTGGACAGCATCAAGAGGTTGTGGGTGGCCTGTAGGGGAAGACGGATCCTGGTCATTAAGAATCTTTTGGCCGGTTTCAGGCGTGCTGACTGTTCAGTTGGTGAACTCGTCACTTAATTCTATTCTTGATTAGCTGAGCTAAAACAAAGCGTGGAATCACATACATGCACGTTCGCGCGCGCGCGGGTGGGGGGGGGGAGGGGCACACACACACACACACACACACACACACACACACACACACACACACACACACACACACACACACACACACACACACAACCAGATAGATAGATAGATAGATGTAAGTACCCAGTGTCTGCTACAGTCAGTGTGTGTGTGTGTGTGTGTGTGTGTGTGTGTGTGTGTGTGTGTGTGTGTGTGTGTGTGTGTGTGTGTGTGTGTGTGTGTGTGTGTGTGTGTGTGTGTGTGCGCATGCATGATATATGATACAGATCAATGTCGTACACATCTGAATTTGTTTTTGTTTTTGTTTTTTTGTTTTTTCTTCTTCTTCTTCTTCTTTTGGGGGGGTCTTTCCGTATGGTGCTTTGTGTGGGTTGTTTGGGTGGAACTGTGCTCTACGTGTATATAGAATATCGTATTTAAGTTAATATGTCATGTACGACGCAAGCATACACGCGTACACACACACACACACACACACACACACACACACACACACACACACACACACACACACACACACACACACACACACTCACACACACACACACACAGATTTGTATGACGCAATCAGTCCTCTTGCCTTCGATCTGTCACCCTCTTTCCATTTCCCCCTCGCCCACCCTCTTTTTGTGTGTTTTTTCTCCCTCTTTTTCGTAAACATCGTAACTGAAGGAGTTTTGCGTGTATGCTTTTGCTGAGTGTCGAAAAGCACGTGATATTGTGCGTTAAGAAGTAAACAGTCCGGCTAGAAGAGAGCGTGTGCGTGATTCTCTAGCTTTGACATAGTTCAGGAGCTGTGTGAGAGTCGAGGTGGCCGTCCTGGGCTGTCCGTCCTAACGAGCCTTCTGGTTTCCGTGGACGTAAAGCTATATTGAACCATGCTTCGGCACTGGTCACAACCTGTCCCTAATATGTCAACTGACATCTGAGGACATTAAGCAACACTTCATCTTCTCTAGCTTCTGTTTCTAAGGCTATGCCACCCATTCTTTGTATCCCTTCTTTCTTTCTTTCCTTGAATGCCCACAATCATGTTGATGATTATTCTGGCATTTTACGTGGTGTTCGCAAAGTGTATCCCTTGCTGTGTGATATAACTGTGACTGCGAATAAGCTGTTTGCATAGGGCGCCAAGGGAATCTGTGGGTTTACGACTTCTATTACGTTTTGAGTGAGCGCAGTAAACACAGGCGTATAGAACACGTGTATTAAACTGTGTTTTGTGTGTCTTACCAGCAAAGCCTGTGTCTGAAATGGTCTGAGACGAAATGTACAAGACAAGCAATTTATTTAAGAGTATCGTATCTAGTGATGATGACAGCCAGGAAACCTATATTATGCTCATATGCCTAAAGTTGTTGTGACCACAGTAAAAAAAAAGAAGAAAAAAAAAGGAAATCAGTGGATATCAGAATGTATGGAAGGTATAAAAGATCGCGGCTATTGCAAATACGCGCTTGAATATTTGATGTGATGAGTGAAATCTGTTTTTTATGATTATATTTGGTACTTTGAATCGCATTTGATACATCGTTTGAATGAATTGGCTCTGTTGTTGTGCAAAACAAAAGTTTCATTAATGATGCTGAAAGTGAGTTTACCTCCCCTCTTTCCTTCTCTCTCTCCCCCCCCCCCCCCCCCCCCCCCCACCTCTCTCTCTTCGCCCACCCTCTCTCTTTGCATCCCCCCCTCCCCATCGCTCCCACCTCTTTTCCCCTCACCCCCTCTCCCAGTAGAAATGTAGGAAGCTTCCACCGTACATACTGAAAAATGCTTTCCACGTTTTGCGACCTTTGCGTGTGCATGTGCCAGCAACCTGTAATGCTTGGCCTGTGAAGACTACTAACACTGATGTGATTTTCACTTATTTTTTTAGGTGCGTGCTGAATGTAATTCTCATTGTCGGTGGTGTCCTTACTCTAATACGTGACTTTAACAATGAGTAATAGATTAAGATTGTTTCAGTACATTGCCAGGGCCTCTCCGACCTGCATAAAAGAGATGTACTTCATTACTTAAAACAAAAATCATACGCGGATATATTTATTGCAGGATATTCATTTGGATCCGAAAATGGAGAACTGTATTCCGGATGAATGAGGATATAAATCTTACTTTGCATCGTAAAAGTCAAACTCGAGAGGCTTTGCCAACAGTAATTTACAATTCTCAGTGCAAACAGGGCATAAAGATGTTGCGGAAATTTTGTTAATTGATGCATTGAGCCCAGTCAAACACATGGGGTTATATGAGGGCTAATGTTGCGGGAAACTACATAATTATGTATTACTGTTATGTTTTTGTTTGTTTGTTTGTGTGTTTGTTTAAACATTAAGGAAAGAGTGTGTGTGTTTTTTTTTGTGTGTGTGTGTGTTTTAATGTTTTTTTAATCGAAAGGTAAACTCTTTGCTGATGAAATTAATGCCGTTATAAAAGCTGTAGTTGAAGAATATACGGCTTTACTATTCATTGACAATAGCTTTCTAACATTCTGAAATGTGACATTCAGTTTGTTATGTCAGACCAACGATTTTTAGATGTATTGCTAAAACTAGGATCCGCATGTATTGCTAATCGTTTAACAGTGTTCTTCCTTCTTTGATCAGTGAGGACGAAACTGGGATTATGGCGTTGGAGATTTTTAAAAAAATATATATAAAAATCTTATTAGTTATCAATACAGAGAAAATATACCCGGGTTATGTTTGTGCTTAGACTTAAAAAAAGCCTTTGGTTCTGTTGACTGGAAATTCAAATTTAATGTTGTACGTGCTTTTGGTTTTGAGTCAGATATATGTCAGTGAATATCCACGTTTTACAAAGATGTCAAGTCATCCGTCACAGTTAATGGACAATTATCATAATGGTGTTTTCTGTTTAGAACGGATGTAGACAAGGGGACCCAATATCACCAAATGTATTTATTTAATGCATAGAAATACTTGCCATTATGATTAGACAAAATAAGAATATAAAACGCATCTGTGCAGGAAATACTGTTTTCTGGCCAACCTACATCTTCGGTTCGGTTCCCTTTTAAGTTAACCTTAAGTTCATTTTCATGATTTTTCTTTCTTTAAATAAAGTTATCTAATTTTCGTTTCATTGGGTTTGTTTTGTGCAAAGTACGAAGGAGTGCATGTGTGATTGTGCCTGTGTTATGACGAAGAAAAACGTGATAAGAAATTCAACAGACGTCACACAACCACTCCATATGGTTATGTCATTATCAATGCTACACTGTATGTCACACCGCCACTTCAAATGGTTATGTCATTATCAATGCTACATTGTATGTCACACCGCCACTTCAAATGGTTATGTCATTATCAATGCTACATTGTATGTCACTCTATCACGTCATTATCATTGTTACATTGCATGCTATTACACTCTTTCGTTACGTCATAATCAATGCTACAATGTACGTAAATCACCATGTCATAGCGTTATGCCTTGATCAATGCTACATTGTACGTCACATCGCCACGTCATATCGCTATGAAATTATCAATGCTACATTGTACGTCACACCACCACGACATAGCATTATGTATCAGTGCTACACTGCACGTCACACCACCACTCCGTATCGTTATGTCATTATCGTTGCTACATTGCATGTCACACCGCCACGTCATAGCGTTATGTCATTAGTATTGCTGCACTGTATGTCAGGAGGACTGATGCCAGTTGTGCAATCCACAGTTGTGGTTTATGGACACAGTCCAGTGACGCTGAAATGATCTACACGTAGTGGGACAGCAAGCGGTTGTGTTATGTCCTAATAAATAGCGTTATTTTGAACCCTTTATGTGTTTGGAGCTTGTTTTAGAGCGCTAGCAGTCATTCTTGTTTCAGATTTTTTTTTTTTTTTCAATAATTATAATGGAAAGCCAGACTGATATTAGCACCGATTCGTCCTTACGTCTACTTCGGCCATTTCGCATCCTTTATTTTTAAAAAGGTAATTCTCTAAAACTAAATATCATTCAAACTAGCGAATCACTTTTTCACGTTTTTGTTATTTTTTTCTTTTTCTTTTTCTTTTCTTCTTTTTTGTTGCTGTTGTTGTGGCTTTTTGTGGTTGTTGTCGATGTTGTTGTTGCTGGTGGTGGTGGTGGTGGTGGTGGTGGTGGTGGTGGTGGTGGTGGTGGTGGTGGTGGTGTGTGTGTGTGTGTGTGTGTGTGTGTGTGTGTGTGTGTGTGTGTGTGTGTGTGTGTGTGTGTGTGTGTGTGTGTGTGTGTGTGCTGTTGTTGTTGTTGCTGCTGCTGCTGCTGCTGTTGTTGTGAATCAGAGTTAAACGAATTACGATCGACCCAGCGGGTCATCCTCTCATCCAATCAGAGGCCCGCTACTTCCCTGGGCCTTCCTGAAAAACACGGGAGGCTGGGCCTTCTCAAAGCCTGGGGCTTCCACGGACACCAGCCGCTGGCCCTCAGAATGGAAGACAAAGTCCATGGGCAGCGAGGGCACGTCCCGGAGCCAGTGACCGTGGAAGTGACCTCTGTCCACCGTGCTGTCCAGGCGCCACAGCCCGACTCCGTACTGCAGTTCCAGGCTGTGGGTGACGTCGTTCAGGCGGACCGTCAGGTCCCCGTAAGCACCATGGTGGAACGTCCCCGTGTAGGCGTCAAGGTCAAGGGTAGAGGGATGTAGACGTGCTTCACGTGCTGCCGTTCGTTGGGGTCTCTGGATGAGCGCTTCTTCGTCTTCGGTGATGTCCTCCTGTGATGACAGTAAGTGTTGATGTGCAGGCTACGAATCGACGATGTATTGAAGCTACATGTACGCATTTTTAATCATCATGTCGTTTCTGTGTAAGCATTCTCTCTCTCTCTCTCTCTCTCTCTCTCTCTCTCTCTCTCTCTCTCTCTCTCTCTCTCTCTCTCTCTCTCTCTCTCTCTCTCGTCCCCCTCTCTCTAACCCACTTTCTGTTTATACTGCCCCTTTTAATAGATTTAATAATTGACAGATACGAGTATTGCGTAGTGAAAAAAGAAATCGAAGTAGACATGCCGACCTTTCCCAACAAAGGGAGCGAGGGACTTGACATTTAACCGCAAAGGAATTAAGGAGGGGGGTGGGGTGGAGGTTGGGTACTGAACTTATAAACACGAAGGAATTAAGGGGGAAACTGGACTTTCCACTACAAGGAAATTCGGGCGGGGGTGTGGGGGGAGTGGGGGGGGGGGGGGGGGACTGGATTTTTCACCACGAAGGAATGGGTAGGGGAGAGAACTGGACTTTTCATCACAAAAGAATGAAGAAGGGAAACTAGACTCTTCATCAGGAAGGAACTTTGGCGAAACTGAATCTTTCACCACAAATAAACTGAGGATGGAATTTGTACTTTCTCCCACGGAGGAATTCAGGCCGGGAGAGAGAGAGAGAGAGAGAGACAGAGACAGACACAGACACAGAGAAATAGAGACAGACAGAGAGAGAGAGACAGAGACAGACAGACAGACAGAGAAAGGGAGAGGGAAACTGGACACAATGGGCAGCGTGGGATAGCTCAGTAATTAGAGTGCCGAACTCGTGATCGAAATGTGGCGGGTTCAAATCACTGCAGGAGCGGCGGGAGAATTTTCTTCTCCGGGGTCGACTTTCTGTGCTGACTCTTATTTCGGTATTCGTTCCACCCCCGTGTTACTGCAGTAGCACGTAAAAGACCCCGGTCATTCTGCCAAAAGTGCAGGTGGCAGGTTACAGCTAAACACGCATACACCTTACGTATGTGGCTTTGCATGAAGTGACATGGTGCATGGTTGTATGGTGTACGCAGAACTTGCGCCGAGACGGTTGTAGTTTCATGTGGCACCAGCCATGCCAGCGCTTAAGTACACCACTTAGGTGGATATTTATAAAACGCGCTATAAAAAGTTAATCACTCATGTAGAACCACACCACATAGTTCAGGAACTGTGTGAGAGTCGAGGTGGCCGTCCTGGGCTGTCCGTCCTAACGAGCCTTCTGGTTTCCGGGGACGTAAAGCTATATTGAACCATGCTAACGCACTGGTCTCAGCTTGTCCCTAATACGTCAACTGACATCCGAGGACAT
>OY757543.1:5055394-5068334 GCA_963584105.1 Alviniconcha strummeri
CGGCACGGCACGGCACGGCACGGCACGACACGACACGAAACGACACGACACAACACAACACAACACGACACGGCACAACACGACACGACACGACACGACACGACACGGCACAACACGACACGGCACGGCACGACACGACACGACAAAATACGACACGACACGGCATGACACGTCACCACACGGCATGATACGACACGACACGACACAGCACGACACGGCACGGCACGACACGACATGACATGACACGACAAGACAAGACACGACACGACACGACACAACACGGCACGACACGACACGACAAGACACGACACGACAAGACACGACAAGACACGACAAGACACGACACAACACGGCACGGCACGACACGACACGACACGACACGACACGACACAACACGACACGGCACGACACGACACGACAAGACAAGACGCGACACGACACAACACCGCACGACACGACAAGACACGACACGATGCGACACGGCACGACACGACACGACACGACAAAATACGACACGGCACGGCACGACACGACACAGGAACAAACCAAAGGGGACCCAGTACCTGTACAATGTCACGAATGGTGCATTTTAGCACGTCCAGCTACAGAGGGTCTGGCCGAGGATAGTTTACGCTTTCTTCGCACGTTTCGTAAAACTAAGAAATTACGAGAAGAGGAATCCTGTCATAGTATGGTAATTAAGATTCGTTCGGAAGGTTACTGCGCTTTCATCACACTTTTTGTAAAAAGCAGGAAGAGGAAGGTAGACTCCTTTCATTGTATTGTTGGATTCGTTATTGACTTTTATCACACAGTTTGTAAAAGGAGGAAGGAAAAAGAAGCTATGGTTAAGGAAAGAGATAGTATGGTTTGATTTGTTCATAAGGTTATCGAGCCTGTCATATAAGACCTTTTATTGGTGGTGTTGTGTTTGTTGTTGTATTGTTCTTTTAACTTTATGTATTCATTATTTTACGAGCCCGCCATGACCACAACAAAATTGCCCCTTGTGGGATAACTAAAGTTTTTTAATTGAATTGAATTAATATGGCTTGATTCCTTCAGTAGGTTACTGAGGTTTCATCACACAATTGGTAACAAATAAAAAATAAAAAATAAAAAAAATAAAAGATACCTGTGATAGTATTGTTTGAGTCGTTCAGAAAGTTGTTATTCAGCTTTGTTCCTACATTTTGTAAAAAATAAAAACGTAATAAAAAGAAGAAGAAAGAAGGAGGGAGGGAAGCAGAAAAAGAAAATTAAAGTTTTTTTTAATTGAATTGAATTCTCCTCGTCATCTTCATCGCCATCACTCACTCTACCACACTGTTGATGTCGTAGTCGAGGGCGAGACGTATGAAGTTGTTACGTGGCACGCCGGTGCGATGCGCCAGCAGGTCTTCTATGGTGGCATAGGTCGTGCGCAGAGAGTTGTTGAACCTGAAGCTGGCCGGAAGTGCGTCAGAGGAGTGCAGCGTCGTTGATACAGTCAGGCTGAAGCAGAAGATCGCTAACATGGATCACACTTCCCCCCCCCCCCCCCCCTTTTTTTTGCGGGGGGTGGGGGGGGGGGTGAAAATCCAAAACAGAAAAGGTGTGTGTGTGCGTGCGTGCGTGCGTGCGTGCGTGCGTGCGTGCGTGCGTGCGTGCGTGTGTGTGTGTGTGTGTGTGTGTGTGTGTGTGTGTGTGTGTGTGTGTGTGTGTGTGTGTGTGTGTGTGTGACAGACAGACAGGCAGACAGACAGACAGACAGACAGACAGAAATAGAGAGACATAGAGGGAAAGAGACATAGAGAGAAAGAGATGTGAGAGAGAGAGAGAGAGAGAGAGAGAGAGAGAGAGAGAGAGAGAGAGAGAGAGAGAGAGAGAGAGAGAGAGAGAGAGAGAGAGAGTGTGTGTGTGTGTGCGTGTGTGTGTGTGTGTGTGTGTGTGTGTGTGTGTGTGTGTGTGTGTGTGTGTGTGTGTGTGTGTGTGTGTGTGTGTGTGTGTGTGTGTGTGTGTGTGTGTGTGTGTGTGTGTGTGTGTGTGTGTGTTTGTCTGCCTGCCTGTCTCTCTGTCTCACCGTCTTTTTTGTCTTTTTTCTTGTCTTTTTATTTTTTTATTTTTTTTATTTTATTTTTATCGGGGTCGAGGGGGGTGGAGTGGGGAGGGAGGAGGGCGGATTATGACATAACCCACTGTGAATCTGCAGCCAAAATGTTGGAGAGAAGGGCGGATGTGAAAGCCTTGGTCAGTGAGGCAATCTGGAACAGTGTGTCTGACGTCACAGCTTGTTGTGTGTCCTTGTTCTTGACCCCGTACCCTTTGCTCATTAGAACCTGCAAGAAAAAGAGAATTGTCCATCGGTTAGTCGCCTTCGTCAAGATTCCACTCCACGTCACAATACAACTTTAATGCCAAGTGTCAATGCAATTGCACGAGGAATGTTTTGTGAAGCCAAGTACACTCATCACACATTCACACCAATCATAAAACTTTAAATTACAACAACAGCAAACAAACATCCAGGTAAAAAGTCAGTCATAAATAAATACATGAGAAATACAACCTAGGGGCTGACCTGGCTTAAGAATTTACCTACCTACCTACCTACCTACCTACCTACCTACCTACCTACCTACCTACCTACCTACCTACCTACCTACCTACCTACCTACCTACCTACCTACCTACTTCCTGGCTGTACTAGAGTTTATTTAACTTGACCTAAGTTTGCTTAACATAACTTAATTTGCTTACTCATTAATGGCTGCGACAGGAAGTGCAACCATTAGAGTAATTTATTAACTTTTTACATAATTGTGTGATATTAGACTGATCTTACAATTATCAAGATAACAACAACAAACAAAGCAAGCATGATTGCTATCGCTCTAAAAGAAGATCTAAACACCTTGTGTTTTGTCGTAATAAACAGCCTTCTTTAACCTTTTTTATGTGTTTGGATCTATCAAGATAACAACATAATTATGCCAACAAGTTATACCAAAACAATAACAGACCTCAAGAAAAACAGTTGTAACCGAGTGTATTGTATACATGTTCTGGGCCATGACCCTATAACCTTTTCTTTCCGGTCCTTTTCCTTTTTTGATTGGGTGGGGTTTTTATGGCCCAATTATCTAAGGTGTTAAAAGTTGTGTGCTGGGGCGGCAGCATCCCTTTTCCCCCAGTGTCCCTGCAGAGGCAGGTTGTTTGTTTAACTGTTGCGGCCGGTGTTCATGTGTTTTCATCAGGGGAGAGCCTGTAAGTAGTTATTTTTCTATGGCTTGTTGTTGTTTCTTATTGATGTAAATAATGTATGTTTATAATGTTACCATGTTCACAACGTGCCTTGATTTTGGTTCTTGAATACGTAGGTAATTTCGGCGTTAGATTGCCGCCTGGTTGCAGCCGCTATGGCCGCGTCAGAGTACCTTGTTTGTACGTTCGAATGTTAAGCCTTTATGCCACAGGATGACCGGTATTTCCAAAATGTATGCAGCTAACCCTGGTTAGCTGATATGTAACTAGCATGTTATGCTGCCATTGCTGGATGTTCAGAGTGATGCTTTGCCGATGCAAAGTTATCCTTCTTAAAGTATGGGTACTTTGTCAGTGCGGCAGTGCGGCATAACTTATTTGTTTAGTATCCCACCGATCTATGTTGCTACATGAAATCGGTGGTATATCATGGCTAACACTTTGAACATGTTGACTTCATAGTTGTGGAATGTTCATTTTACTAGTTGAATATGGTTTAGTACATAGGGGTGATTGTATAAACTGTGAGACATGTTATTTCTGTTTGATCCGGCTTTTGTATGGCCGAGTCTTGGGCGCGCAGACTTTCACTCTACTTAGCTTGTACACCCTTTCCGGGTCTTTGTGCGTGTACCCGAACTGGCCGGTGATGCGCGTCAGTGGTGGCAATTAGGTCTTTGTCTCTGTTCACTAATCGAGCAGCTAGATCAACAGTTTAGATTCTTGCTGCGTTACCCGCTTCCTGTAAGACGCTTGACGTTGTTCACAGCCGGATATGCTCTGCTAGCCTGTAACAGTAACATGCTGTAACGCTTTGAGTAACTTGACGAGGCTGGAGCTGGTCAGTTTATGACTGACTTCCTCCCGCTCACGGCATGGACCCAGGTGCCACCCGTGTCACTATCCATCTCGTTGTGTGCTTAAGTGGAACTGCTGTAACGATTATCTCACGCTTCCTGTTTAGTTAAGAATGAGCCTGGTAATCCGCATTCTTCACTGTTACTTTATTGTATATTATTATACTGGGAGTTCATCAGTTAATTGACTGGCTGTCTCTTGTATACTCACCGTGACTCTGTGGGATACGGGTTTTAAGTGTAAGTCAAGCACACGATTTATGTGCTTGATTATTAATCATTTTGTCATGTATTATAGTAACTTTCAGGTAAACTACATGGTTACTGTATTTATTAGATTAGTAATGGCTGTTGTTTATACTTTACATTTGCTTTCATGTTCTAAATGTTTTGTTTGCTTGTGTCTTTTCTAAAACAGACACTGTTTCCTGGTTGGTGTACAAATAAAAGTTATGTTATAGCAACCTCTGACTTGTGACTCTTCATCCATGCTTCCAACCTGCTTTCCCTCTACTCCCCATCCCCACTCCCCTACACAGTTAAAAGGAAGCTACACGTTTTATAAAAGGTGATAATAAATAATCCAAAGTTATAACCAATGGATATTAACCCCTTCGATTCCTACCGAACAAACAGTTTAACTACGACAACAAAGGACAAAAATGAAAAGGTAAAAAGTCAAAATAAAAAGAAAGCAGACTCAGCTTGCTACAACACCGCGCCATTGTTACACACACGCACACACACACACACACACACACACACACACACACACACACACACACACACACACACACACACACACACACAATGTTAACATTAATTTTTTTTTATATAAATCGCCCTCCCCCCCCCCCCCACCTCCTCACCACACACAGACACACCTTTTCCCTGCGGACTGGTAAAGTGAGCTAAAAACAACACACTATAATGTTATATGATGATGATGATTGCTTTTATATAGAGCTATTCTCCGCTCTCGAGCAGACTCACTGCGCTCACATGTGATTCTACATGAGTGACTAGCTTTTTATAGCGCATTATTGAATATCCACCGAAGTGGTGTATTTACAGCGCTGGCATGGCTGGTGCCACATGAAACTGCTGCCATCTCGGCGCAAGTTCTGTGTACACCCTACAACCATGCACCATGTCACTTCATGCAAAGCCACATACGTAAGGTGCATGCATGTTTAGTTGTAACCTGCCACCTGCACTTTTGGCAAAAGTGACCTGGATCTCTTACGTGCTACTGCGGTAACACGTGGGTAGAACGGATACCGAAATAAGCGTCAGCACAGAAAGGTGACCCTGGAGAAGAACATTTTCCCGCCGCTCCTGCAGCGACACGAACCCGCGACCTTTCAATCACGAGTCCGGCGCTCTGACCACTAAGCTATAGCCCTTACCTTTCCATCCTTGACAACAGCAAGAGCCAGACCCGGAGTCCCTCTGCAGCGCATGCCCGCCTCGATCACGTCGTCTATCTGGCTGCGCGTGCTAGCGTCAAATGACGCGGTGCACCACGTGACTAATATGCATAGCACCAGCAGTTGCGACGCTGTTTGAAAGCCGGATCCCGAAGCCATGTTCAAGACAGCAGAGCGACGGCAGCTGCCAATGGAATGGTGTTGCATATTCGGTGTAGAAATACGAAAATCAGCAGCAGTAACAACCAGAACAACGGAAACAAATGTATTTGCCTAGTATTAGTATCGTTCTTTGATCAGAAAGTGTTCGGTTTCAATTGTTCTGAGAGTGCCTGTAGAGTTTTTCTACAGTCACTTAGAGTGATAAGCAAACTCCAAGAATCAGGTTTACGACATCCTTGTTCCAGCTACTCTATAACTTGTTACGCCATAGGCATAGCTCTCCGAAAAGCCGTTAGCTAACCGACAGTGATTTTTATAACCGCTCACTTTGCTTACCCCAACACAAATTAAACCAAATTCGTTTGACTCGAGATGGAATTAAATTTTCACCCATGGCAGATGCCCCCATATATTTACGTGCGTGCTTCGACGCTATAATGATTAATTTTACAGCCTTAGTACTGAAACATTTCGCAATTTTTTTCAGAGGGCGCTACTAGCGTTAGCCTTACACTGCCTACTTCCGACCGTAGACAGATGCACAGAGATAAGGATCAATGTCCCTTTAATGTCTTAACTTAGTGAGCCGGTTTGGCCTAGCGGTAAGGCGTTAGGTTGGTAAGCGGAGCCTCGGTTCGAATCCGCTTCGGCTCTCCTTTCTCTTCAAACGTTGTGGTCTGTGGACACTGTCTTGTGACTTTGTCCCTCACAATTAATGAAACATTAAAATGTCTCTCATCGCTGCCGATCTTAATGCAGCAGTCATTCTGGTGGTGATAGTGTAACGATAGGTATATAATCTCCCTCTCCCTCTTCCCCCTCCCCCTCCACCCCTCCATATCACCCCCCCCCCCCCCCCCCCGTCCCTAATAAGCCTTATGGTTTCTGAGGACGTTAAGCAACATATTTACTTAATTTCTTAACGAATTATTGAAGAGTTTGAAAGAAGAGTGTCGGAAAGCGAGGCTCGGATTGTGGGTGATAAAGTCTAACCACGATCTGTTTCTTTACTTCCCTTCTGTAGGAACTCTGTGTAACTGCATTAATCTAGTTTTCGTTCGTGCTTATTTATGTTTGTAGTATAGTAGTGCTTATTTTTGTCTGTAGCCTATTTATTATAGAAAAGACTGACTGTAAGATAGGTCCAAATAGACATAATGCTGCCATCCTTGGGTATTAAAATTTTAAGTTCCAATTCCAGTTCTTTCACATCACATCGTGACATCCCTGTCGCTAAAATACCACAACCTGTCTATTTAATTGTTTTCCGCTGGCTTTATATGAACGTCTGAATCAGCAACGCAAAACTGAAAACAAACCGGTTACAATTAGACTGGTGAGTTTACCCTGGAAGACGTGCTGTAATCCTTAGACTTCCGAGACTCTGTGTCCGTACTCCAGTGCTGACACTGCCGATACGTGCAGCGGTACTTTGCTGTCCGTCAGTACTTGGCTCTCGCGGCGTTCTCCGGGACCGGCGAGAGGCCTGCTTTGTTTATCTCCTCTTAAGTCTTATCTGCCCCAGTTTAGGACGTCCGGGAATCGATCCACTCGGTACACGTGTTTCAGCTTCCCCATATTTGGCCCTCTTCTGTGTGTTCGACGCTTGCCGTGAAACTGTGTCTCTTGTTCGTACAGTTGCACTTTCCTGATTGTCTTCTTCGATATGTTCAACGCTTGCTTGGAGACTGTATTTCTGGTTCCTTTTTTTTTCAAATTTCTGACTGTCTTTTCCCCTGTGTTCAAAGCTTGCTATGAGACACTATATTTTGTTCGTACAGTTGCACATTCCTGATTGTCTTCTCCCATGTGTTCAACGTTTGCTTGGAGATTCTAGCGTATCTCTAGTTCGTACAATTGCAAATTCGGATTGCTGAAATCAGCAAACAAGGGATTTAATTAGCGCTTGAAAGACGTCGTCACACAAAGACCTCTTTCGAACTCTGATTCACTCCCTTGTTTGCTGATCTGCACAGGCGCTCTGGGCCTCGCTGTGTTTCAGATTGGAGTGTTGAAAAGTTCTTTCGCACTTAAATAATTATATAGTTCATATTTACCCTATTCTGCTGGTGAACCACCAAGACCCAAATATTTTGAAGGTATGTCTCAGCTTTCTTTGATCGATGGATCTATAATATGTGTGTGTATGTATCAGCAAATTGCCAAATGATTGGAAACAAATCCCCCCCTCTCTCTCTCTCTCTCTCTCTCTCTCTCTCTCTCTCTCTCACACACACACACACACACACACACACACACACACACACACACACACACACACACACACACACACACACACACACACACACACACACACACACACACACACACACACACACACACACACGGACAAGACTGACAAGATTACCATCGCTAACATTTAAAAAAAGCATCAACAACAAAAACGCAGATTGCAGGGGGTTTATTCTGAAGGGGGAAAAAAACTAGTTTACTTCTCTGAAAACACTCGTGTTCCGTCCAAACTGTGTGTTAAGCGTCCCCTTGGTGAAGACTTCAGAGGAACAGCGAGATGGAAGGAGACATGAGGCAGGGTAGATTAGTTCGCTCTTGGATTTTAAAGGGTAAGTTAGTTAGATTTAGATTTTCAGGGTAAGTTAATTAGCTCTAGGATTCTTCAGGGTAGGTTAGTTGGCTGTTGTAGTTCAGCCTCTTCATCAGTGGCGCTTGCTATAGACTGCTGTCGTGTTCGCAAATAACAGCTGGCCTTTACTGTGAAAAGACTTAAAAGTGTGGGACTCAAAACTCTGCAAGTGTGCAATAGATCGCTTGCCAGGGCCTGGGGCTCACTTTTCAGAAGCATAATTATGACTCTAGTTTTGGGCAATGGCTGAAACCTTTAAGGAACAAGTCAGTGACTGTGCAATTAGGACACGGCTTAAGATGACTCGGGTGGGAGCTAATACCCAAGCAGACGGTTGGAAATTCCCGGTACATTTCAAACGTCATTTGGGTCGAAGATATTATCACAGTCATTGAAACAGGTTCAGATCTAGTAAATGAAGCCAAACCTTGCAACAGAAAGTGAGTGCTATCATACTGGGATTTTTCAGTACGTACATTATTAGTACACGATCGACTGTCTTTCCGACGTCAGCACTGAGGAAGCAAGCACGTCGTTACTCGGAAACTGGGTCAAGCGTCAAAGGAGCATGTACATACTGAAAATACACAAAAAATAATATAAAACTCACTTTTTGTTGCAGATTTTGGCTTCATTCGCTAGATATGATCCTGTTTGAATGTATATGACGATACTGGTGACCCAAAATGGTGTCTGGGACGTCCCAAGAATCTCCGACCGCCTCCATGGATGTTACAAGGGTGCGGATCTACATACCGCACACCACCCAAAAGACGCCATCGAAACTCCCCGATACGCATAGCTTATCGGTAGAAGACTGGCGGCACGGAAGGCTCGAACCCTATTCCCTTCACAGCGTAAACATCGGACCCCCTGGCCTTGAACCGGAAGTTTTTGTTGATGGTAGGCGGGTTTTTCATCCACACGCCATCAAAGTCGTGTCCGCCCGTGCATTCCAGACGCCACAACCCAATGCCGTATTCCAGTTCCAGAGACTGGGTGACGCTGTTGTAACGAACTTCCAGAGTTCCGTACGCCGCGTGACGGTAGATGCCCGCGTAGCTGGACGCCGGAAGCGAGGCTGCGCGTTTCACGCGGTTTGCACGTGCTTGGGGCTGTTCCATTAAAGGCGCCTCCTCCTCCTCCTCTTCTTCTTCGCCGGTGATTTCCATCTCCTCGTCAAGGTCTCGCGCGTGGGTGGATCTTTTCTTTCGTGAAGCGGAGGACCTCCAGGGATCAGGGAAGGAGCAGATGGTGGTGGAGTTGATCCAGGGGGCGTGGCCGAGGGCGTGGTCCATCAAGGTCATGTGCAGGGCGGTGCGGAGCTTGTACTGGTAGTCGCTGCCAGTCATCAAAGTGAGCACGCCCACGTTCATGACAGGGAGGAGGGTCAGGTAAGCGCGGTATCCGAAGGTGGATCCTGAATGGTAGATGATCTGATAGCCTGTTCGTAATAGGGTGTTTTCTAATTATAAAGAGACAGTCATACAATATACATATTAAAACACACACACACACACACACACACACACACACACACACACACACACACACACATACACGCACACGCACGCACACACCACACACACACACACACACACACACACACACACACACACACACACACACACACACACACACACACACACACACACACACACACACACACACACACACACACACACACACACACACACACTGAAATCATACAGCGTGAACACCGAAGACGTGACTGACCTCCTAGCCACCTAAGGCTGTTTGTGATTAAAGTAGTGTGTGTGTGTGTGTGCGTGTGCGTGCGTGCGTGCGTGCGCGCACGCGCGTGCGTGTGTGTGTATGTGTGTGTGTGTGTGTGTGTGTGTGTCTGTCTGTCTGTCTGTCTGTGTAGGTAGGTGTAGCTGGGTGAGTCGGTGTGAGAGTGAGTGTATGTCTGTGTGTCGGTGTCAGTGTGTCAGTGCCTCTCTGTCTCTGTGCCTGTACTTGAGAATGAGCGTAAGTAAACATGGTTCTTAACGTCCACAGAAACCGTACGGCTTATTAGGCACGGGGAGAAGGGCGGGGGGGGGGGGGGGGGTAAGGAGGAGAGGAGAGAGGGAGATTATATACCTATTGCTGCACTGTCACCACCAGAATGATTCTTGCATTAAGATGGGCAGCGATGAGAACCATTTCAATGTTTTAATAGGAAGTAATGGACAAAGTCACAAGACAGTATCCACAAACCACAACCTTTTCGAAGAGAAAGGAGATCCGAAGTGATATCGAACCGAGGTCCTTCCGCTTACCAGCCTAACGCCTTACCGCTAGGCCAAACCGGCTCACTGAGAGAATGAGCGTAAAGGTAAGGTAAACATGGTGATTAACGTCCACAGAAACCAGAAGGCTTATTAGGGACGGGGAGAAGGGGGGGAAGGGGTATGGAGGCGGGGAGGGAGGGAGATTATATACCTATCGCTACACTGTCACCACCAGAATGATTCCTGCAATAAGATGGGCAGCGATGAGAGCCATTTTAATGTTTCAATAGGAAATGATGGACTAAGTCACAGGACAGTGTCCACAAACGACAACCTTTTTGAAGAGAAAGGAGAGCCGAAGCGGTATCGAACCGAGGTCCTTCCGCTTACCAGCCTAACGCCTTACCGCTAGGCCAAACCGGCTCACTGAGAGAATGAGCGTAGGTAGGTAGTGTTGCTTAATGTCCTCAGATGTCAGTTGACATATTAGGGACAAGCTGAGACCAATGCCGAAGCATGGTTCAGTATAACTTTACGTCCACGAAACCAGAAGGCTCGTTAGGACGGACAGCCCAGGACGGCCACCTCGACTCTCACACAGCTCCTGAACTATGAGAATGAGCGTGTTCCAGACCACACCTTTATAATAGCCATTCTTCCAGCCCAGGCTGTACGTCTCTCCGGTGAAGCTCTCGGGCGTGATGGGGCGCCTGTAGTTGGCTGCGTAGCTACGGCTGGGGTAGACGTTCTGAGGCCTGAAGACCTCCTCCACCACCCTGTCCCTCAGCACCCGCACCCCGCCCGCGTCCTTCCCGTCGTTCAGCAGCGCCAGCATCCACCTCGCCATGTCATTGGCTGTCGACACGATGTTTCCGGATCCGGTGTTCTTGCCCCAGTGTCTGGCGGAGGAAGCGTGTGTTTTGTGTATGTTGCAAAACAGATTCACACGCGCGCGCACGCACGCATATGCACAAACACACGTACACGCACGCACGCACACACACACACACGCACGCACGCACACACGCACACACACACACACACACACACACACACACACACACACACACACACACACACACACACACACACACACACACACATATACACACACACACATTTAGACCCTTTGGACGGCTACGACAAAATGACGAGAACAATTCTACTGCTTCAGAAACAAACATGTATGAACTGTAACTTGAATATTGTTTTAATGGCAACATCAGCGAAACGGGGTGGAGCGCACATGGGTTTTACCGAATGCATACAAACCATCCCAAGCTGAACCGAACTGTAGAAAGCTTACACCTTAGCTTCGGCAATATAATCTTCACCCAGACCAGCAGTGCCGGCTGCAGCAACACATGTGTCGACAAGGGCTGGCACGGACTGAAGACTGCCATTGCGAGACAGAACCACAGTCCCCAGAGCACGTCCTACAGTTCTAACCCTTGTTCAGAGAATCAAGACAGGACCACAGTCCCCAGAGCACATTCTACAGTTCTAACCCCTGTTCAGAGAATCAAGACACGACCACAATCCCGGAGCACGTTTTACAGTTCTACCCCCTCTTCAGAGAATCAAGACAGGACCACAATCCCCGCAGGACGTTCTGTAGTTCTGCCCTCTCTTCAGAGAATCAAGACAGGACTACAGTCCCCTGAGCACGTTCTACAGTTCTGCCCCCCTCTTCAGAGACGCCAGAAGGCAGCAGTGGCTCCGTGGAGCAACGCTGGAAGAACAGCTGTGGGGCAACACGGAAGACCTTCTGAAGACCACAACCTTCATCCAGACGACGGGACTCACCAGGGGAGGCAGAGCCATGCTCGAATGCAGCCAATAGATAGATTATAGCCGAAGAAGAAGACTGCTAGGAGAGACAGACAGACAGACAGACAGACAGATACAGAGACAGAGAGACAGAAACAGAGAGAGACAAAGACAGACAAACAGACAGACAGACAGACAGATTATAGCCGAAGAAAAAATGCTGAGAGAGAGAGACTGGCTGAACTTTTATACTCAAGGATAAAGATTTAAAAAAAAAAAGCCTAGTCTTACAGTCCGTCCTTACAAAAACAGACAGACAGAGAGACAGAGACACAGAGAGAGAAACACACATAGAAAGAGAGAGAGGGAGAATTATAATCTATCAAGGTACCTGACAAAGTCGATGGAGGCTTTTAAAGTCTGTCCTGACTCACGAACGTAAGGAGTTGCCACGTCGTCATTTTGAAAGTCCACGTCGTCAATGAAGGTGGAACGACTCATGCCCAGAGGGTTGAACACAGTCTGCTGAATCTGAACACAAAGGACGAGACAGAGCCATGCTTAGTCAAACTTCATCTCTCGTCATTCCGGGCTACTGGCAGAATCGAGCTGTCCTCTCAAGTTTCAGCCGTGAAGTTT
>OY757543.1:5073534-5088534 GCA_963584105.1 Alviniconcha strummeri
ACAAGATCGGTTTGGATTCCTCCAGGAGGCTTCCCTTTGCCCGCCGTCCTTGTCAACAGAAAGCGTCCAGCGCCTTCCGCCAGGAATGAACGACAGCCAGAGACCTCCGTCACGCACTCTGTCCAAGGCCTCCAGACGGATAATTATCAACCATCTTCCCAGTTTCCTTATCTGGAAAATCGGTTTGTATTATTCGACGAGTCGCCCCTTTTTCCTGGTGTCTCTTTGGGTGAAGCGTATCTAGGGAGTCCTGCTGGGCACGAGCTGCGTTCGAATTAGCCTCCCGCCGGAAGTGAGCAGCGTAACGGGACTCTCCTCGTGAACGAACGACGGTCCAGGACATCCCGCCAGGACTACACAGTGTGCAGGTAACTCCGTCGTGAAAGAACTCCGTCCCAGTTTATCAGGTGTAGCACGGTAGTTATTGCAATTGACGTGTCGCCAAGTTGTGATTGACAGAACGTAGTAGCCAATCAGCACTTGCAGAGGAGATACTCCTAATTTAAACCCCCGACAGCTAAGAATTTATTTGCTTCCTGTCATACGTGGCTTGTTAGTACATGTCGCCAATGGACGTCACGTTTCTTAAATGATGCAACAGAGACCCCTTTTTCAAGGCATCAAAAGGCGTTGAAAATCAGCATGTATTTGATATATATCGCACAGCACTTGAAAATCCTTGAATATTAGAACTTTACTACTCTTTTTTTTTTTTTTTTTTTATCGTATGTGTTCTGACACTACCGACGCCTCTCTCCAATCCCGCCGTTTCTGACACCAAGTCGGACCGAAAAGTATTTTGTTTTTGTGACCGGGCCTTTCGTGTTGACCTGTCTGGCTAACTGTTGCGAGTTCTACCTCAGTCAAAAGAAAAAGGGAGAGGGAAAAAGAAGGAAAAAACGCACAAAAGCAATGGTGTTCCAACCTCCATGCAACATCTGCACAAGCCTCAAAGGCAAACCCAGTATAATGTCTCAAGTGCGTGAAAAGATCAAACGTTGTCGACCGATACTGAGGAATCATAACTGGGAACGCTAGGAGTAGCATGTTGAGTTAATAAACATTTCTGCGGTGACTGGTTGCCGGACACATGGTATTTCATGACTGTCAGTAAGTAGTATTCAGTAGTAGGCGCCTTGCTGCCCCCGGACATGGTTACACGTACTGAAGCTGAACCGACCCCCCCCCCCCCCCCCCTCCAATTAATCTTTAGTTTTAAGAGTTTGCTACAGTTTGTCCCTAATATGTCAACCCGACATCCGAGGACATTAAGCCACACATCATGGTATCCAGTACACACACACACACACATCCACACACTCATTCTGTAAATTTCTCTACACAGAGACAATAAAATTGTACTGTATTGTATTGTGTTGTATTCAGTCACAGAATCACCATCCTTTTTTCCCCACACCACGCCCACCTCTCTTTCAATGGAAATCCATGGACAGAATGAGTAAGTAAGTAAGTAAACTGGTGTTTTACCACCAGTCAACCAGTGCGGTTATATCAGGGCGAATGGACAGAATGAAAGTTCCACATATTAATTTATGACACACAAAAATGTCACCATAAATTTCCAAGACAATGAAGTTATCAGAGGCAAAATTTGGGAGAGCCAATATAGCCTCCATAGACTTTATCTGGTTGTCTTGTCAGTAAGTCATGAAAACATAGTGAGCAAAAAACCATGCAGTATACAAAAGACTTTACCATTATAATGAAAAAGAAAGCTCATAGTGTAACTAAAAATAGTGCTTCATTTTTACAGTTTCTCTTGTCGTACACTTTATTACAGGCAAATCTAAATTAAGCTCAAACTCCGTTAACAGTACGAAACAGGTACTTAAACGAAAACAGGTCTGTTTATGATTCAAACACATAAAAGGTTCAAAAGAACGCTATTTATTAGGACAAAACAAAACCTGCAAATTTTCGGGGTAATCCCTTTCATTATGTCAAGCTACAAAACGACACATAAACAACCGTTAAACGGTGAAAAACGAAAAACGAGATGGAAAGCTAAACAACTCATCTGTTTTTGGTTGAGCTATAGTGTTTTCTTGTCCAGTGCTTGGAAGAATGCTGTTTATGGAAAAAGATTGTGTATGGAAAAGCTGAACCCAAGCTAATCGCAGTCTATCGCGAAGGTGGCCTTTTTATATAATATGTAGTCGAAAAGTTGAACCGTTAATCGTTCATTATTAATTAAGCTCCACTCAGAAGTTGAAATCAGAACTAAAAACGGAGCAAGGATGATTGCGAAGCTAGCCTTTCACGTCGACACACCTGTAACGATCGAAACACCGCGAAAAGGATTACACATCATTAATTACTGGGAAAAGCCGTTGGCCTACCAAGTTACGCGCAGACTACCACGGAGCTGGCCTCTTCACCGGTATAACAGTTGCAAGGAATAATTGAAAAATAGCAGTAACAGCGACAAGATCAAACAATTCATCATAATAATAATAGTAATAATATACATTTATCATGCGCTCAGCAACGCCCTAAGCGCTCACATGATACATATTAACCTAAATATGATATTCTATACACATGCAGAGCACAGTCCTACCAAAACTGACAGTTTACATAAAGTATAATACAGAAAAACAAACACACGCACCACACGCACCACACACACCCACACCCACACCCACACACACACACACAATGACTGTAACAGAAACTGGGTACTGATATTAGTTGGGATGAAAATACTGTGATAAGAGGAAGGTTTCCAGTTTGGCTTTAAAAGATGAAAAGGCTGAGCAGTGTATAAGGTCTTGTGGGAGTGAATTCCAAATGTGGGGTCCAAAGCAAGAGAAGGTGCGAAATTCGAAACACACAACAGCAAGAACATCAAAAACTAGAAATACAAATGTAGAAGATGGTCAAACAAACTGTACAATACCCTACAGTACTGGATCCTAAAATCGGTAACTGCAAAAAATCAAAGACTAACAAAACTTATAAACTATGTATGATCCGTAGTCGGAGACTTCACACTTGGTACTGACTACCAACAGCTAAGTGAGGGCACTAGAAATCAAGCAAAAGAACGGGTCTTAATTAAAACTGGTTGTCAGTTGTTGTTTTTATAGTGTCCAAATCTATCACTTGTGGGTTTGCATTTGGGTAAAGGAACGGACAGATCATCGATTTTTAACTCACAACCGTAACGGTTGCATCAGGGCGAGGGTAAAAGAAGACATCAATAACGGAGATGGGAAGGTAGTAAGTACACGTTCTGACCGGCACTAATTTAAAAGATTGCCTGGCCAGCGGGTTACTAGGCAAGGAAGAATTCCGTGTTCCATGACCGAAATAGGACCAAGCACCGCACGATCCCTATGTTAAGCTATGAAAACATCTGTTCTGACTGACTATAACAAATTATCTGGACTACTCCTCCAGCAGTTTAGTAGAGAATCGGAAGCATTAAAAAAGGAGTATACGGGAAACGATATATTTAAATAAAGTGCTTATCTCCGCACTAGTATGTAAACCTCCATATAATATCCACACAAGCCTCAAAGGCAAACTATATGTGTGTAACGACTCGCATAATATTGAAGCAATATTTACATGCAAATATACACGCCACATACTTTCACACCTGCACTATCTCCCGCTCATAGACAAGGAGAGTGTTCTTTAAAATAATAAGTTAATAACGTAATAGTAATATATACAAGTTCTACCATGGAAATATTTCTGCATATTCATGCCCACACGTGTACCAAACACAAGGATTATAAATCTGTATCTGTATCTGTAGGCCATTTCAAGTGAAAGCGGCTCTCATGAGCTTGAAAATGGCATTTGAACTAAAATGGACAAGATAAAAGGACTCACCAACAAAGAGAATAAACAAGGAACACGGACCCATAAAAGGCCTTTATTTGTTTACCTTTTTTTTAAATTACCAACAATGATGTGTGTGTGTGTGTGTGTGTGTGTGTGTGTGTGTGTGTGTGTGTGTGTGTGTGTGTGTGTGTGTGTGTGTGTGTGTGTGTTAGTATATGTTTAGGAGGTGGGTGTTGTATCAAGCCAAGTCATGTTAAATCAATATATTTTAACCATCCATCAGAGGGTAATTCAACTACCAGAATCTCATCAATTTAAAAACATGTCAATAGAACGTCACTATAATTTATGGGAAGTTAATAAACAGAAACACTGGACACAGTTTCATAATATAAATGACATCACATGAGAAAACATGCCCCTGACACGCACCACTCCCGTTCGGGTGCACACACAAAGACCCGGAAAGGACTTACAGACTAGGCAGACTGAGAGCACACACAAAGACCCGGAAAGGACTTACAAACTAGGCAGAATGAAAGAGTCTGCGCGCCATACAAAAGTCGGGTCAAGTATGTCAGTAACTTGGTGTTTTAAACAGAAATAATGTTTCTAACAGTTTATAATCACCCCTATGCACTAAACCATATTCAGCTATTAAAATGAACATCCGACAAATATGAAGGCAACAGTGAAGTAAACATCATGTCAGTTGTGGTCTGTGGACACTGTCTAATTGTGACTTCGTCCCTCCCAATTTAACAAAACAGTAAAATGACTCATCGCTGCCCATCTTAATGCGGGAGTCATTCCGGTGGTGTATAATCTCCCTCTTCCCCCACCGCCATGAATGGCAGCGATGAGTCATTTTACTGTTTCGTTAACTGTGAGGGATGAAGTCACAAGACAGTGTCCACAGACCGCAACTTTTGAAGAGAAAGGAGAGCCGAAGCGGTTTCAAACCGAGGTCCCTCTGCTTACCAGCCTAACGCCTTACCGCTAGGCCAAACCGGCACACAAACGCGTGCTGTAAACATAGTGCTTAATGTCCACAGAAACCATAAGGCTTATTAGGGTCGGGGAATACGGAATACGGAAATTTTATTCAATAAGGCCATAGCCCCATTTGAAAGGGTGTAAGCACATAAATCTTATAAGACAATACACAAGACACACACACACAGAGTATACAAATTACTGATGTTGGAATGTAAGAAATGCACAAGTCAGGAGCGAAAGTATATGCAAAGGATATTATAATAACGTTCTTGAATATTAATTCGTAATGTACATTTACATTCTTCACAATAACAGGGTTTTCCTTCTGCTGAATGCTTTATACAGAAACAAAGCAAGATTTTTCAAGGCGCGTTCGTTTTGAGTAGCTAAGAGCAGTGCCAACCGAAATTCACATGGTTTATTGAAATATTTTGACTCTATAAACTCGTGTCTTAAATCCTCAAATGCAGGGCAACACAGAACAAAATGGACTTCACTTAGGGTCGGGGAGACGGGGGAAAGGGAGCCAAGTGCGCAGTTTTGAACAACTTTGCATCTTAGGGCCATAAAACTTTCGCCCAATCATAAAAGACAAAGAAACTGAGAAAGGTAAAAAGGTCAAGGGCCAGGAAAACAGACACTCGTAACACGGTTACAATTATAGCAAAGAACAAACAAAAACGGTGCAGAAAACCTCTTTCCACGTGTCCCCCGAGTTTGTCTACCCCCCTTTATAACGAAAATATTCTCTTCATATATATATATACTTCTTTTCTTTCTTTTTTTTTTCTTCTTTTTATCACGCTTTGGTTGTCGAAAAACTTTGGGTGCGAGCATCTGAATTTAGCTACCCTCCCTCCACCCCCACCCCCCTCCTCCCGTTCCAAGTAAACCGAAGGAAGTTTGTGTGGACATTAAACCCCACGAAAGAAATGAGCGAACAGGGGGTCCGCGCTGGACTCAAAACATTCGATCAGACCACCATGTGGTACTGTGTTGACTGCTGGAATGTACGATGATTTGAATCTGATCCCAGCATTCAAATAAATGTAATTTGTTTCATTTCGTTGCCGCTGATATCCCTGTTCATCAGCGAACGTGCGCTCTCACTTACTTGGAAAGTTCGGAATCCACCAGCCTTTCCTTCCGTTGCTACGTTTTAGTTTGTGAAACAAACAGGACGGCCACTGTTCAGGCTTTTCGCTCCGAATATTAATTGTGACGTTCTGATTAGCTGAAGCTGGTCGGTGATAGGCTGCCCGGAAGGATCTGTCGAGGCTATTTGCAGCAGTGATGAAACAGCCCGGCCTCGTGGCAAATCGTGTTCAATATATCTGTACTAAGAGTAGTGTTGCAACAATTCCCACAAAAAAAGCAACCAAGCCCCAAAACACATTGACGTTGAAACTAACGTACACCATGAAGTTGAGTCGAATCAACAGCGTTTCCATCAGATTTCTCACAAATACAGTTCCTCGTTCCCAAAAGGCCACTCGAGCTGAAAGTTAAGCAGATAATCAGTTAGAGTACTTCTGAAATCATTCGACTTCGGTCTTCTTATTTGCGTACGGACCTTAACCGACATTTACAATACCAAGAATCGACAAACAAGGCCGTTAATTAGCACTTGCAAGACGTCACACAAACACAACAAAAAGACCTGACTCGCTTACGGTAACTCTCACATAGCATGCAAACACACACACACACACACACACACACACACACACACACACACACACACACACGTGGCATGCACACACACACACACACACACACACACACACACACACACACACACACGTGGCATGTACACACACACACACACACACACACACACACACACACACACACACACACACACACACACACACACACACACACGCATGCATAAAAAGGGGGGGGGAACCGTTCGCTTTCTTACCTGCCATGCAATCGGGGAAAACGATGTCGACGCGAGGAGTACTTTCCATGGCGACATACTTCACACGCTCGATGGAAAAGATGTCGATGAGGAAAGCGGTGCAAATGTCCGGAGTTCTGTTGTCACGGATCTGGAGGGTCCAGAAGATTCGTTTGCCAGAATGCTTCATCTCGCAGCCAGGGTAGTGGTTCTTCAACAGGGGCAGCAGGTTGTTCCACTGAGTCCTAAGGATACGGCTGGCTTCTGAAGTGTGGCAGCGGACGAGAATCCAGACGACATGACTTTGTTCGTTGTTATTTTGGACTGAAATAAGCGTTAAGACGACAGTCAGCAGAGCTCGTTTGAAAAACAGTTTCCAAAAAGAAGTGCAGAATGATAACCGCTTTGAACGCAAGAAATGAAAGACTGTCCGAGATAGTTGTTCTCGGCAGCAGTTCCATACAGTCCAATCTGACACGCGCTCACATTTTGGCCACAAGGTTTTAGTGAAACCACATCATCATACTGTTGTGCGACAGCCACCTTCAGTGTTTGTGTCAAGTTTCGTAAGTATTTATACGCGGTAAATTCTAGTTCTGTCCATAACTGTTCTATCAGTACTGACATGCGTTATACAAAAATGGAAATAACGTGCTTGGTGATCAAAGATTAGTGACTGACTCATTATTCATAGCACGCTTTGCAGTAACCATGCAGTAACCATGCAGTAACCATGCAGTGACAAGCTGGCTACAGCACAACTTGCAAAACGTCTTCTTTCTTTTCTTTTCTTTCTTTCTTTCTTTCTCTCTCTCTCTCTCTCTCTCTCTCTCTCTCTCTCTCTCTCTCTCTCTCTCTCTCTCTCTCTCTCTGTGTGTGTGTGTGTGTGTGTGTGTGTGTGTGTGTGTGTGTGTGTGTGTGTGTGTGTGTGTGTGTGTGTGTGTTTCTCGGCAGTCAACCCCAGCCCATTGTCTAAGCTATATTTAACACCAAATCAGCTACGCAAAGGCAAAGCACAGTACGAACTAAAAAATATCTACGTTCACTCATATATCAAACTTTTTGTATTAAAAACTTTCAAAATCAAGTCAAACGAAAAGAAAAACTTAAATGCGAGTTGACTGCCAGCGTTCTGGAAGAAAAAAAACGAAACGTCCAATGGTTAAAAAGGAGACTTATTTTAGCAATTGGAGGAGGAAGAAGAGGAGTAGTACTTTGAAAATAAAATAAAACACACGTCAACAGTTTCGGGGGAGATTCGTGCGCTCTGAATATCTGGACTGACGAGACTTCATCCAATAGAAGGCTAAATGTTTCCTTTTACACACGCCCCCCCCCCCCCCCCCGCCCCCCAATTATTTGCTTGTCAAATTACCGTTCGTTCATCGCTTGAAAAAGATATATATCCTGATGGAATACTTTGTATTGTCTCATCAAAATAAGCGTTCTTTTCAATACTTCGTGTGTTTTGATCACATTTCTAACGAGTCTATAATGGACATCAAAGCTTAAGGGCAGTTGATTACATTAGTCACAAGGGACTGCTGAAGAAGAAAAACGATAACAATTGCAACAACAACAAAGAACAATGCACACTATGTCTTTTTTACCCCAGCTTTCTTCGACATCCAGCTGCGAGGCGACACCGCTTTGTCGGAAGCTGACGTTGACTGTGTTCACTTTGAGCATCTCCCCTGAAAGGTGAATAAAGCAAACGGTAGAAGACAATCAGATCCTAACTGACGTTCATAAATCTGTCTGCGTTGATTTGATCTATTTGTCTGTTGCTTGTTCTTTTATTCTGTTCGTTTCTAATAATTTTCTTTTGATTTTTTATCTGATTTGTTTGTTGTTGTTGAATTTCCTGAGAAAAGAAACATTTCAGCGCATGAAACTGCGATGATAAATACTGTGATCACAAACTAATCTTTGCGACACCGCATGACTGCTGATAGCAGGTCTTATTTTGCCCTGCAGAAATGCACGAAGCTATAAATATTTGAGAACTTAGATGAAGTTTTTAATTGAAGCGTTGTCTTTACTGTTGTTTATTATTCTGTTGACCCTGACGCATAAAACATTTTGCTTGAACACCTCTTTCGATGGGTTTGGTACGTTAATTTTGCAGACTGGCACCCCCCCCCCACCACCCTCCACCCCCCCACCCCCTCACACACCCCAAAACAACCCCCCCCCCCCCAAAAAAAAAAAAAAAAAAAAATCTAAGAAAAAAATCTGCACCTCGACAAAATCGACTGAACATTGTTTAGTACAAGTTATGAAAAATTATCTTCTCGAGCTGGTTAAGACGATTGCAATGGGTATTAAACCAATGTGAAGTTGTCGGTCCGACTGAGTAACATAACATTGTTTCATGAATCATTGAAATACGAAAGTCTCTTTGCACGTTTTCCGTAAACGTAAAACCAAAGTGCCAAGGACTAACCAATGGCGGACTGAACTCCATTTTCGTCGGTGACACTAACGTTGTTCACACGTTCGGCATGGCGGTGTTCACAACTGGAAGCGGGATCCTGGTCACATATGTACACGTTGTTCTGCTCGCCGATCTGCAGGATCACGTTCTGCGCTTGGACCACTGCAACAATCATTACGATAGATGAATCACAGAGCGGATTCTGAAACGTCAACATACAGAATGCGTTTGTATTCAACCTCAAATACTCTAAACCAAAAATAGTACACTCGCTCATACAGCACTTTAATTCTACCGGCACTAAAGTCCAAAATTGCACCTCATGTAGTGTTCTACTCTTTGTGAGTACACTATACAACATTCGATTGTTCTGTGTCTGTCACCGCTTGCGTTGGTTGCTATAAACAGCCAAATGGGGTACGGGTTCAACGCATATGTACAGAAAGAGTAGAAATTTAGGGCAATATAATGTTTACATTGGATTGTCGCTTCTTATTCTGCTTTGGACATTACTTTCTACTGCTCTCAACCCTGCTTTGCCATCAGCTGTTCTGAAGAACGTCTCTAATTCAAACTGATCCCTAAATGTGCACTTCTCGTGTACCTGTTAAGGATGAGCAGTAAGGATGGGGGCGTGGCAGCCTGAGTGATTTCATATGCTGACGATTGCGTGTACGAGTGTTTACGAATATATTTACTTCTCTTTTCAACTTATCTCAGTTTTCCCCAGTCATCAGTCGCACTATTATCTTTAGCGCAGCATTTCGATGTTCCCTCGTCGTAGATGCAACTTGCAAGTAATCTTTCATTCCCTTCCCGGAAGTAAGTTTGTCTTCTAGATGATCAAGTATCCGTCGTTTGCCAGATTTTCTTTCGGGAATTCAACACATAATTACATTCTTCTTGTCATTCATTCGCTCTATAATGCCAAGAGTCACATTCTCTTATGCAGCATGCCAAAGTTGTAATTATGCTACAAACTGAAGGCCGTGGTTCACATTCGAGCACAAACATTAGAAGCTGCCTCTTTTTTTTCTTTTTGTTTAGACGACTCAGCTTTCTCCGTTCGAGAATCCATGTATTGTTCATATTTACAGTTTCATTCTCCATCAGTATAGCATCGTCTTGTTTTAATTATAATGGTTTCAGTGAGAGAAAAAAAATGTTTGTTTGTTGTTGTTGTTTTGTTTGTTTGTTGTTGTTGTTGGGGGCGGGGCGTTACTTTTGCCCAAAACAGTTCACATCGTCATTTGATTCTAATTCACGAAGACATTTTTCCATGTATAAAGAAAAGAGGAAGAAAAAGAAAAAGAAAAAGTGAAAACTGATTAAGTCGTAACACTCGCCTGTGACATTTTCAAGTCTTGCTTTGCAGAAGAACTCCACTTTGACTTGCTGCTCCGTTGCCAAGCTGCGAAAGGCTTCGTGGGAAACAAGCTCTTTCATAAAATCCAATGTCTTTTTGTCGATGGCTAGATCGTCGAATGTCCGTGAACTGTTGGTTAGATGGAATCGGAAAATGATTGAACCAGAACGAACGTTTTTAAAGTCAAGCTGATGTTTGGCAAAGATGACACGGAGGCTGTCTCGGGCCGACCGAAGTTTTTTCAGCAAATATTGTTCGTCGGTCTTGCTGAATTTGAGCACGATTTCTCCAGCGTCACAGCCAACGGTGGATGCTTTTGTCGGTGGCAGATTTTCTAAATGGGCCAACTTTGCATCTGAAAACCCGTAAGAAGGTCGTCGTCAGGATATTCAAATAAATGTAACCTTGCAACAACAACAACAACAACAACAAAATAAACAAAGCAAAAAACATACTCTAAACTAATTACTGTGGTTTTGAGGTAACTTGCTTTTATTATTGGATCCAAACACTAGTGATTACCGTTCAGACACATTTCCTTGCCTATGTTCATGTTGAACTGCCTCGAAGCCGAAACACCTTGGGGGCCTTTACACGCACACACACACACACACACACACACACACACACACACACACACACACACACACACACACACACACACACACACACACACACACACACACACGCACGCACGCACGCACGCACGCACGCACGCACGCACGCACGCACGCACGCGCACGCACGCACGCACGCACGCACGCATACACGCACACACTCACACACACGCACGGACGCACGCACATACATACACGCACACACGTACGCGATGTCAACTGAAATAAAGCATGAAAGACCTGGGCAGGCCCTGTGCCACACAAAAATGTTGACCTCGTTTCCGGGTACCATTGAGCATTCTGCAATCACCCTTTTGATGGTTTCGGGGCTCAGCAGATCTCGAATGAAGTGCAACAGACGAAAGGGAGTCGCTCCCCTCGGACGAACTACAATGCTGAAGTACCTGCGTGCGAGAGAAAAGATTGATAATTTTCAGCACGTTCATCTTAGTCTGATCTGAACACTAATTCCGCCTCTTTCCTGATTCTTTGTACCTTTTTTTCGAGTTTTCGTTCTCACTCAATAAGCTTATTGCTCTTCACTCAAAGCCTGTCGGGATGCACACAGCACTCTGCTTCGAAAGTATTGTCAGAGAATTTGTGATGGTCCAGTTTGAGTCGAGTACAATTTGTGAAAATGGGTGGCTGTAGAAGAAAAAGAGCAACGGTCCCAGTACTCAGTAACTTGGTGTTTTACGCCCAGTCAACCATTACGGTTATATCCGGGTGACCTGACTGCAGAATACAGTTTCCGTAAGAAAACGTTATGACCCTGTCACACACCTCTCCCGAAAAAGAACTATACTGGCTTCCTGTAGCAGAATGCATTTTATTTAAACTAGCTTCTCTTTCATTCAGGTACTTTGATAGCACTCTACCGTCTTACTTCGTCTGCCGTCAGTTCTCGTACTCACCCTCCAGCTCTCTTCGTTCTTCCTCTCAGAATCTTCTGGCTGTTCCATTTGAAAAGTGCTGGTGTACGATCCTTTCAATACCTGGCTCGTTGAATGGAATTTGTTCCCACTAAATATCCGCATCACTTCGTCTTTGTCATCTTTTAAAGCTCTTCCGTAACCTTTCTGTAATACCTACCTATCTTTCTGTCTTTGAGGAAAGCTAAATGTATGTTGTAAATACAAAGAATGAAGGATAGTTGAAGCATTTATTTTTAGGTTGTTGTTTATTCCAGTTTTTCTTTTTCTTCATGCTGTAGTGTGTGTGTGTGTGTGTGTGTGTGTGTGTGTGTGTGTGTGTGTGTGTGTGTGTGTGTGTGTGTGTGTGTGTGTGTGTGTGTTTGTGTGTGTGTGTGTGTGTGTGTGTGTGTGCGCGCGCGCGCGCGCGCGCGTGTGTGTGTTTGTAAACATGTATACATAGTGCTTGTCGATTGCATTGATTCTGATTGATTCTTTCTATAGTTTGTAGTGTGATCTCGTAATTTTTTGACCCGGTATAACGCTACAAGACTTTTTATTGTTATCATCATTACCAGCCTAGCGCTTTATCGCCAGGCTAAACCGGCTCACAGTACAATAATAATAATACAATATGGTGGTCTAATCGAAAACTTGCGAGGAAAGAGTCGGGGCTTACAACTCACCGCGGAGCCCTCAGTAGGACATACCTGTCGTGAATACCATACGTCAAACTGAGATGTCCGTAGTGCCGAGACAGCATGGGCAGAATGTTCTTCACTTCGCTGTAGACCATGTCAGCAGCTTTCCTAGACGTGAATGAAACGCGAATCAGGGTCTCCTGGTCTTCGGGCTGCGCTAGAATAAAACAAAATCCCTGGCACATTGTGAGAAAAGCAAACCAATCTGGGCTGAAACAAGAAACTTGATTAAACGTAAATTTTCTTCTTCTATTTTTTAAGGGGGTGGTGGGTGGGCATTACGATTACATTAAAAGAGTGCGCACTGCTGCTTTTCTCAAGGATCTGTATAGTTCCTTGCTGTTGAGAATATCCATTCGCAGTTTAAATGATTGCATGCATGCACTTTCCAGCTGAACTCCTGGGTTTCTCTCTTAATATTTCTGCTGGCTTACTCGTATCTTTGGGACGCGTCCATTTAACTGCTTCATGTGCCACATATCTAACGTTTTTGTTTCTAGTTAGTTAGTGTAGATTATTTTAGGTCGAAATTGTTGCACAGAGAGAAACTGAATCGATCTGGACTCGTGCTCAGCCTAATAACTTTGACCATCCTATCAACCGGCTCTTTCGTAAACATGGAAACACTTTGTTTGTTAATGCACACATGCAAGTATGCAAATATAATACTGAAAAACACACTATGTGGGAGAAATGTATTCGATAATACGGTTAAAAGTGCGCCATAAAGGTTTTTATAATACAATGTGTTTAGATCAATAAAACCATTTGCCATTAATCGCACTAAACAATGTATTAATCAATCAAAATAAAATTAGGTAGGTAACCTCTGCTAACAAAGCTGTTCTCTATGAGTATTTGCAGGAAAGAAAAAGCATGGCCATTTTTCTTTTGCTAGCAAAACACACTGTTAATCAGGCGACTTATACTTTAATTTATACCCGTATTCTTTTCTTTTATTTTTACCAGTGTAGCGTTAACATTTAAGAAATGTGATCATTTCGCAGTTGACGCTTTTCTTCTAGATTAAAAACTATCTGCAAGTTAAAACACTGAATCTTTAATTAATTTGACATTAAAGAGGAGTACCTACTATTTCTATCTTTATTTCCTCCAGAACTGTAAAGAGAGAGTACCACAAATATTTGAACCAAGCAATAAAAACAGGTGATACCGTTGAGTCCGTTCAAAATACATACTGAATAACCAGACAAAATGTAAATTTAAACAAGTACCAGACAAAATGTAAATTTAAACAAGTGACTGATTGTCATCATCATCGTCGTCCAGAAATTAACTGGCATTTGTATTTTGCAAATCTAATAGTTTAAAATAACTCAAAACATGAAGATCAGAAAGGCATTCTAACCCTGAGACGGTAGAGAAGTACACTAAATACTCCCACTTACACTTGGTGTTGCAGGTCTTCATAAATCCTCGATAACAAAAAACGGCCGCTGAAAGATATAGAAAAGTTCACAAATCAAAAAATGTAATGCTGACCTCTTTCATTGCGTGAGTGCGTGAGTGTGCGTGCGTGCGTACGTGTGTGTGTGTGTGTGTGTGTGTGTGTGTGTGTGTGTGTGTGTGTGTGTGTGTGTGTGTGTGTGTGTGTGTGTGTGTTTGTGTGTGTGTGTGTTGTTGTTGTTGTTGTTGTTGCTGTTGTTGTTGTGTGTGTTGTGTGTGTGTGTGTGTGTTTTTTGGTGTGTTTTGTGTGTGTGTGTGTGTGTGTGTGTGTGTGTGTGTGTGTGTGTGTGTGTGTGTGTGTGTGTGTGTGTGTGTGTGTGTTTATCAACATCATTTCACTTATTAAATTAGTACCTGTCCCCACAGTATAGTGGTTAGTGCTTCGGAATGCAGATCGGAAGGTCGTGGGTTTGAATTCCATCAGACTTTTGTGGAATTTTTAGCCCCTTTCTGCTCCTACCCAAAGCTGTGAGTGTTGCAATGTTAACGCCCCATCTCCACTCCCTGAATAAAAACTTACATATTTTTTTGACGGAATTCTGGCAGTAGTTTGAATACTTGAGTCCTTTCAACCAAGAGTATTTCACTTAATGTAGTAGCAGATGTTTCTGTTTTGAAGACTGTTTGCTACAGTGAAAAGAAAAAGAAACATACGATCAGTTCTTACCTGCGGAAACAGAAATACTCGTGGCAACAGCAGCAAAAACGAAGGTACGTAGGGGTGGATCTGGTTTGTCCTGACCCATCTCTTTTTCTTTTATTTCTGTGGGATTCCAAAGGTGA
>OY757543.1:5093534-5174430 GCA_963584105.1 Alviniconcha strummeri
GACCAGGAAGGGCCGTCTACTCTCAGAGCTTTGCTAGAGGCTCCAGTAAAATAGCCATGTATGTCTTCTATGCTTTAAAGCTCAGAGAAGAAAAACTTACTTAAGTAAATGAATACAAGATGGTATGTGCTGCTCAAATTCTGCAGGTAGTTGCATGTGTCGGTGGCCTTCACAATAAACCATGTGTCAGTCTCTCTCTCTCTCTCTCTCTCTCTCTCTCTCTCTCTCTCTCTCTCTCTCTCTCTCTCTCTCACACACACACACACACACACACACACACACACACACACACACACACACCCTACCAAGAAAAAGATGAGTGGTTATATCTGCTTTATGAACGGCAACAAAAAGTACCGGTATACTTACAGGTCTTCAAACTCGATACACCTGTAATCTGAAATAAAGAATACTTAAGGTCAAGAGAATTAAAAACGAAAACAAAACGAAAACCGATTAAAATTTTCCAAATAGGGTAACATGGTCTAATTACGACCAGTCCAGTCAGTTTGTATGTATCTGCTGGTTGTAGCCCTGCGCTCTCTCTCTCTCTCTCTCTCTCTCTCTCTCTCTCTCTCTCTCTCTCTCTCTCTCTCTCTCTCTCTCTCTCTCTCATTAGACATCGGCCAAAACATCGCTATTTTAATTATCTAGCTTTAGAATGAATGTAATTCGACGTGTTTTGCTTCTGGGATACTCACACGATATCTATGAGATCATCAGACGCGAAAACACTAAATTATTTGCATCTTTAATGCTAGTTTTCTTGTCGTTTTCTCCCATCGAACTACTGTACCCGTTGCCCACTGCGTCGGCGGCCATTTCAAACTCTTGTTGGAAAGGAGGTAATTAGGCCACACAAAGTTATGTGGGACCTAGAAGAATTTTTGTTGTTCTTCTTCTTCTTAAATTATTTTGTAAGAGTAAATTTGTATTTTGTTAGTTATTTTTGACCATCGTAGGCTACCCGATTGCATAGCACCCATATCGCTCTTGTGTTACTTGAATCACTTGTCTTCCTCTTTCTGTAATGTCCACCCTCATCCTTTTGAAGATTCTGACATTGGGGCTTTCGCGGAGTTTCTTGCAGCAGAGTGTAGGTGGCACTGTGCGACTGTTGTGCTGATCTTGGGGCGGGGGCAGCAAGGGTGATGATGATGATGTTCAAGAAAGTGGTCAGCCTTGCCTGTAGTCTGCACGACTTAGAGGCCGCCACTGGAGCTGCGAGTACATGGTATCGACTCGACGCTGGAGGTCTGTAGATTTCAGCTATAACCACCCAACGGGCGGCCCTCCTCTGGACTGCCTTCAGCTTGTTGATGTTCTTCACCGTGTACGGATCCCAGACTGGGTTAGCCAATTCCAGCGTCGGTCTGACCAGGGCTTTTTACGCTTGTTCCTTGATGGTCATGGAACCCACCTTCAGTCTCCCTTTTGACAAATTCAACATGGCCCAGACTGCAGACCATGGGTATGACAGCCCGACATCTGAGAACATTCAACCTCATTTGATGATGGGTACAGTAATTCAAAGGAGCACACAACAAAAAATAATAACACTAAAGATGTCGACAGGTTAGTCTCATAGACACGACGTGGGTGTTCCAGACGTAAAACACGACGATCGAGTCACATTCAGATTGGTGTCTATCACGCCTGGTGCTGGCACAGTGCAAGTTTACTCGCATGTTGTCCAGATGTATGAACCATGTATGTGAATGTGTATGCATGTATAAGTATGTCATTTTACAAACCGACTGACTTCCTGGCTGTATAACCTGTGTATATAATACCCGCCAACATATCGCCTACAACGTTTTAAAATGGGCCAATGTATATAGTTCAGTTCCGTTCAAGATGGTATCTAAGTGTTCAGAAAAGCCCCCCAAAATAGTTTCCCTGACGTTGTATTTGAAACTGTTTCAACGTCTGGCTGATTGATGATGGCCTAGCTCTCTCGTCCTTTCAAGGAAGATCTCGAGCGCTTCCTCTTTCCACACCTCTCTGAGTCTCCTGGACATGGTCATTGGGTTACAAACAACCTTTATCAGCTGACATCAGTACGGTCATTATTCTGTACTTCCGTACACAATCAGTTATCATGAGTTGAATTCTACCAGAAAACAACACCATTAGATGAGACTCTCTGGGGCTCTTATGACAGTGCTAAATGTCAAAGTCACTGAAATTAGTCTGAGAATCAAAACCATCAAGCAAGTTTCACAATTATGACATCTTTTTGTCAGCAACGACTCTTTTTTCTTTTTTGCATAAAAGCATGCTACATCTATAGATTGCGTACATGAATGGTAGCAAGTAAAAGATCCTGGTCATTCTGCCGAAAGTGCAGGTGGCAGGTTACAGCTAAACAAGCATATACCTTACGTATGTGGCTTTGCATGAGGTGACATGGTGCATAGTTGTATGATGTACACAGAACTTGTGCCGAGACTCCTGCAGTTTCACGTGGCACCAGCCATGCCAGCGCTGTAAGTACACCACTTCGGTGGATATTCAAAAAACACGCTATAAAAAGCTGGTCACTCATGTAGAACCACATGCGAGGGCATTGCGTCTGCTCAAAAGAGCGGAGAATAGCGCCATACAAGCAATCATCAATCAAAAAACAAAAACAAACAAAAAATGTGTATATATAGAACACAACTTACTAGATCTAGTTCATCAAAAAGAGTGTGTTACTCTTTGGTGCTGCTAGATAGGTTCTTTCCCTTTGTAGGCGCGCTATTATCTCTCTTTATATATAGATATATACCAGGGTACAAATCAAAATCCGGCAGGATTTCAAATTCTACCAGCAAAAATTAAAACTCGGATTTCTCCCTGGACAAATAAAAATTGCGATCTTGCGGTAGGATTTTAAATCTTGCAAGTACGGATCGCAATTTCGATTCTTACCGGTAAACCTGGATCATCAGTGAAATGGATTCTAAACTTTACTGATAAAATTTAACATCTAACCGGCTGAAATCGATGAAGGAGAAGAGAAAGGAAGAGAAAAAAAAAACCGAATGATTTATTGACCTATGTCCATGTTAAACTGGTAGATGGCGAATGAAGGCAGTGCCGGGATACACATACTCCATATTTATCCATGTAGGCGTGTACATGAACAATCTCCTAACACACACATTATATACACACACACTCTTTCTCTCCTTTTCTCTTCTCATGTACTGATTACAGCGGGTCAGCTTCATTTTGAATGATGATCTGGACTGGGATTTCTCTCGGTAGAAATCGAAACTGTGATATGTACAAGAAGATTTAAAATCCTGACGGCAGAGATCGCAGTTTTGATATATCCCGGGAGAAATCCCTATTTCAATTTCTACCGGTAGAATTTGAAATCCTACAGGATTTTTATTTGTACCGAGACAAATGCGTGTGTGTGTGTGTGTGTGTGTGTGTGTGTGTGTGTGTGTGTGTGTGTGTGTGTGTGTGTGTGTGTGTGTGTGTTGCGGCTGCGGGCAAAACAAAAAAGAAAAAGTAAGCAATACTTCACCTGTCGGGTTAAGAAACTGGCCTTTTGGACATGGCTGATAAATGCAGGAGCACCCGGATGAAGCGTTGAAAGTACTGCAGTTGTAGTCCAGACGGGCAACATTAACTGGCCGAAACCCTTTTAATGGATCACACATACACACGTCGTCCAATGAAGCGTTTCTCCTTTCAATTGTAAAGGCGTTGTAGTCCTCACAGACTGTTCGATTCATCTCACAAGCAGGGCGGAGAAATTCGTAAGAATACTTCGCCACTGGCTGAAACTCGTTTAAAAGGCACGTTTTACAGAGGGAGCCCCGGGCCATCGCCTCTATAGCCGCTACTTTCGATACAGATGCAAATTTTCCTGAAGAAAAAAAAGAAGAAAGATCAAGTAGCTTCTGTAATAGCAAACCTTGTAGATGTAAGGGAGTGGAGTGGGGAGTTGAGGGAAAGCAGGTTGGAAGCATGAATGAAGATCCACAAGTCAGAGGTTGCTATAACATAACTTTTATTTGTACACCAACCAACCTGGAAACAGTGTAAGCTCTCCCCTGATGAAAACATGAACACCAGCCGCAACAGCAAACAAAGAACCTGCCTCTGCAGGGACACTGGGGGAAAAGGGACGCTGCCGATGATGATGATGAAGTGATGCTTAATGTCCTCATATGTCAGTTGACATATTAGGGACAAGTTGTGACCAATGCCGAAGCACGGTGCAATAAATCTTTACGTCCACGGAAACCAGAAGGCTCGTTAGGACGGACAGCCCAGGACGTCCACCTCGACTCTCACACAGCTCCTGAACTATGACGCTGCCGTTGTGATGATGATGAATTGATGCTTAATGTCCTCAGATGTCATGAGACATATTAGGGACAAGTTGTGACCAATGCCGAAGCACGGTGCAATAAATCTTTACGTCCACGGAAACCAGAAGGCTCGTTAGGACGGACAGCCCAGGACGTCCACCTCGACTCTCACACAGCTCCTGAACTATGACGCTGCCGGCCCAGCGCACAGGTTTTAACACCTTAGATAATTGGGGCCATAAAACACCCACCCAATCAAAAAGGAAAAGGACCGGAAAGAAAAGATTAAAGGGTCATGGCCCGGAACATGTATACAATACACTCGGTTACATAGATAAAACCAAACAAGCCTACTACTCTTCCAAATTTCAGTCCAGCACAACTTGTAAGCAGCTCTTTCAAAACTTCAACACCATTCTCGGCAAAAACATTTCTTCACCTCATCCTTCGACGTTTGACTTTGAGGACCTCCCGAATGCCTTTTCTGGCTACTTCACACACACAAAATCCCCACCATCAGAAACAGTTTTTCTCCTCTAAACCCAACTGCTTGCCCTGATACTCTTTCGCTGTAAATCCTTTGCTAACTTTTGAGCTTGTCATTGATGAATTTGTCTTTAAAATAATCAACAGTGCACCTGCCAAGACTTGTGAACTCGATCCCATTCCCACCACGCTTCTTTATGTAAACCTTGACGTCCACTTGCCGACCATCACGAACATCAGCAACACATCTCTTACCACTGGCATTGTACCACGTGATCTGAAGACTGCCGTCGTCAAACCTCTGCTGAAAAAGCCATCACTTGAGAAAAATCTTCTGAAAAACTTCCGCCCCGTTTCTAATCTTCCATTTCTGTCCAAAATCCTTAAAAAGGTTGTTCTCCACAAACTTCTCTCCCATCTCCAAGAAAACCTCAGCAACCCCTTTCAATCGAGCAGGACACAGCACAGAGACCGTTTTGTTACATGTTGTAAACGATATTCTCTCCGCTCTGGACAATGACAACAAGCGGTGATCGAGAAGAAGAAGACAATAATAACATTTCTGTTCTTCTTTTGTTGAATCTTTCTGCAGCGTTTGACACTACTGACCACCAAATTCTCCTCTCCCGCCTGAACTCTGTTTTTGTCATTCAGTCTACTGCACTCCAGTGATTTCAGTCATATCTCTCAGACAGATATAGTCCACTTCATTCAATAACTCGTGTTTGTCACATCACAGCTCATGCCTCAGGGCTCAGTACTGGGGCCCGTTCTCTTCGTCCTGTACACTACACACACCTCTCTCTGATATCATAGCTATATAACCACTCTGTAAACCATCAGCCTTTCGCGGATGATACCCAGCTCCAGAAATCCGCTCCTCTCAGTGAAGTGACCAACCTTACCAAAGAACGCAAAATTAACTCAAACTTAACGATGAAAAAACAGAAGCTCTTCTCTTTCCCTTTTCGTCTTCCTTGAAACCTGCCACCCTTTCCCTCCATGACGCGATTACTCTTGGCTCTCACAACATCCCCTTCCCTGATTCTGCCAGGAACCTTGGGGTCATTCTCAACTCAAACCTGTCCATGAAGAAACACGTCATAAAAACCTGTCAAACTGCTTATTTCGAGCTTAAACGCATTAGTTCAGTCCGTAGGTTTCTCACTGAAGATACAGCCAAGACTTGTTACTACCTATAATTATCCTCTCACGGCTTGACTACTGCAACTGTCTCCTTATGGATACACCTAATTCTGTCATACAACCTCTCTAGAAAATTCAAAACTTTGCTGCAAGACTCGTTCTCTTGGCACCGCGCCACCACCACTCAAACACTTTTTCCCTGGAAAAACTGCACTGGCGTCCCATTTCAGAACCTATTAAATATAAAGTCGCTTATAATTATGTTTCAGTACTATAAATGGTTCTGGTCCTGCTTACCTCTCTGAACTGCTATATGTCTACACTCCGTCTCGTACACTAAGCTCTTCTTCTGACACCCGCATGTTGAAAATCCAGCAATACAAACGCAAGACTCCCGTCTTTCGTACTTTAATTCTCTTGCTTTGGACCCCACATCTGGAATTCACTCCCACTAGACCTTAGACACTGCTCAACCCTGTCATCTTTTAAAGACAAAATGAAAACCTTCTTCTTCTCACAGTATTTCCGCCCCAACTAATATCAGTACCTAGTTTTTGCTACAGTCAGTGTGTGTGTGTGTGTGTGTGTGTGTGTGTGTGTGTGTGTGTGTGTGTGTGTGTGTGTGTGTGTGTTTCCATATAATGCCTTATGTAAATTGTTTTGGTAGGACTGTCCTCTATGTGTGTGTAGAATATTTAGGTTAATGTTTGATGTGAGTGCTCAGGGCGTTGATCAGCGCATGATAAATGTACATTATTATCATTATTATCTACTGATATCTTGCGTTATAGTTTTAATATCATCCTCATTTTTGGATAATATACATTTTACAGGACGTGTCTATTTTTTTTCCAGCGAAATACGCGAGAACGTAAAGTAATAATGAATTCTGTAACGTAAACTTCAGCACAAATACAGCTTTACTGTACGCTTCTTGCTAAAGCCGGTTCTTACATTTGCTTCGCGAGCCTAGTTCGGGGTTTTCGGCGAACTTGAAAAAAAAGTTCAGCGAATTTAGTTCGTTCTTAACTGGGCGAACATTTACATCGCGAACCTGCTTCGGGCAGTTCGACGAACTGCGGTGAAGCTATGTTCCGGGTCCAAAAAGCTTCTCTCCACATGCTCTGGGAATATTCGCCCAGTTGGGCGAACCTTTCCTCTGATTGGCTGAGAGCTAAGAAAACTCCCGTGGCTGAGGAAGAAAAGACTGGAAATAAAAATAAAAATGGACGGTGTCGATATTTCACTTCCTTCGGAGGGAACTGACCCCTTTGTTGACTTGTGGGAGGCACAGCCTTGCCTCTAGGACCGAGAATGATAATTTTATGGTAGTTGAATTACCCTGTGAGGAATGATTTGACTTGACTTCATCCTTCACTTTTGAATCATTCTGCCTGCTGCGCTTCTACCGCAAGTTCAGGCCGACGCTTGTATCACATTATAAGCCAGTTAAGAAATGAAGTATCTTTCGTCGAACCACGTTTGGTGAACAAAAAATTCATCGGAGCTCAATTAAGAAGCGAAGTACGTTCGGTGAACTAACAGTTCGCCCAGTTAAGAACGGGCTTAAATGGACTGCTTGCTTGAAAATGTGGACTGTCCGAGGGGCAGATGGAAGGGCTGAACTAAGAAAACTTCGAAGTAAGAATTTTACTTTGAAGGGTTATATTAATTTCATTTCGAAAATTTCATATCGAATTTAGTGTACACAATCATTAAAAAATATGTCATCAAATAAATCCAACCGTATTGCAGCTACTATTTATCTAATAGATTTTAAAGGTCAATTCAAGCTATTGTACGTTCCAAACCAACACTAGTATAACGGTTTAAACCCTGTTTGGTTTTCGTGTTGTGCCTTTATTGCTGTAAGGGGCAGTTATCAAAGCCCGTAAAAGAAACCACGCACTACAACTTTTTAATCCCTTTCGTAAAATGTGTCCGCTTGCTGTTAGTTTCTTACATACAGAAATATTACATTTCAAGCAAAGAAGATACTCTACTTTTTTGAGGTAAAGATAGTACGCTCGTGCAACACTAAACTTATGCAGTGGGAAAAACACATATTCATAGTTTTGCCACTTAGATACGCTACGTGTAATCATGACAACAATCAAAGGGAGTGGAGCTATACACCCGACCGGCACTCTTCCTCTTTAATGACTGTTTTAAATATTAAACTTGCGGCACTCTTCCTCTTTAATGACTGTTTTAAGTATTAAACTTGCGGCACTCTTCCTCTTTAATGACTGTTTTAAATATTAAACTCGAGGCACTCTTCCTCTTTAAGGACTGTTTTAAATATTAACTTTGCGGCACTCTTTCTCTTTAATTACTGTTTTAATTGTTAAACTTGCGGCACTCTTCCTCTTTAATGTCTGTTTTAAATATTAAACTTGCGGCACCCTTTCTCTTTAATGGCTGTTTTAAATATTAAACTTGCGGCACTCCTCCTCTTTAATGACCGTTTTAATTATTGAACTTACCTGGTGGACAGAGTTCAGGAGGGTCGATGCACATCATCTGTATTTTGTCATCCTCGTCCAGCTGACAATGCAAAACACCCGTGTCGTCAGGACAGCACAGTTTCTGGAGACGCCGCCACTCTTTTCCACGTGGTTTCGGACACTTTGACAACACACACTCGGGGCGGTCTTCAACGTCCCAAAACACAATATCTCGCAGAGGCCCTTTTTTCTGTGCAGGATGGGGTAAAACAAATTCCAAAAAGTGGCACGTGATCAAAGAATATAACAAAACAAACGTTACCGATGTTACATAATTATTCCTTCTTGGTACATTCTTTGATTGAGACAGCTGTCTGCGGCAGGATTTTTCTGGGAAAAGAGTGAACGATGGTGGCTGGGGGCACGGCGATAGTAAGGTGGTTTTGGTGGAGCGTTTCCATGCAATCACGAGAGCCATACGCTGGAGAAACTTTTCTAGAGTGACGACCAAGTAGGTGCCAGTAAACAGGCCTCACTGCACCGCCAGCCCTGTGCTCTACATGTGAAACTTTTAACTGCCTGCATGGCAACAGTCGATCAAGAATATACCAAATAAATAAATAATAACAATAATGGACAGCTCTTATACAGCGCAAATCTCTTTGCAGAACAAAACCTAAGTGCGCTACCACCTACCATTGACGCACACATAGACACGTAGACAGATAGAGCGATGAACTCAAAGAGCACTGACTGAAAGGTTTCAAAGTACGTGTAAGTCTTTATCGACACGTGCTGGATGGGGACTGGTCTTGTCGTCTTGCAGTATAGCGCCCTGACCCACGGCCTGCAGAACAAGCCGTGCTCCACTGTTCTGAACCTCTGCAATCTATCTGTTCCGGAGGCAGAATGGGGTCAAATATACAACTTGTTTATTAGCTCATCTTGGGAATCAGGACAGGATTCTTTTCTTCAGAGGCCTTGCTCGGGCCAGATGCTTTGACAGTTCGACTGAACTTGTTTTCGGATATTACTGATCCAGTCAAAGGGCTGGATGGATTGGCATGACATGCAAAAATAAGGAAATTAAAGTCCAAAAAGATTTACCAAATAAGGAAGATAAATCGCAATCAAAGAGAGAACTAAAGGTACTTAGAGCGACTAGTGCGAGTAGAGAACTGCACGTCATAGAAAAAGAAGAAGAAGAAAGAAAGAAAAAAAGCGCTCATTTTGAAAGTTTCTAGCTGAGACAGCAGGTTTAAACCGAAAGAAAATTGCATTGCAGGCGAAAGCTGTTTCAGTTCTAAACACAGTTCACTGCGCTTGGCTAGACTGAGGGGTATTCGCCGCCTAATTTCTGGGGTTTTTGTAACCATGCCTCTGAGACGACGACTCAGCGATATTGACAGAGGGCGGGCGCTGGCATGACTGAATGGTGGAGTAGCAGTGCGGAAAGTTGCCGGACGTCTTGTAGTGAACCACTCAGTTATTCAGAGACTGAGAGGCCGATTTGCCAGTGCTGGAAGTGTGGCAGAGAGAAGGCGCACTGGATGGCCTGGGTCCACCACCAGGCAGCAAGACAGAAGTGTTGTCCTGACGTCCCTTAGAAACAGAACAGCCACCGCAATGTACCGCGGGGTAAACTGCGGGTAGCAGGCAACGTCAGCGTCGGCGACCGGACCATCCGGAACCGGCTTCAGGAGAGCAAAATCTGTTCAAGACGACCAGCAGTCCCGCGACCTCCTCTGACCCAGGCACACCATGTTTTCGTCGGGCCTGGTCTCGACGTCATCTGTTGTCATCTGACAACATTAGGCTAGGGTTCTCTTCGCTGTTGAGTCTCGATTCACCTTGTCCTGCAATGACGACACTTCTGGACGCGTCAAGCCGGGAGTGCGCCTGTGTGAGGTGGCACGATCGATACGGCGGCGGGTCACACATGGTGTGGGGCGGCTTTGGACTGAACTACAGAACACCCCTGCACCGTGTCCAAGGGAATTTCACCCCGCATTGGCCACAAAGAACACATTCTGCAGCCCCCCGTTCCGCCAGCACTGCAGGCCGTGGGTCAGGGCGCTGTACTGCAAGACGACAAGATCAGTCACCATCCAGCACGTGTCGTTAAAGACTTCCAGTTGCAGCGGCAAGTCACCAGGATGGACTGGCCAGCACGGTCACCTGATCTCAGTCCGATAGGACATCTCTGACTTTCGCTGAAAACCCATTTATCTAGGCAGAATAATCGATGCGATTGTGTGTGATGTGCGCTTGCGCTGGTGTGTGTGTGTGTGTGTGTGTGTGTGTGTGTGTGTGTGTGTGTGTGTGTGTGTGAGTGTGAGTGTGTGTGTGTGTGATTTTTTTTATCATTATTTTTAACTCTGTATAATTATATCTCTACATTTAACTACTATATATACTTGCATTTTGGGGAAGGGATGGGTGGGTAGGGGCTGTTTGTACTTTATTAGTATGAGTGTTCTTTGGTAGTTTTAGCTTGCGAGAGATTACATGTATGCACTGTGTGTATTTGGCGCTGTGAACACGCAATGTTTTGGATGGAAGTTTTTATGCGCTATATATAAATGTTCATTCATTCATTCATACCAACACGAAAACAGCTTAGATCAGTCGCTGTCTCGTGCAATTGCTTCAACAACGAGGAAACCGGTCGTCAACCTTTTCTTAATAAACTGATATTAGTCTGAGGTCTTCATATTTCTCTTTGGAGAATGCAATGTTGCATACATTTCATATTATAATGAATAGATTATTCACTGGCAATAATCCGAGTCTTTTCAAAATGCTGTTTTGCACTGTGCGCAAAATACTGTGTGTGTGTGTGTGTGTGTGTGTGTGTGTGTGTGTGTGTGTGTGTGTGTGTGTGTGTGTGTTTCTGTGTGTGTGTGTGTGTGTGTGTGTGTGTGTGTGTGTGTGTGTGTGTTTTCTGTGTGTGTGTGTGTGTGTGTGTGTGTTTTCTGTGTGTGTGTGTGTGTGTTTTCTGTGTGTGTGTGTGTGTGTGTGTGTGTGTGTGTGTGTTCTGTGTGTGTGTGTGTGTTTTCTGTGTGTGTGTGTGTGTGTGTGTGTGTGTGTGTGTGTGTGTGTGTGTGTGTGTGTGTGTGTGTGTGTGTGTTCTGTGTGTGTGTGTGTGTGTGTGTGTGTGTGTGTGTGTGTGTGTGTGTGTGTGTGTGTGTGTGTGTGTGACTATAACTTACTTTCACAACGACCCCTTTGGACACGGAAATGACGATAAGAACGAGGAAAAGAACAAGAACCCTCTCCATCTCGCGGAATGCAGATCCTTTGCGATTTCTGTTGGCATTATATATCGGTAAAGTGTAAGTACACAGTTATAATTAAGTCAGTAGTAAAAGCATATGGTTAAATACTATTGAAAATGTAAAAAGAAAAAAAGTAACAAATATTCAAATTTCTTTAAATTTCATTGTGTTATACCTGTTTAACGATATGCTGTCTCCGAAGAGACACCGAAGAAAACTGATATAGCCAAGAGCTGTGAGGCTGATTTCACTCCTTTCAGCCTTTGATAGGTGGAGGACAAACTAGGCAAATTAAATAAACATAACGGGGATCTCCTTTCCCTCTCCATTTCGAGCAAAGGAAAATGCCTGAATGACCAGATTCGAGCGTCGTAACACTGACACAGATACCTAAAGGGCATGGCGCTGCACAGTAATACCAGAGAGTCTGGTCTTGCTGATTGATGGCGTTTACAGCCCCAAAATGAAGGGTGCCAACTGATTAAAGAGCATATGTCACCAGGGGAGATCGCTGGTGAACATTTTCAGTCTCTGCAATATTTTTCACAAAAGTGTGATACTTTCGCTAATTTGGTTGCACAGCTTAGTGTGCTAAATTCATAACAAACAAATGTCACAACCGGTGGCCTACAGCGGCAATATCTGTGTTTGAGTTGTTTCGTGTAATGGATGGTTGACAGTTAGGGCGACGCTCAGCCAGCATGAAAGTTTTGACTGACCTACACGCGAATGTGTGTCTCCAGAAGGACAGGTTTTTCTTGCAGCCAACACGGAACCGAATTAGTGGAAACGTTCAGGAAGAGAAGAGGAATTCTTTTATCCGTGATCCTGTTTATTCTTATCTTGACAAACATAAAATCAGTATCTGGATTTAAAGTCAAAAGACACAGGCTACTTACATCGTCGCTAAATCCGTCAACGCGCACGGCGAATCCAACGCAGTGGAGACGCGGTCAATCCGGAAGGTTCTACGTCCGCCTCTGTGCGCCGCGGCTGCATACTTAGAGACCACCGACAAAAAAGAAAAGAATAAAAAGCCGTCTTCTATTTCCATTCATTTGCTTTTGAATTTGGCTGAATGAAATTATCAGAGCAAGACGGCGATAAAACGTACCTTTGTGCGTGGTAGCTTCTTGCGTGCACTGTGTATAGAGTCGTATTCCTTACTGCCAACTGAAATGTGCACCAAAGACTGTGCACACATGAAGTGTATATAGGCTATTTCAGCGTGTTGATTTTGACCAACTCACAGCGTCTTTGTCATGGACCCCACATTTGGAATTCAATCCCACGGCCTTAACCCTGTCAGCCATTTAAACCCAAACTGAAAAAAACTTCTCACAGTATTTCCGCCCCAACTAATATTAATACCCACTCTCTCTCTCTCTCTCTCTCTCTCTCTCTCTCTCTCTCTCTCTCTCTCTCTCTCTGCGTGCATGCGTGCGTGTGTGTGCATGTGTGTGTGAATGCGTGTGCGTGTGTGTGTGTGTGTGTGTGTGTGAGAGAGAGAGAGAGAGAGAGAGAGAGAGAGAGAGAGAGAGAGAGAGAGAGAGAGAGAGAGAGAGAGAGAGAGAGAGAGAGAGAGAGAGAGAGCGTGTTAATTGTTAGTGTTATTGTAAAGCGCCCTACGCTCCCACCTTGTGCGGTAGACAGGCGCTATTGGACGAGTCAGGCGGGGTTAACTCCCTTGACTTTTGCCCGGCATCGCTTAATTCCCTTGGCTGCTTTTACTTCCGGTGCGTAATTTCTTCACAATGGAAGGCGACGACAGTGAATTTGCGAATTTTACACTGCCAACTTTAAAGGCATTTTTGGAGCCCCGTAGTCATAATGTGTCTGGCAACAAGCAATAACCTGTTGCCTGTGCTATAGGATGCCCCAAAACGCATTTTTTCTACGAACTCACGATCTTCTGGTCAGCCAAAAAAACTTTACGACGCAAACACTTTTTTTCCCACCCTCCATCCCCTTTCCACGGTAATTTTTGCAACTGCAACAGTATTGGCATTTCAACTTCCACTGTTATACACAGCGTGAAGCAACGCCTACTCAGAAATCGGCCCGGAAGTGCGCTGCGACCTCTTGCGCGAAAGATTACAAAGGGCATTCACTCTAGCAGACCAGCTTCGCTGAATCGCCCAATAAAAATCCACGTGTACAACACGAATAAACAAGTCAGAGAAAGTGTTTGCTAGTTGGTTAGTTAATTAGTAAGTTCTTGGATTTTAGCGTTCCATCAACCGCTTAGGTCGAATGGGAGAGGGGATGCCTAAAGTATTGGTAAAACATTACAAAAATACACATCCTAACTTGTATTACATCTCTCTCCGTCTCTGTCTGTCTGTCTCTGTCTCTGTCTCTCTCTCTCTCGCTCTGTTAATTCTCAGTTTTAGGATCACAACTCTTGAAGGAATTTCAACTTCCTCGTCTGCCCCTCTCTCCGAGTTGGCACAACAACATCATCATCAACCCCCCTCCCCTCTCCTGCAACACCCTGCTACCCCCCTCCCCGAATTCCGTCCGCTCCCTTCACCCAATCCAACCGCCATGCACCCTTCTCCTTCACCCCTCTCTTCCGACCAGCTGGCTGGGTCTATCCTCTCTCCAGTCTCAATGCCACTCTGTTGTTATCAGATCAACAAGGTAGTGTGGGCACTACCCTCTCCTCCCACCCCCGTGCCGGCGCCCCTCCACCCCCGCCTACTTCTGGCCGCGAGTGTGTGGCGGTCTCAACGAGTAACTCCTTTGGTCCACTTGCGTCACTCGCCGCCGTTGACACAGACCAGACGACACCCACCCCTTCTCCGGATGTACAGCAGACTCGTGCTAGTCCAGACCTCAATGAAAGTGGGAAGGGCAAACCGAGCACAAAAAGGACACGATGTAACTGACTGCCGCCTGGCCCCCCGAGAACAACTCTTCCGATGCTCCCTTGATGACCCTCGAGTGCCCATGTTACTGGTCGGTGACAGCGTGCTGAAAGACATAGACATTACGATGCACAAACTTTGTGTTCCGGGCATGACTTGCGAAGACTTAGGGGCCTGGCTACGCAAACAACCCCCCAATGTACAGATGCAAGAAGTAATCTTCCACGTGGGAGTGAACTCAGTGCACCACGGACCTGTCTCCGAGAAGTCCTGGTTTGATTTGGTGAGTTTGTTTCGGCGGGCATACCCCCGGGCCTCCCTGCGAGCGTCCAGCATCCTTCCGTCCTGCAGGACCAGTCGCTCATTCAGGCTGAACATCTCCCAGTCAAACAACGCACTGCTGTCAGTGTGCGTTCGTACAGGTGTTCAGTACATCGACAACACCGTAACATTCCAGACACAAACAGGCGCCCCACGACAAGCACTCTATAAAGACCAGAAACATCGGAGACACAGAGGAATAATCAGCCTGGCTGGAACTTCAGGTTTGCAGGAAAGACAACAGCGAGGCTCAAAGAACAAGCTGTGCCTCGCCACCTCGATACCAAAGTTGTGTCCCAGGACACCGGTCATTCCAACAAAAACACTCCACAGGAACAACGGCAACTCTACTCCGAAGCAGTAAAAAGTCGTGCCAACCCAATCGTTTACCAGCCTGTTCTCAGTCAAACGTCCTACTCTAAACACCATCCGACGGGAAACAATGGTTCGCCAGGCGAACAACTCCGCCATGAAACATTACGCTGTCCGCCTCAGGCTTGCTCACCTCGTGATCAGGGAGCGTGTCACCTCCAAACATCTTCTCGTCGGGAATCCTCGACTTCCGATAACCCTGCAGCAATATTACAAATGATTGCGCAGCTTTTGGTCCCAATATATTAGTCTGCTTAACGTTGCTGTTTTTTTGTTTTTTGTTTGTTTTTTGGTTTGAGCATCCTTCCTTAATTGCCCTTGTTGTGCATCTACCTTTCATAGCACGGCCGTGAAGACAGCTTGAGTTGCTATTGTCGGGATTTTGTTGTTTGGTAACGTACTCTAGTCTCGGGAAGGTGTCGGGTACAGGATTATCCAACGAACTTCCGCTGTATCTTCTCGGGATTTTTGTGACTTTCTCTCCCGCCGTTATATATATGTTTTACACATTTTTTATTGTTGTTGGATTTCCCCCCATCTCTCGTGAATTACTGAAATTTGTATTTTGTTGTTTTTGCCTGTTTGTTGCTTGTTGGTTGAATTTTTGTTTGTTTAACGTTGAATATTACTTGTTTAAATCTGATCATTATGACTTATGCCACTAGCGACCATTGGCCTCTCAAGGATGGTCTTCGTTTTGGGCACCTGAACATTAATCATCTGATAAATAAAATGTCAGATGCCTCTCATATTGTCCACAATAGTAAACCTTATGGCAGGGGTTTTCATATATTTTGTTTTTCTGAATCAAGGCTCAATAACCACATGGATGATAAAGACATAGCTATAGAAGGATTCCATGTTATTAGGAAAGATCCACAAATTCAAAGAGAAACTGGCCTCGTTGTCTATGTCCATGAAACTATGTCTGTTACACGCCTTACTGAGTTTGAAAAGTATGGGGTAGAGGGTATTTGGCTGGAAGTCAAACTGCAAAAAAACTTCTCCAGTCCTGGCTGGATTTCTATATCGAAATCCTTCAGAACCTGCAAACTGGACTGATAAATTCGTGTCAATGATGGACGTAGTAATAATAATAATAGTAATGATGATTAGTCTGGCTAGAATCCAAATAAATTATTTTAATGAGTGACTTCAATATCGATCTATCAAAAGCCAACAAACCGTGGACAGATGTATTCTCTTTTTTTAACCTCTCTCAGACTGTTAGCCCCTCAACTCGGGTCACACCTTCATCAAAAACGCTCATTGATCATATCTACTCAACTGACATCGCGCACATCCTTGAAACCTGTGTGCCAGTAATCGGCGTCAGCGACCACTATCCCATCTTCTGCACTTGGTCAAAAAACAAAAAAAAGGTGTAAAGATTCCCAAGGTGGGACACTCCCACTTAACATATAGGTCCTTTGCCAGATTTGACGAAAGTGAGTTCTTAAACGATCTTAACAATGCTCCCTTTGATAAAGTATGCAATCATACTGATCCAGACGGGGCGTTAGCGACTTGGTATTCAGTGTTTCTTAAAGTCCTTGACAAACATGCTCCTCAAAAAAAGAGGAGAATCAAATATTCCTTCAAACCTGTATGGCTGACATTGGAAGTACTGGATGCAATGCGTTACAGAGATTATCTTCTTAAACTGAAACTATTTGATGAATACAAAAACAAAGAAATAAAGTCATCTACATGATCCGAGACTAAAAAAACAACAAAACAAAAAACAAACTTTTTTTGCTGACATTTTGACAAAGAGCAAGAATTCAAAAGCCACGTGGCGAGCTATTAATCTACTCACTAATAAACACGAACCAGCGAATACTAGTACTACTAGTGGAATTTCCCCAGATGACTTAAACAATCATTTTTGCAGTGTTGCAAGTAAAGTAATTAAAACAGATAATTCCCCCATCAACGAACTAACTGTACTGGAACAGTATTGCACAGAAAAGATTAGCCATGAAGCCAGTGGGCTCCCTTTTATGACAGTCAAGGAAGTGTATAAATCTTTGTGTCATTTAAAGCAATCAAACACAAAAGGCACTGATGGTTTAGACTGGAAAATATTGCGCCTCTCGGCACCTTTTATTGCTGAAACTCTAACCTATATACATATATATATAATCTTTGTATTGACAAGAACACCTTCCCCCAGGTATTTAAGGAAGCAAAAGATATCCCCCTCTTCAAATCTGGTGACAAATCGGATCCTTCAAACTTTAGACCCATTTCTATACTACCTTTTGTCAAAACCGTTAGCAAAACATATCAATGAACACGTTATGAAGCATTTTCTTGTTAATGACTTGTTTTATAAAGCAATCAGGATTCAGACCAAACCACTCCTGCCACACAGCCTTAACAGAACTGATCCACACCTGGCTATCTGAAATCAACATAAACAAATTGTGTTGGGGCCTTGTTCATTGACTTTGCTAAAGACTTTTACATAATCAGTCATGACCTACTTCTAAGAAAACTAACCCTCTACGGCCTATCAGCGAGCACCCTTAGTTTGATTTGCTCCTTCCTCAACAGCCGCCTCCAAAAGGTTTCCTTGAAAGATAATCAATCGGATTTTAAGACAGTTTTATTTGGAGTTCCGCAAGGCTCTGTCCTAGGACCTCTCCTGTTCTCCATCTATATAAACGACCTACCTTTACATATCCCTCCTGCACAATGTGACATGTTAGCAGATGACACGACAATTCACACCTCTGGACAGGATGTACCTGCAATAACATTTGTTCTCCAGTCATGTCTCTCTGATGTTGTTGAATTGACACATCTTAATCATATATCTCTTAACCCGTCAAAAACGAAATACATGGTACTAACGACGCGTCAGAAGCAACAACTACTTCACGTGCCATCTGCGCACCTTTCCGTTGGTAACCAGCAAATAATTGAGGTCAGTGATCACAAAGTATTAGGTGTTACAATAGACAATAATCTGACCTGGGGCCCCCACATTCGTGACCTGTGCAAAACTACGGCCAAAAAAAGTCTACCAATCAGCAAAAATTAAGCATTTTCTTAACTTTCATGGCAGAAAAACGTTTTTCCAAGCACACATTCAGTCAGGTATAGATTATGCTTCAACTCTTTGGGAATCAGCAAGTGACTCTTTGCAAAAACCCTTGAAGTCACTACACAGGCGAGCAATCAAAATTGTTCTTCTAAAACGAACCAGCCTTACCGATAAAGACTACAAAGCGGCTCAAATTATCCCGCTATCTTCTAGGTTAATGAGTAACAAAATGTGCACAAAATTGTATCGGGTAGGGCACCGATTTATCTATCAACAAAATTATTGATTAATCAAAGTTCGAGGAATTCATCAAGAAAGCTAAATGTGACCATACCAAGGATAGATTTATTCAAGTCCAACCTGGTTTATTCTGGTCCTGCTCTCTGGAACTCATTGCGCAGCGAATTGAGGCTTCCAGTCAGTCCTTCAGTGTTTAGAAAGCGTCTTACGCTTCATATGTTATCTCTCTTAGGTGTTACGTGAAACCATGATCATAGATATTATATATATATATATATCCATGTGCTGCTCCAACCTGTGTTGTGCTGCTTCGGGCAGCCCATACATTTTGTGTGTATGTGCTCTATGTGCATGTAGTTTTCGATGACAAACATGTCCTTAATATTATGTGCGTGCGTGCGTGTATATATGTTTATCCCAGATCAAGCTAATTGTTATGTATGTGTGTGTATGTATATATATATATGCTCATTGTCTACTGATTTGTATGAATGTACATGTACTCAACATACTGTAGCTCATTGTGTCCTTAGTTAAAAGTAGTTTCCCTCATGGGCGAGGGCTGGATGTAAAAAGACTTCGAGTCTTCTCCACTACCCTCGTAAAATAAAGTTTATTCATTCATTCATTCATTCATTCATTCATTCTCTCACTCTCTCTCAGGCGCGCGTGCACACACACTCACACGCGCGCATACGCTTGTAATCTATCTCTTGTGCCTCTACGATGACGTTGGAAACAATCAGGGCAAGGGGCTTCCAAAACGACCCCGTCGTCTGTTACACCCTCAGTCCACTAAAACGGACGTAAGGACATACTTTGTGAACATCATCTTCAAAAGCAGAGTGCACAATGTAAAATATTAACGCCATCCTGACGCTACGTTTATCCTACACGCGCGAAGGCGATCACTCATGTGGAATCCTTTGTTTTAGACTGGTGGAGATCGAGATACAGAAATTATGCGAGAGAGTTTTTGGAATTACTTTTGCCACATGTGGGTGCATCGGTGCCTGTGGTGAAGTGCAAGCAGCCCTTCCAGTATCGGGAAGCCTCAAAACTGCTTACATTAATCTGCACGGAAAAAATGAAGCAATACGTGCGTGTGCTTATGTTGGATAAATGAAATTTTACACTTTGTTCCTGTGTGAAACACTATGATTTAAGCCAGTTCTTAACTGTGCAAACTGTTAAGCGAACTAAGAGTTCGCCCAATTAAGAACGGGCTTTAGCTCGCCGAAAATACTTCGCGACAGTTCGACGAATGAGCTCAGACGAAATTTTAGTTCCCCGAACATGGTTCGGACAGTTCGACTTCATTTCTTAACTGGCTTATAATTGGATCCCAGCTTCGGCCCGAACTTGCGGCAGAAGCACAGCAGACAGCATGATCCAAAATGTAGGTTAAAGTCAAGCTCGACGAATACCCCGAACTAGGTTTGAGAAGCAAAAGTTGGCCCAATTAAGAACGGGCTTTACACTCGTTTACTTTTCAGAAGTTAAATCACAAGCAAATTTTGTGAAAAGACAGACTCCGGTCAAATTGATACAACGCCGGAAGAACTGGGCGAATGTTTGTTCGCCAAACATACTTCGGACACTTCGACAAACCAGGCTATGATTCGTTTATTGAACTTTTAGTTCGCCGAATATGGTTCGGACAGTCCAAACTTTACTTTATTCTCAACTGGCTTGTAATGAGATGCAAGCTTCGGCATGAACTTTACGGCAGACGCGCAGCAGACAGCATGATCGAAAATGTAAGCTAAAGTCAAGTCAATATACTTTCATCACCCCTCACAGGGTAATTCAACTAACTACTATCTCATTCTGGGTCTCCGAGACAAGGCTGCGCCTCCCACAAGTCAACAAATAAACAAACTCCCTCCGAAGCGAGTGAAGAACCTAGCGACACCGTCATCCATTTTTATTTTTATTTTTTCTTCATCCACAGGAGAGCTCTACTCTCAGCCAATCAGAGGCAATGATCGTCCAATAGGGCGAATGTTCCCAGAACATGTTGAGCGAAGCTTTTTGGACCCGAATATAGCTTCGACGAATACTTCCAACTAGGTTCTAGAAGAAAAGTTGGCCCAGTTAAGAACCAGCTAGCTTCGCCGAATACTTCCAACTAGGTTCGCGAAGAAACATTCGCCCAATTAAGAACGGGCTTAAGCTTTTGGACAAAATCAAGTTGTGTCAGTAGCCGAAATTGAAAAAAGAAAGAAAAATATTCGCGACGACAGAAGGCTGTTCTTTTTAAATTTCATCATTTGCGCTTGAGAGTGATTTCTTTTAAAGAAGATTGCAGCGGTCGGCCTGGTATTACGAGACATGTACCGAGACTACAGCGGTTCTTCAACGAAGTAAGGGAGACAATCAGCCTGTCGCAACAACCGTAAACATTAAAAGAGACGAAGACGCAGGTTGCTGTTGTCTTTGTTGATCGATTTTACATAGCGCTATTCACAGCAGTCCACTCTCGAGCAGACTCGCTGCATTTTTGTTGCATGTGATTCTCAATGAGTGACTATGGCTTTTTATAGCGCGTTTTGAATATCCAGCCAAGTGGTGTATTTACAACGCTGTTTGGTTGTTGCATATTATTAATGATCGCTTTTATATAGCGCTATTCTCCGCTTTCGAGCAGACTTACTGCGCTCGCATGTGATTCTACATGAGTGAATAGCTTTTTTATAGCGCTTTTGAATATCCATCGAAGTGGTGTACTTACAGCGCTGGCATTGCTGGTGCCACATGAAACTGCTGCCATCTCGGCGTGTTCTGTGTACACCATACAACCATGCACCATGTCACTTCATGCAAAGCCACATACGTAAGGTGTATGCGTGTTTAGCTGTAACCTGCCACCTGCACTTTTGGCAGAATGACCGGGGTCTTTTACGTGCTACTACGGTAACACGGGGGTGGAACGGATACCGAAATAAGAGTCAGCACAGAAAGCTGACCCTGTAGAAGACAATTCTGCCGCCGCTCCTGCAGGGATTCGAACCCGCGACCCTTCGAACACGAGTCCGGCGCTCTAACCACTGAGCTATCCCCGCCTCCCGCTGGTGCCACGAGAATCTGCTGCCGTCTCGGCGCGTTCTGTGTACACCATACACCATGTCATGTCACTTCATGCAAAGCCACATACATAGGGCGCGTGCGTGTAGCTGCGTGTAGCTGTTGCGTGTGCTCTTTTGGCAGAATGACCGGGATCTTTTACGTGCTACTGCGGTAACGCAATATTTAGTTTGCAATATTTAATTTTTTGATTTGTGTTGACTCAAAATCAGTTCTATATGCATTGAAAAATTGGTACTGTAAAATGAGAGGGGACATACTTTATGAAGTAAAATATTTAATGCATTGTATCATGTATATGAGTATTGGGATTGAGTTTTGTTGGGTACCGTCTCATTGTGGTCTTTACTGGAATGAAATAGCAGACAAATTAGCTAAACAAGATGCAGTGAAAAACATGTCTGAAACATCTTACAGTAACCTACCACTGTCGTCTCATGAGATGATTTCAATACTTGAGCAGAATGTGTATAAACAAACTGAAAAGAAGTAAACTCGCGATACCTTCTCGTTCGAGGTATTTAGCAAGAGTAATCTACAAGTTACGTCTAAATACATGGAACGCTAAATATTTACAGAATGTGACATGCGTTTGTAAAAACATCCTATCTGTTAAACACATACTACTTGAATGTCTTATTGCCACCGAGTTTTGTTTTGTTTTGTTTTTAATGGATATGACTTTAATGCTTGCAACAACGTAAGAGATATTTTGTATAATTCTGACATTATCAGTTCCATTGTTAAGTGGAAGCCACGATAATTAACCCATGTATTCTCTCATTAAATCTGCAACAGTGTTTAGACTATATTCCACATTCGAAACTGCAGGCGTCTCTGTACTGGTCATGGTTGACTGGCGGCCACCAGTTGAGTGGCCCGATCGGTCCTCTCTCCTACTCTGTTGACTGGCGGCCACCAGATGAGTGGCCCGATCGGTCCTCTCTCCTACTCTGTTGACTGGCGGCCACCAGTTGAGTGGCCCGATCGCTCCTCTCTCCTACTCTGTTGACTGGCGGCCACCAGTTGAGTGGCCCGATCGCTCCTCTCTCCTACTCTGTTGACTGGCGGCCACCAGTTGAGTGGCCCGATCGGTCCTCTCTCCTACTCTGTTGACTGGCGGCCACCAGTTGAGTGGCCCGATCGGTCCTCTCTCCTACTCTGTTGACTGGCGGCCACCAGTTGAGTGGCCCGATCGGTCCTCTCTCCTACTCTGTCACAGCTTTCCGTCCTCGCTTCATCCACCAGTGATCAAGTGTCTTGTTTTTGTTGTTGTACAGGAAAATGAAATCCTCGCTTTCTGCGGTTAGAGTTTCTCCGTTATTACACGTGTCTGCGACGATTTTCACGAAGTTCTTGTTTCTGCTTCTGTCTCTCAGCCGTCGTTGCTCAAGCCTGTCCATGACACAACCTACTTGTTCTTTGACCTTTTCAATACAAAATCCCTCTTCACGTGCTTTTCTTTCTGTCGGGGTCATGGCAGCTGCCGGTGTGTTTTGTGTCCTGCTGTCAGCAGGCTCACCTTGCGTTGGTATCCCAGACCTGGGATCAACAGTAGGGAAGACCGGGGCTGGTGTCTTAACACAGTTAGCTGCATTTACACCGTTTTGATATTCTCCGCTGTGTGTGTTCTTGTCCTTGTCTCTGAATGTTGCACGTGCAAACACACCAGTAGCCGCTTCATGTGAGTCAAGACACGTGTGCACAGGGCTCTGGGGTTTTGTTAAACAGTTCGAAACCAAAATCAATAAAGTCACTTGCCTGTTGATTTTTCAGTGCGTCCGTCTGACGTTCTTTCTGTTGACTAAAACGTTTGCTGTACTCTTCTGCTCTTGACTTGGCGGCTTCCGTCTGTAGTGCTGCACAGTGGAGTGTTGTGTTCAGCCATGGAGGTCAAAGCTGTCAGACGTAGCACGACCACCGTTTTTGATCATTCACTAGACACTTTCCACGAAGACGGCTGGTTTTCCATCAGCAGGACCTCTAGGGTTCCTTCTACAGCGGCTGGAAGTCCAGCAACTGCCATTTTGATGTAGAAAATTGAAATCAGCTGAAAATTTAGCACCAGCTCAGATTTCTTCGTCCTGCCCGGTCACAGTGTATCACGTCGAGAGAGAGAGAGAGAGAGAGAGAGAGAGAGAGAGAGAGAGAGAGAGAGAGAGAGAGAGAGAGAGAGAGAGAGATTTCTGTTGCGAGAATAAAACAAACATTGCTCGCTCATATTGGGGTGTGAGCCGGTTTGGCGTAGCGGTAAGGCGTTAGGCTGGTAAGCAGAAGGACCTCGGTTCGAACCAACTTCGGCTCTCCTTTGTCTTCAAAAGTTGTGGTCTGTGGACACTGTCTTGTGACTTTGTCCCTCACAATTATGAAACATTAAAATGGCTCCCATCGCTGCCCATCTTAATGCAGAAGTCATTCTGGTGGCGACAGCCGCGTAGCGATAGCTATATAATCTCCCTCTCCCCCCACCTCATTACCCCCCCCCCCCCCTTCCCTAATAAGCCTCATGGTTTCTGTGGACGTTAAGCACCATGTTTACTTACGTACTCATATTGGGGCTGGGGGGGGGGATTCTCTCCATTTAATGTTAGCGAAGCGGGAATAGCTCAGTGGTTAGAGCGCTGGACTCGTGACTGAAAGGTCACGGGTTCGAATCCCTGCAGGAGCGGCGGGAGAATCTTCTTCTCCAGGGTCAACTTTCTGTGCTAACTCTTATTTCGGTATCCGTTCCACCCCAGCGTTACTGCAATCAATTGATGTTTTATTTTATGTCTGTTCACATCGAGGTGATATTAGACAAACAACAAACACAACAACACACATACAAAAAACAAAACAAAAATTAATACTAGCTTACCCACAGGACTATGAACAATAAATTGAATGAGTGATAGCCAGGCCTGTATGACCGCTGTGTAGAACAGTTGCTGATACAAAAGAAAGGGGAAGACCCCGGACATGGAAACCTTCACGGAATCCGCGACATGTGTTTTCTTTTTTTTCTCTCTCTCGTATCGGTTTGCATTTTATTAATGGCTCACTTCGGTCCATTATTGACTTTTTGTTCTCATTGTAATCAGGAATATTGCTCCTATACAATAAACCATCCAGTCCAATGCAATCTCTCTCTCTCTATATATATATGTCTTTCGCTGTCTTTCTTCATTATTTTTGTTCCACGGAAGAAGGGTGTGAAGACGCACATACGGTCGGAGGGGATCTCCGATTAATGCAGTAGAGTGTAAATGAAAGACAAACCCTACCAACTCTTACAATTATAGCACCAGAAAACACACACACACACAATGTTGCGGCACGTCAAGTTTTGTCACTAAGGCGACAAAGCGTGTCAAATCTGATGCACTGCCTGCACGTTTTGTCACTACGTGGTGACAAAACATGCGCAAAGGTCCACTCGCTGCACGTTTTGTCACTCCTTCGCCAGCAACACTACAATCTGCCTTTACCTTCCCTCGATGTGTGTGTGTGTACCCGCGCGCACGTGTGTGTTGTTGTGCATTTGTCCATGGCAGCATGCGCGCGCACCCGCGTGTTTTATTATCCCCGCCTCAGTCAGCGTTAAACTGAAATTCGGTATTGCTTTGAGAATACGAAGCTACTGCTGCCCGTAGCTCTGTGAGCTGTGTGAAATATGACCATAGATATAGAGACTGAGTGAAAATGTGGTTTGATTGTGTGTTGTGGATGTCCCGTAGGTATATCATTGATTGAATGGCTGGCATGGTTTGATGAGATAGAAGGTAAATGTGGACTGACTTTGGGTGTGATGCTTCATTCTATGCAGTGTCTTGTACATTTTGTAGCGCAATATATGCCTAACATGCTTTTCTCTCTCTCTCTCCCTCCCTCTCCTTTTTTCTTTCGTTGTTCACTCTCTCCCCCCCTCTCGTTCTGCCCGCCCCTCCATTTTTTTTCTTGCTCTCCCTCCCTCCCTTTCCAACTTTTTCTCTTTCTTTCTGTCATTTTTTCTTTCGTTGTTCACTCTGTCTCTCTCCCTCTCTCGTTCTGCCCCCCCCCCCCACCCCCTCCATTTTTTTCTTGCTCTCTCCCTCCCTCTCTTTCCGACTTTTTCTCTTTCTTTCTCTCTCTCTTTGACTCACAAAAGGGGGGTGGGGGACTAGGGGGCTTTTTAAAAATATATACATATCATGATACAATAACAATAGCACAACAGATACATTAATGAAATGTAACACGTTCATACAGTTACCAGGTTAACTCCATCAGTTTTTGTTTGTTTGTTTTGGGTTGTATATGTTCAGGAGACATCAATGCACCAGATTTAACTCTATTCAAAGAAAACCGCTTTATAAGAAGGATTTATCACTAATCACAGTTTATTCAAAACATCTGAACAATTCAAATAGTTGTCAGTCGACTCCAGCAACCAAAGTCATGTTGTTTCACATGAAACTGCATCTTCACTTTGCATACAGATCTGACACTTTAGGTCAGTGTAGGACTTTGGAAAATATGCATGCCATAATGCAGTGAGCACCTGATGACGAAATGACCACCTTTGTAGTTCATTCAGGATCAGGAGCACCCACCCCCCACCCCCCTCTTGAAGAAAACATCATTTCAGACGATGCAAAGTCCACATCTCAGTCTTTCGCATCCCCAATGCCGTCGGCACCAATAGCAAACATGGCTTCCGCCTCTGGCAAACATGGCGAGTCATAGATCTTGCAGATGCGTGTTTCTCCTCTGCCTTTGCGTAGGTACAGTCTGCAACATAGTTAAGTAGACACATGCCATCACAGGAGTTGAGAAATGCTAATCAATATTATCATGTGTGAACATTTCAGTTTTTGAGAATGTTAAGAACTAATCAGGATCCACAAACTAGAGTACTTAGTGGCTCAAATGCTGAGAATTGTGTTTAAAATACATTCTGTATTGAAAACTGACCAGGACCTATAAACCACTGAAGGCCTATTTGCTAGAATATTGTGAATTGTGGCTTGAAATATTAAAAACTAACCAGGATCCACAAACAACTTTGGTTAAAATACTGACCTGACCAGGATCGAAAAACTACAGAGGACTTGGTTGCTGAAATACTGAGACCTGACCAAGATCCACACACCACTGAGGACCTGGTTGCTGAAATACTGAGGCCTGACCAAGATCCACAAACCACAGTGGGCGTGGCAGTTAAAAATACTGAGACCTGACCAGGATCCACAAACCACTTTGGGCTTAGTCAAGTCAGTGGTTAAAATACTGAGACCTGACCAGAATCCACAAACCACTTTGGGCTCAGTCAAGTCAGTGGTTAAAATACTGAGACCTGACCAGGATCCACAAACCACTTGGGGCTTAGTCAAATCAGTGGTTAAAATACTGAGACCTGACCAGGATCCACAAACCACTTGGGGCTTAGTCAAGTCAGTGGTTAAAATACTGAGACCTGACCAGGATCCACAAACCACTTGGGGCTTAGTCAAGTCAGTGGTTAAAATACTGAGACCTGACCAGGATCCACAAACCACTTGGGGCTTAGTCAAATCAGTGGTTAAAATACTGAGACCTGACCAGGATCCACAAACCACTTGGGGCTTAGTCAAATCAGTGGTTAAAATACTGAGACTCGACCAGGATCCACAAACCACTTGGGGCTTAGTCAAATCAGTGGTTAAAATACTGAGACCTAACCAGGATCCACAAACCATGTGGGGCTTAGTCAAGTCAGTGGTTAAAATACTGAGACCTGACCAGGATCTACAGACCACTGAGGGCATTATTGGCTAAAACCCAAGACTTGACCAGGATCCACAAACCATTGAGAGCTTATTGGCTAAAACACTGAGACTTGACCAGGATCGTAAACCATGGATGGATTAGTGGCCAAACCCCTGAGAACTGACTAGGATCCAAAAAACAGTGGGCTTGGTGACTTAAAGTAATGATGGAGGGTTTAGTGGGATGCACAATGACAGTGACCACTAAGACATCAGACTTGGAATATTACATCATCATAGTCACATTTTCTGATTCGTTTATGCACTCATGCATTCATTCATTCATTAACTCCCACTTGCAAAACAAAAATATTAGATGATGGAGGGCTTTTCTTTTTTAACTCTAATGTAAAGTCTCAAAAATTCACCGCGCTGAACATCTGCAGCCCCTGTTGCAGATTTATGTGTAACTACTGAGCGACTTGCTCATGCATCAGTGCAAAATTATTGATACAACATAGTCATCTGATCTACAGCAGGGCATTAAACAATTCAAAATGTCAAACATGCTGTCTGAAGCCATTTCATGTGTGTAGTAACAATCATTAATTTTGACACTGAATCTGTTTCATTTGGGTAGCAACAATTATTAATTTTGGGCACTGAAGCCATTCCATTCAAATTCAACTAGTAACAATCATTATTTTTTGGCACTGAAGCCATTCCGTTCAACTAGCAACAATCATTAGTTTTTGGCACTGAAGCCATTCCATTCAGCTAGCAATCAATGCTTGGCACTGAAGCCATTTGATTCAACTAGCAGTCAGTGTTAGGCACTGAAGCCATTCCATTCAGCTAGCAATCAATGTTTGGCATTGAAGCCATACCATTCAACTAGCAATCAATGTTTGGCACTGAAGCCATTCCATTCAGCTAGCAATCAATAATGTTTGGCACTGAAGCCATTCCATTCAGCTAGCAATCAATGTTTGGCACTGAAGCCATTCCATTCAACTAGCAATCAATGTTTGGCACTGAAGCCGTTCCATTCAGCTAGCAGTAACCATTAATTTCAAGCACTAAGTCCAAGTGGCAAACAATTCAAAATGTCAAACATGCTCTCAGGTCTAAAAGAGTAAGTCCAACCACTGAATTTCAGATGACCTGCTTTCTGTTTTCTTGTTACGGTAGCAACAAGCATCAAGTCTGACACTGAAGCCAGTCCAGGCAGGCAACAATGATCATTAATCCTGACACTTAACACATTCCATGGGGGTCGCCTCTGATAACTTCTCCGAAACTATACTCCTAAGAATGCTGCATATCATTAAATAAATTCACAAATGGACATTTTTATTTTCAGTTTTTATTCTGAGGAACTCAATAAACCTGAATACTGATTTGGAACAAATTACCCACACCAGGAAAATTTCCTTGCTCAAAAAGTTTATAAATACCCAGTTTCTGCTACAGTCATTGTGTGTGTGTATGTGTGTGCATATAATACCTTATGTAAATTGTTTTGGTAGGACTGTGCTCTACATGTGTATAGAATGTTGTATTTAGGTTAATATGTGTCATGTGAATGCTCAAGGCACTGATGAGCACATGATAAATTACATTATTATTATTATTATTAAAATACTATCACAGCTCCACCAACACAAATAAGCACAGTGTTCTGAATGTTATGTGGTGGTCGTATCTGACCTGGTGGTGGAGGCATGGGCGATGATGTTGCCACCAATGGGTTTCTTGGGATCTGCAGAAAACATGGCTGCTCCATCCACCTGCGCCACCACTTGGTTGGTTATCACCACTGCCACACCATACTGCACACATCAAATCACAGCCCCCCATGATGATAAAAACCATACCAGCTGGTCATCACCACTGTCACGTCGTACTGCACACATAAAACCACAGTTCTCAGTAGTGATAAAAGCCATACTGTGTGGTTATCACCACTGTCACACCATACTTCACACATCAAATCACAGCCCTCAGGGATGATAAAAACCACACTAGGTGGTCATCACCACCACCACACCATACTGCACACATCAAATTAGTCCTCAGTGATGATAAAAGCCACACTATGTGGTTATCAGGGCTGCCACACCAAAGTGCACACATCAAACCACAATCCCCAGTAATGATAAAAATCACACCAGTTGGTCATCACTACCATCACACCATACTTCACACGTCAAAGCACAGTCCCCCCATGATAATAAAAACCACACTAGGTGGTTATCACCACAGCCACACCATACTTCACACATCAAACCACAGTCCCCCCATGATAATAAAAACCACACTAGGTGGTTATCACCACAGCCACACCATACTGCACACATCAAACCACAGCTCTTATAATGATACAAACCACACCAGCTGGTCTCACCACCACACCATACTGCACACATCAAACCACAGCTCTTATGATGATACAAACCACACCAGCTGGTCTCACCACCACACCATACTGCACACATCAAACCACAGCTCTTATAATGATACAAACCACACCAGCTGGTCTCACCACCACACCATACTGCACACATCAAACCACAGCTCTTATAATGATACAAACCACACCAGCTGGTCTCACCACCACACCATACTGCACACATCAAACCAGTCCTCAGGGATGACAAAAACCACACCAGCTGGTCATTACCACCACCACACAACACCACACTGAAGGGTTGCCAGCTGGTCAGTGAAAGTTTTTCAAATGTACTGATAAGCTTACCTCATCAGCCAGCCTGAGAAGCATTCGAAGAAATCGAGCCAAGTGCATCTGTCGTGCAGACAGCTCCCCGCGACCAGAGTAGTCTGTTCTGTAAAGTGCTGTGGCGCTGTCCACAATCAGCAGTGCATACCTGAAACAGGTAAGTCAGTCAGTCAGTCAGTTAGTTCTTGGATGTATTAATGCCCCATCATGTGCACACAAGAGTGTCACCTCCAAATAACACACCATTTTACATCATAACGTCAGTATCCTGTCATCAGTATATCACACTGCCCCTCAGTACTTGGCTGAACTTGTCCAGAGCTACGTCCCTTCTAGGTCTCTGCGCTCTTCTTTGGATGATAAAACCATGTGCATCCCCTTCTTCAAGAGAAAACAGCATGGTGGTCGGGTCGTGCCTTTTGCTTCTCTGCTGTCCAAATCTGGAATTCTCTTCCTTTTGCTCTCTGTCACAGCCCTTTCCTCCCTGCCTTCAAAACTTACCTCTTCAAACAGTATTTTGACCAGTAATAGCTTTTTCTGCTGCACAAAACTGGAACTCTGCTTCTCTCTTTCTCTTTGTCACAGCCCTTGCCTTCAAATTAGTCTATACCCCCCCCCCCACCCCCCCCCGGCCCCACATTCTCAGCCACATGTGTGTGCATGTGTGAGCCAGTGAGTGTGTGCTCTTTACTGGCATTGTGTGCATGCGATCCTGTGTGTGTGTGTGGTGTGTGTGTGTGTGGTGTGTGTGTGTGTGGTGTGTGTGTGTGTGAGTGCACACGCACACATGAATGTGTGCGTGATCTTTTGTGTGTGTGTTTCTGCCATGCTTTGTATGAAAATGTTCGTTAATTTTCATATGTTTTGAACACTTGTATACCACTGATCTGTATAGTTATGGGTATTTGCATTGTATGTTTTTCTTTAAGTTGTAAAGTGCTTGAGCTTCTGAAAGCACTCTATAAGTTCCCTATTATTATTATTATATCAAGGCAAAATGTAGGTCACCAAACCGTAAGTTAAAAAGCTAGCTCACAGAAACTTTCTGGACACAACACAGTCAGCAGCAAACACAATACTCTATACACACATAGAACACAAAACAATGTACATAAGGTGATATATGGAAGGACACACACACACACACACACACACACACACACACACACACACACACACACACACACACTATCATTATTCTGTCCCAACACAAAAAGACTGAAACTAGTGAAAGTATGGTTTTGAGTTCTGACCTTGATTCTGCCATCATGGCTGCAGCCTGGATGAGAAGCTGTGACTGGTGGTCACTGTTATAGGCCCGTGCATATGCCACATTGTCCAGCACATCACTGCCCTTCAACCCATACCTGTAGACAGAGGCCACTTCAATAATCAATACAATGAGGAGCAATGAATGACGTTTATACATATATGATCTATGTGAATAATCAGTATATATTATGAACAAAAACAATATATATACAATATTGCATGCAGCACAGAAGGAAAAAAAGTGGTGGACACCAAGTTCCATTCAAAATGAAAAACAACTAATTCTTCATGAGAGTTAAAAACCTGCTGTACTCTGTCAAAACCTGCGCAGAATAGACATGTTGGTCCCAGTCCTTAGCAGGTACATGGCTCTGTGTGTAAACTGGTCACAGTGAATGGCTGAATGTATATATACAGAGACTTACCGATCTGCCACAGCAAGCAGTCTCTCTGGTCGGAAGGTGCCCTCCGAGTCGATGTACATAGCCTTTCCTTCTCCCCCTCCCATGTCTATAGGCAACTGAAACATCAAACCCACATTGAAGCTGCTGCTTACTGTCTAGGCTAAACTGCTTCACTCTCTTCAATTCAAACATCAAACCCACACTGAGACCGCCACTTACTGTCTAGGCTAAAGCGCTTCACCCTCTTCAATTCAAACATCAAACCCACACTGAAACTGCTACTTACTGTCTAAGCTAATGTGCTTCAGTCTCTATTCAAACATCAAACCCACACTGAGACTGCTGCTTTCTTTCTAGGCTAAAGCACTTCACTCTCTTCAATTCAAACATCAAACCCACATTGAAACTGCTGCTTACTGTCTAAGATTCAGATCAGATTCAGATTCAGATTCTTTATTCACCAAGTTTTACAACAAGGAAAGTGTCTCGAAAGCGGTAAGCATACAAGCATAAGCAAACAACAACACTGACATACATCAACTAGCAACCCATTTGCACTAACAAAACAACACCCAAACGCAAAAGTGCTGAAGTGCTTCAGTCTTCAATTCAAACATCAAACCCACACTGAAACTGCTGCTTACTAAGCTAAAGTGTTTCACTCTCTTCAATTCAAACAAGGAAGTAGTGTACAAAAGCATATAAAGAGCAGAACCCCCCCCACACACACTCTCCTCCCTCATACAAAGTTATAAACTGGCTGACAAGTTTGGCTACAATCTAACCCAAGGTAGGTTTCGGAATTACAGGAGTGATCACCAAACATGCTGTATGCTTACAGTGCATTTCTGTGTCAGTGTGCCATTAATGGGAGGGCTGTTAACTCCCTGTCTTTGCTTTATTCAGCTTGACCACTTTGCTTTACGTCCACAGAAGCGAGATTGCATATTAGGGACAGGGACGGGGGTGGGGTGGAAAGAGGACGAGAGAGTGAAGGCTGCCAGTCGAACTAGACTGGAGAGACTGTGGACCGCCGCCAGAACAATGGAAGGTGGTGTCCCATCGCCACTGCGCAGCAACTAGTGCACTGCACAATTGCTGTTTCAACTGCCATGCTGGGCAGAGTCACAAGGACAATGTCCGTTGCATTGCTGTTGAGGAACAACCCGAAGCGAAATAAGCCCAACTTTCGCAGCCCAGCTCCACCTCCCTGCTCATGATCTCTTCTGGGCTAACTTGAGGGTCCAGCTCCACCTCCTGATCTCACCTGGAACCCTGTAAATAAGTGTGTAAGGTGCTTTATTCAACTGATTCTGTTAAAGGGGTCATGCTGCCTTTTAGAGATTTGCGTCAACCAACGCGAAACATTACGTATTTTGCATCAGTGATATGAAAAATGCGTTGATGGAGTTCATGATCGATAAAGTGAGCAGACGAAAATAGTAAAACGAAAGTCCGTCCGTGCACAAAAAAGTGAAAATGTTCAGTAAATATACCATTCATAAAGAGTGTGAATAGATCGGAACATAGTATGCGGCATGATGAGCGAACGATGTCGACAAACCCAGTGCTTGTCTACCGCGGGATTTGGTAACGAGATGAAGTTGAAATCAAGGCTGCCGCCATTTTCTCTCATTTGTATTTGATGTTAACGCGCATTTTGTTTACAGCTTCGTAGTCGTCTACATTTGAGTAAATTCTGATACACGTGGACAGTTAGACTAGGCATACTGGGTTGTTTCAGAGTCCATGCTTGGGATCGTGTCCTCTGTCGACTGTCCGGAAATTACTGAGATAAGTTTAGCAGGATACATGATTCCTCACTGGCCAGACTGATACGGAGACCGATTATTCTTCCAGATATGGGTTCGTAAGGATTCGGTTCAAATAAATTATTGTCATTCTTTGGAAAAATTTGCGCATAGTTCAGGAGCTGTGTGAGTTGAGGTGGACGTCCTGGGCTGTCCGTCCTAACGAGCCTTCTGGTTTCTGTGGACGTAAAGAATTATTGAACCGTGCTTCAGCATTGGTCACAACTTGTCCCTAATATGTCAACTGACATCTGAGGACATTAAGCATCAATTCATCATCATCTTTGGAAAAGTATGCGAATTTTATTCACAGACGCTACCGAATATAACACACATAGATCAGCGATGGGGGCGGGGGGGGGGAGGCAGCATCGCCATAGAGACCAAAATAATGGCAGCTTGCGCATTTATTTCGTCGTCCAGATACCACCCTTCATTGACTGGACTTGTGGTGGCGGGGAGGAGTGTGAAGCCACGGCTGAGATCACATGGAGTTTGCAAATTGATCTAGTGTTGAGTGACGTGGCAGCCACCAGTGAGCCGTAACTTGCTGAATTGATGTGCAATCATTATGCGTATGGTGATGTGGCCAAAATGCGTACGGCACCCGAAAATGCAATATTTACACAAAATTGTGCAATGAGAGTGACCCCTGCAGTATTTGTATTTTATATACAAATGGCCATGTCGTCAGCACATGAATTAACTTCAGCCAGATTTGATTTTCACTTCATTCTATGGGCTTTGTTTTACATCATGATACTTTTGATAGGCTGCATATTTACATACATTTCTTTTTAAACTGAGACTGCATTCAAATAATCACTCTTCCAAGTGTTTCTGATCATACATACTTCATGCATCCACTTCTGCACTCCACCAGAACATCCATCAATTGTCAGAAAGAAGGCAGAACATAACTTTGCTCACCTGACAGGTAACTGCCATTGTGTGGCATATCTGTGTCTTTCCTGTCCTGAATTCCCCAAAGATCTCTGTGATGGAACCCGTCTCAATACCACCTAACAAATAACACCACACCTATTTCAAAGTAAACTGTGTGCAGCATCTGTACTCACACAGAAACATTCTGCAAGCTGGAATTAGAAAATCAACATAAAGTCACTGAAAAACAATAACAGTTTTTAACACTAGCCAGGCTAAAATATGTACTGGTATAGTAGTATCATGGCCCTCCCATTTCCAGCACCTTAAAAGGCTTAATGGACCACTGATACCGTTAGGCAGCAAATAGATGATGTATTTCTATAAGAATTTAAAGAAACACATTTATTTCACCTTTAAGTTTAATGACATCAGATGAACAAAGAAGAATGCATGAGTTGCAGAAAAACTGCCCTCCCATTTTCAGCACCTTAAAAGGCTTAATGGACCACTTTGACTGATAGCTATACTGTTAGGCTGCAAATAGATGCTGTATTTCTACAAAAAAATGCATTTATTTCTTCTTTAATGACATCAGACGAACAAAGAAGAATGCATGAGCTGCAGAAAAACTGTGCACTTCCCTAATATTACTATATTACTATTAGTGACAATTTGCACTATGATAAATGTGGCCATTACTTTATTTGTATAATTTATTTAAATAATTTTTTATTTATTGTTGGCACCCTTAATTATAGTTACAGCTAAAATTTGATTTGTAATGAAGGAAAGCATGAAAGGTTTTTGGCGCTTAGTATCTATTTGCACACTAGCAACCGCAAGTTTGTATTCAAGTCTTTACCTAGGCAACCGTTGCTTCTGTAAGTACAAAGTTTGCAGACAAAAACAATGTTACTTGGAAAAAAGAATTCCCATTCCTTCTGTTAACCACATCACCAATGGTTGTGAGACAGAATTAAGCTTTATCATCAGTCTGCTGACCTTGTAACAACTTGTCCAGTTCCTTGGAGCCTGTTGTGATCTGTATAATCTCTGAGCGCTTCTGGTGAAACTCTGTCGCTGTTGTGAAACCCATCGGCACCAGCTTTGCAGCTTCTTGCTACAAAATAGCCAAACATGACAACATGAAGTAAAGCCAACTTCAGAATCCAACTTCAAGTAGAAAACTGAAGAAACAAGTTTTTTCCTTTTTTTCCTGCTAAGACTGAGAATGAGAAAGCTTGAATTAATAAGAATGGCACAGAACAGACACTCACAGAACCAAAACACAGCCATGTGTGCTGCCATCTTTCAACTGGCAGTCTGTGACTGCAACGCCATGGTGCCACTAGTGTCCTTTAGTTTTTACATCACAAAACTTCTCATTCATGATTCAGTCATTGGAAAAGAGCGAACCAATATGAATATAGCTGTGCCCCGAAATGCTCAAATTTGAAGCAAAAAAGTACTTCTGTTGCATACAATGATACTTAGTGAGTGAATAAGTGGATGAAGACTTCAAGCCTGCAAATGGAAATAGTTGCCTATTTCTATTTTCAGGCCACCATCTTCTCTTGGGGTCCCCTTTAAGTTTAAGCAAAACGGTCACAAAATGTGAACTGGACGGACTAACTGACCACTATTTTGTCTGCCTTGGCCTCACTGATGCCTTTGATAGCCAGCAGAGTTTTCTTGGGGGCAAAGGCCACAGACTCCACGGTGTAGAACCCAGCCTCCTCCAGCTTCTTCACATCTGTGCCGCTGATCCCATTGCCCTGCCACACAGCACCACTTGAGTCAGAAACACACCACAGACTTCTCACTAGTACAGTGTTTATTTTATATCGCTCTGCACAATGCACACACACGACACACATACAGTGTAAGTCAAAAAAGTTTTTATTATTGTTAACTAAAATAAAATCTGCAATATATTCCAATGAGTGTGTGTGTGTGTGTGTGTGTGTGTGTGTGTGTGTGTGTGTGTGTGTGTGTGTGTGTGTGTGTATGAGAGAGAGAGAATGGAAGGGGGTGGAGACAGACACAGAGAGAGACTAGAGAGGGACAGAGTTGTCACCTTCTAGTTTGATGAGCAGCACTAGACCAAATGCATCAGAGAGTGAGACAAACGGAGAGAGGGAGAGAGAGTTGTCACCTCTAGTTTGGCAAGCAGCATTGGACCAAATGCATCATCCTCCACAGCTGCTTCCTGCTCTTGCCGCTTCTCTTGCATGGCCATTTTGATAGAGTCCTGTGTAACCTTTTCGGTTGTTTATATTTATTGTCAGTGTCACTCAGTCTGTATTATGCCTTCTCAAGTACTGAATCTGCACACAAGAAATGAAGACACATAAATTTATTTTTTGTGTAATTATTTGTCTGGGTGTCACAAACATTTTATAAAAAAATAAAGTGTAAAAACCAAAAACAGTCAGTGTCTTGAAGTTGAACACACAATATATTCAACTTCAAAAATCAAAGGAGATACAAACATGGGAACAATTTAAGAGAGATCGAGAGAGTGCTCAAGTCACCCAACTTTCTTGCCAGCTAAGACAGAGCTCAGGAGCTGTGTGAAAGTTGAGGTGGCTGTCCTGGGCTCCTGTCCCTAATACTGTAATAAACCTATGTTTTTTGTGGACGTAAAGCAACACTCAACCAAGCTAGCTAAGACTAGTTAACTAATACCGTAGTAGTCTAGTGTAAGCGAAAGGTTTCAGAAAGAAAGAAAAAAGCGGTCTTAAAACTAAAAGGGTGGTCTCTTGTCAGTTTCTAACATTAACCTGATTAAGTATGCAGACGTTGTCGTTTTTGTTGCGGGTACACGCCATGACTATATATAACTTATATATAACTATATATAACTTATATTATAAGCAATAATAATTACTCAAACTAGTCAAACGCAAAGCGACAACAGTGTCCCAATGAAGATGGAATCATCACCGACCCCAGGATCGGGTCATTACAATACTTTACGTGATGAACAGTGATAAGCACTGCTCATTGACCCTACAACAAAGTTAGATAATATATATCTAGACTTCATCGTGTTTTAATTGTTCGTTCTCCTTGTTGAACACTGCTCGCTGACCTTTTCACGGATTGTTTTTATTCGTTCTTCGATAAAGATGGAGATTACGAACCCCCTCATTACGCCAGTGAAGGAAGCAACTTTAAAAAAAGTAATCGTCGCAAAAACGGTAATTACAATCGATTATCTGGCTACCAGATAGCAGGCCGGTACAGCGCCGCCCACTGGAACTGTGAGATCTACTTTTCTTACCCATTTCGCGATCCGAGACCAAGAGTAGGCCAAATTTGCAGTCAAATTGAGGGTGCCCCACCGTGATCTCCAACTTTGCCGTTACCTCACTGAGAATGTACGAGGGTTCTGCCATACTGGGTGCAATACAGCACAGTAAATATGTACCACAAATTCAGGAAGAAAAAAAGAGAACTTACACCATTTGTGTCTCCAAATCAACACTTGCACCTCCCGCCACGATGACGTCATTCATATTTGGGGGTTGTTTCCCCTTACAACTTCTTTTCTTACCACTGAGCTGCAGAGGATCCAAAAGCAGTGTACGCTCAATCACTAGGGTTATAACTGGACGAAACAAACCAAAACACACACAACAACAATAACAACAAAAACCCGAAATTATCTTAGTGACATCGAGTTCAAATTATATTCAGAATATTTCAGTTAAGCAACATTGTCCTTCACCCCTGTCTGTACAGTACGTGTGTGCGTGCGTGTGTGTTTCACATAGTTACGCTTGAACCCTTTTCGATGTCTCTGTGTCAGCTTTTTGTTAAATTGCTCACATTTTCCATCTCGATGTACTTTATGTGTGTTATACCTGTTCAGCACTTTGAGCTGCAGGGTAGGCGCTTTACAAATTTCCTTTATGTGTCGAGGACCTATTCAACCACAATGGGACAATGATTATCTCGCTACCAGTTATCTTCATCTGACATCAATACCTGTTTCGGAATGCAACTGGGCAAAACTAATAGTTTTTGTTTCCTTTTGTTGTTGTTGTCATTGACTATTTGTATTGTAATATTTTATTTTGTGCTGCTGAGAAGCAAGGTTCCATATGTTTTGCTACTGCATTTTTCATGTGTGTGTGTGTGTGTGTGTGTGTGTGTGTGTGTGTGTGTGTGTGTGTGTGTGTGTGTGTGTGTGTGTGTGTGTGTGTGTGTGTGTGTGTGTGTGTGTGTGTGTGTGTGTGTGTGTGCGTGCACTCAAGTGCATGAGATATTTATCACTTTTATAACTCATAACTTTTAAAGATGGTTAATTGAATTTGTATTAATGTCGATTTGCTAGTGCACTGTAATGGATGGATGACTGCTAAGACAAATTCATGAGCTCAAAATAAATATTCTTGTAATCTTGTAATAAGTAATCTTAATTTTTGGTTTAGTGAGAATGCTGGCACGTGTTGATTTAAACATTTCATTCTGGTTAAATGTTCTGGTCTTTCATGCTGAATCACAAGTCAGTGCTGATGCAAGAGTAAATAGGTGAATAAAGAAAAAGGAGAGAGGTGCAGTACTTCTAAGTATCAAAACAGCTAGATCAAGCCAGATAATGTCAGACAATCAGTGGGTTACAAATATTTGTAGCAGACATTTGATTACGTGTTCTGCATTCCAGTTAAAGGTTCTTGTTCATAAGGTGTATGTGCGTGCGTGTAATGTAGGTCTTACTGTTTTCATTTCTGTGGCTTGTAATCACTGTTGTGGTAGGTTTCCACTTGCAGCATCTCAACTTGTTTTCTGTACAGTATGTAATGTCCAACTAGCAGACGAAATAATGCTAATCAGCATTATCTCCCTTATATTTATATTTGCACATGCGCCGGTACAAAGCAATTTGATATACACAAAACATGCACAGTGACACTAACTGGAAAACGCCCACCTAACCGTACTCCAGAGTGGCAACGGACAGAGCTGGTGCGAGACACCAAAGCCTTGATGGTGCAAGACACCAAACAGTACAAGCTCTAATTTCATATTAGAGGTTTGTGCTTTATTAATCACTTTTTTTAAAAATCACTTTTATATAGCGCTATTCTCCGCTCTCGAGCAGACTCACTGCGCTCGCATGTGATTCTACACGAGTGAATAGTTTTTATAGCGCGTTTTTGAATATCCACTGAAGTGGTGTATTTACAGTGCTGGCATGGCTGGTGCCACAAGAATCTCCTGCCAGAGAGTCAGTCTCGGCGCGTTCTGTGTACACCATACAACCATGCACCGTGTCACTTCATGCAAAGCCACATACGTAAGGTGTATGTGTGTTTAGCTGTAACCTGCCACCTGCGTTTTTGGCAGGATGACCGGGGTCTTTTACGTGCTACTGCGGTAACACGGGGGTGGAACAGATACCGAAATAAGAGTCAGCACAGAAAGTTGACCCCGGAAAAGAAAATTCTCCTGCCGAACCCGTGACCTTTCGATCATGAGTCCAGCGCTCTAACCACTGAGCTATCCCCGCTCCCCTTACAAGTATTCCATTACTGTTGTTAAACAGATCATGTAGCGGTCTAGACTGACCTTCCTGTGCAATCTACCAGCGTGCGCTTGAAGTCACCAAGAGAGGCTGCATCTGGTGGAAAGTTCCAGAGACATATAAATAATGCTGAATTGCAGGTGGGATGTGTATACTAGTTCTGGAAAATGGTACTTCGGGTGAAGATGACTGATGGCCTATGTTTGACATGAGTTCCTGCTCTGTTTTTTGACAAGGCTGGTCATGACTGCATCATGGAAGCCATAATTATCAACTTTCCTTCTAGCTAGTCACTCTGATATAACCGTAATGGTTGACTGGGCCTAAAACACCAAGTTACTTGCTTACTCCTTCTAGCGTTCATTTGACCATTACAATTTGCATCTGCAGAAGGGAGCAGGGCCATTTGTGGAATGACTGAAGTTGGAAGCTGTAGAAGATTCATTTTGCAGCTCAGTCTCCTTTGCACCATCTGGAGATCAGACTCCATGCCCTGTTGTTGTGTTTAGATGCATACTTCAGGTCCAACACTTTGTAGACCAGACCCTTGTAGCAGTGATTATTTTATCTTCCAAACAAATGAATTGTTCAAAAGAATGCTGTTTATTAGGACAAAAACACAATCTGCAAATTTTAGTTTTTATGTGTTTGGATCTTGTTTCAGAATGCTAGCAATCAGTTTTGTTTCTGACCCTTGTAGCAGTGATTTTCTCTTCCATTAAATTCTTTTAGAGCACGACTGAAAGACAGCAAACTGAGTCTACAAAATACAAGTATTAGGACCATTATAAGACTGCACTGACATGCAAGTATGTGTGTGTAAGTATACATTTGAAAGAGGGAGAATCTGATACATGTATGCCAAAAAAACTATTATTTGATCTTCAGACAATGAAAACCATTTAACATTTTGTTCATTTTGAGACCGACAGGCTATACTCTGCTGCCTAATACCATCAAAACCAGTATACTGTACCCATGCTTTACAATACTTGTAAACCCTTTTCCTGCCAGGTAATTTTTGCTGCTGTTATAATTCATTCAAATGAATCTTGTTGTACTAAACATTACTTTTGTTGCAATTTCACTTCTCAAGAGTTGCATGAAAAGTCACAATTTGAGCAGGATGTCCCATGTCTGGCAGACAAATTGAGAACAATTTGTCAAGGACGTGACAAGGGCAGGGTACAGGTTAATGTTCATGATTGGCTAATAAGACAACAACAGCAAAGAGAAAGACGAACACGCACACATTGTGTACTTGTACAGTGATGCACTTCTACTGTCAAAAAAACCCTTTGTTTTCCTTCTTGAAGTATATGTGCATGTTGCATATATATGACTACTTCCTTTGGTGTCTGTGTGACAAGTGGCATGGTTGGTCGCTTTGGTGTGGAGATTTCAGCAATGTTAGAGGAGCTGCACTGGCAAGTTTTTGTAGATGAGGGATCAGCTGGTGTGGATAATCAGCTCTGTATGAGGAAGGATTCGAAAAAAGAGTTTGCCTTTTTTCTCTCTCCAAATGTTATTGCAATAGAAGGCAATAGTGGCAAAAATTGGAACTAAGCTAGTTTAGCTTATGTAAGAAGGGCTGTTCCCATGCTATGATGTACTAACTGACAGTAGATAGCCATATGCTATGTCACATGAATCAGCATCCAAGTGATCATGAAGACTGCCCTTTTAACCCCTTCACTGCCACAAAGTCGCTTGAAAAAGACAGCAATAAAAGTGTGAAATTGGAAATCCTTCATCCTTTTTTGCATCATAGTAATTTTAGTATGTGAAAGGGTTTCTATCAAAATGGTTAGCATCGAAAGATGTGTCATAGAACCGGAAAATATACTGTTTGCAGGCCCATGTGTGCACTTTTCAGCCTGGAAATTTTACAGGCTGGGGCAGTGAAGGGATTAATGTTCCATTGTCTCATACCTTACATCCCCATACATATTTGCATACATGCTGGTGTATAATTTGTTTTCTCTTTGTTTGAAAGTCTGATTCAAGAAAAACTGCTACTGTAAGGACAGTAAAATACTTTTGGCAAGTCTTACTTATTTTAAACTCATTGCCTGACATTGTTGTAGATTTTCATTCTTGTTTCTACATTATTCTATCATGAATTGAGTTGGGAGCATTCGGCTATCAAATACATCTGAAGCATAGAAGTATGTTTTTCATGCTCTTTGCTGTTGTTTTTGTTTTAGCAGAAATTGCAACATAACAACCACATTTTGATTAGCAATTTATTTTTATACATAAAAACAACAATGGAACAAAGAATCACTCAAATATCTCTGTAGTAACATCAAAGCACATTAAAAAAAAGATAGGTGCAGCAACATACACAAATGGTATTCTTTCAAACTTTTAACACAAACGGTCATTCCAGCTAATGCTCCCTGCTATGTGTTACCTGTAAAGAACAAAGAATCACTCAAATACCTCTATACTAACATGAAAGCACATGAAAAAGATACGTGCAGCAACATATATATATATGCAAATGGGATTCTTTCAAACTTTTAACATAAATATAATGCTCACCCCAGCTAATACTCCCTGCTATGGGTTATCTGTAACTGCCCAGTCACCTGCACCTTCAAAAAGCTTCACTTTTACATACTACTGAATGTACTTTTCTATAACTGAAAGGCAGTTTTCACCTGAAGTATCATCAGGTGGAAGCAGGTTTCAAAACTGTTTTCACTTCAGTGTGTTAGTGCTATTTTCAACACTATGAAATACAAATACACAATATATTTCTTCCTGTAGGGTTACCAGTTAGGACCCCATATATATATATCATCAACTTTTGTCAATTATCGTCTCCCTGATGTAACCGTACTGGTTGATGGGGCATAAAACACAAAGTTACTTACTTACTTTAATTATCATGATTGATCAGCTTCTATTCATAAATGATAATGCTCAATAGGTCTTCACAATGAATCGAATGATGTTGTTTTCTATTTCGCATTTGTAAATGGTTCAACATTCTTCCTTTCTTGTTTTGCCTTGGCTGACTAATTATCTATCTATCCCTTTCCTGTCTAGTTTCACAACAAAAAATGATGCTTCATGTTAACTGATCAGCCTGTAACCTCTATTTACATACTTCTTCCTCTTTTACAAAAATCTATAATAATGATCTCTTTCACTTTATTGCATTATTTGGATAGCTGGACAAATATTTTTTACATTTTTTTTTATAGAGGCTGCTGTTTAAGCATAAAACAGAAAAATAATATTGATAATAATGACATATGTGTCCAGAGTGATTGCTGAGCATACATGCCTACTACTAAGGAAAGGTCTTTGTGACATGACTCTGCACGTGGCAATAAAGTACCATTATGTCCATGTGCTGAGTTATTGAACAAGAACTGTGTGTTCAGAATAAAGTGTCACACAGAAGCATGTCTGTCCTAAATATATTAAAAAACATTGTTGGTGACAAACTACCAACAGAGACAAATCATGTACTTCTCTCTCACACACTCTTGCTGCCCTTGAAAATGTACACGTACACATTTGTAGTTACTTATATACATGCTTCTTCTCATAATCCTAAAAATGTATATATATGATTCTTTTTATGACTTACTTATATACATGCTTTTTCTCATAATCCTAAAAATGTATGTATCTATATGATTCTATACATGCTTCTTCTCATAATCCTAAAAATGTGTATATATATAGATTCTTCTTATGACTTACTTATATGCATGCTTCTTCTCATAATCCTAAAAAAAATATATATATACATATGATTCTTCTTATAACTCTTAAAACTTACATGTAAGTATATTAACCTCTTCACTGCCATGGTTTCACTTGAAAACAACCAATGAAAGTGCGATATTTGAAAACCTTAAGCCTTTTTGTTTTCTTTTTCGCACCGGCATGTGAAAGGACTTTCATCAAAATGCACAGCATTGAAAGTAGATGTGATACAGGACTGAAAAATATACTGTCCACAGGTGAGTCCATGCATTTTTTAGCCTGGAAATTTTACAGGCTGGAGCAGAGAAGGGGTTACTGTTCTAACCATATGAACACGCGGAGAATTGTGAGCTTTTTGTACTGTATACCTGAAGAGATGTACAACTTCTACAAGCCAATGTTTCTATCTAAAATTAAACGAGTTATTTTGACGGACAAAGGCAGTTAGCAGAGAAGGGGACAGAGTGTTTATTAGCCCACTAGATCCATTGTAGAATGGCGCTATAGCACAGGGCTATATGCGAAGAATCTGTCCTGCAGCAGAGGCCACCAGAGAGCCAGGCTGATTGGTGCTGGGGGGCTGGAGAAGGAGACGGGCGTACGTTCCCCCTACTTGTCCTTTGGCCAGCCGACCGGGGTTGACACAGCAGCAGCCGCTGCAGTCCTGCACGGCAGTCACGTCGGAATCAGAAACATGAAACACATGTAACAATGCTCTTAGTCTGAACTAAATTGCAATGACAAACTTGGTTTTATTTGATAATCTTTATGGGGTTTTTCTTACCAGTCAGCACATGAAGGTAAATTGTGAATTGTTCTCAAAAACAAAACAAAATTACCTAAAGAAAAAACATAACTATTATTGTATTAACACTGTTAAACAGCACTTTCCTAGGTGTGATGACTCAAATGCCACTGGCGCATGACAATTTTTTTGTTTTCCATTGTTTTTTGTCGTTGTTATTGCAAAAACGTTTTAGAAATAAGAAAACAAAATTTACCATTACTTTTAAACTCTATTTTTCTCAATTTCCTGATTACCCAGTAAGGCTCTGGAGCCAGAAGTCTAGCTGTGCTAAAACACTGGACTATAGACGTCAGTTCATCTCTGACCTGTTTTGACCAACACCCCAACCTTTTCAGCCCTGCTTTGATGCCACTGAATGCCATTAACCCCTTAAGCCCAAGTACTGCTCAGGCACAGCACACTTTCAGTAAAAATCCTTTTTTCCCCATTTTACTTGGAGCACAATAAGAAAACAAGCACAGTACAGCACACTATCAGGCAAGTCCTTGGCAAAGTGTCTGCTGATAAAGACAGTGATTGTAGCCCAGAATTAGTTCTTTTATGGTAACATTCAGTTGGAAACGTGTCTTTAGACTGGCGAGAATGTTGGTTATGTACCTTAGTGCACATTTGAGTGCAGTCTGGTGAGAATGTTGGTTATGTACTTTAGCGCACCTTTGAGCACAGTGCTGATTCTTTGTTGGCTATGTACTTTAGCGCACCTTTGAGCACAGAGCTGACTCATTGTTGGTTATGTACTCTAGTGCACCTTTGAGCACAGAGCTGATTCATTGTTGGTTATGTACTCTAGCGCACCATCATGTGCAGTGCTGATTCATTGTTGGTTATGTACTCTAGCGCACCTTTGAGCACAGTGCTGATTCATTGTTGGTTATGTACTCTAGCGCACCATCATGTGCAGTGCTGATTCATTGTTGGTTATGTACTCTAGCGCACCTTTGAGCACAGTGCTGATTCATTGTTGGTTATGTACTCTAGCGCACCATCATGTGCAGTGCTGATTCATTGTTGGTTATGTACTCTAGCGCACCTTTGAGCACAGTGCTGATTCATTGTTGGTTATGTACTCTAGCGCACCATCATGTGCAGTGCTGATTCATTGTTGGTTATGTACTCTAGCGCACCTTTGAGCACAGTGCTGATTCATTGTTGGTTATGTACGCTAGCGCACCTTTGAGCACAGTGCTGATTCATTTTTATCCAAACAGCAAACAGAGCCTAGGCTGGGCAGGCTGCATGGACCGCACAGGCCTCAGTGCTGTAAGGGTAAGTAAGTAAGTAATCTGGTGTTTTATGCCCAGTCAACCATTGTGGTTATATGAGGGCGAATGCTGTAAGGGTCAAACAGCTGAATCAAGATGCAACTCACTTTGATGAAGTAGCGCAGGTCGGAGGGAGAGATTAACACATGTGGCATGACGGACATTTTCACTCCCTCTTCAAAGTGCTCCAGATCTGCGTTGACATCCTCAGAGGGTGGATGGAGTGGATAGTAACTGTAAAAACAAACTGCCACGTGTAAATCAGAGGGCAGCTTGTTGAACGGAGATCTAGGCATCAACCTTTGCTTGCAGCCACTATTTTACACAGCAATGAGCTCATAATAGATTAAAGCAAATGCAGTAATTATGCAATTGTTCAAAGACAGTATCCCATAGCACCATGCAAGCGTTCCAAAACACCATGCATGTATAACAAGACATGAAAAACAAGGTGGCCTGATAAGCAACAGAAACATAATAATAATGGGTACTTAGAATGCCTAACCCACACAGGCCCTAAGTGCTTACACATTTGTTAAATGTACATAGTACCAAAATTCAACGCATACAACATGAACGCACACACCCACACACAACACATACACACACACACGTTGAAACTACAACAGACATGCCACACCAACCTGTGTTGATCCAGCAGATGTTGAGTCAGTCGGCCAAGTCGATCAGTAGTACCAGGGGTGCACCTGTTACAATGTAGAATGTTAAAAAATAACATGTATACAGTTTAGGGTAACTATGTGCTGGATATAGAACAGATGTACTGCATATATATACTAACACATTAGAAATGATGTCCTTCTCTTGAAGTTGATTAATTTATTTGTTCTAAGTTCTTGAGTGTCCATACAACACAAACTGGTGACATGTACGCAGTGAATCTGCTCGAGAGCAGAGATCAGTGCTATATAAAATCTATGACTAATAAACTAAAAACGTATACCAATATACAGCATAAATTCACAACTCGTACCCTTTCTTGAGCCATTGCTGCTTGCATGCCAGCAGACTTAACTCTCAGCCTGAGACAAGTCGACTCATAACTAGTGGAAGTCACCTCACTTTGTCTGGCTCAGCCATGGGCCACAGAAACTCAAAAGTCAAAGGAAGAGGCACACTGAACAAGAGGATTGCGTAGTCTGACACTGAACTAATACAGCATTTTGCAGAGTGCAGGACCCAGGTTCAATCCTGGCTCAGTGCTGATCATCGTCTACCAGTCTGGTGAAAACATCTGACAGAATGCTCAGTTCTTGGGATGAAGATGAAGAGCATGTTGGACCTGTGTGATTGTGACTGCATGTGTAAAGACAGGCAGTTGAAAATCAAGGAGTAGGTTTCCCTGGCAGCCTTGGCAAGATTAACAGGTGTTCCCCACTGCAGTGCATGTGCACAAGGTCACACTGGTAAGGCTGGGTAGAAACGTTCTCACAGCTACTGCAGCCTTCCAAGGTAAGAGGAACCAAATCTCCCCCAATAAACTCATAAAGTGTGGGGAAAAGAAGACCAAAAAAAAAAAAAAAAAAGAAGAAAAGGGGAAACAAGCAAGGATAAAAGATCAAATTCACTTCATAGCCAAAGAACATACCTATTATATGGAGAAGAAACTCTTCTGAGACTGTTATTCGTCATGCACCAGGAAACAAGACGATTGGTAAAAGCTTTGCTCATATGGTGCATTACAATCAGCATGGCTGCCTAGCACAAAATCTGGTAAAAATCAGCCAGATGCCTTCACTTCCAAACAGCTGCTCTAGAAGTAGAAATGGTAGCAGTTTGAGAAGGCTGTCACCTTGTGGTAAAAAATAATGAAATAAATTGACACATATTGTCTGAAAGCAAGGCAACTTGGTGACAGTATCTGCACTCCCACGGTACTCACAGTGCGACCTCTTCTGCACTGAGGTGAAAGAGAATGTCAGTGGATGTGATGCCAAACACCACGTTGTTGATGACAAGCGTACATGGGTCAGCAACAAAATGCACATGCTGAAAACCAGGCACAATGGACACATTACTAAAGGCATGTTTTGTATCACAAAGCAGCTCTAGCAAACCTTTTCTTCAGTTGTGCACATGTGTGTGTGTGTGTGTGTGTGTGTGTGTGTGTGTGTGTGTGTGTGCATGGAAGTGTGCATGTGTGTGCATTTGTCTCATATGCGTTGATTTTGAAAATATGTACATTTAAAGAACATGTAAGCGCTTAGGGCCTGGGTGGGTTAGGCATCTAAGTATGCATTATTGCTATTATTATAAATGTGGTCTGCATTTGAGTTATCCTCAGAACAAAATACTCACCAAGCCTAGTTAAATTAAAACAGTTAAAAAATAACTCATAAGCTCTGAGCTGTGCAAACTCTATATTTGTGAATAACCCAGACACGAAAACAATGCACAATACACAATGATTTAATAATGACAAAGAAATGGTTCTGTCTAGTGTGCCATAAGTGTGTGTGTATGTGTGCGTGTGTGTGCATGTGCGTATGTGTTTGTGTGTGCATGGAGAAGATCGCAGGACAGCAGAGAACTGTGGCCTAGGCAAACAGAAATCCCACCACTGTTAGTGTCAGGTGATAATAAATACTCATAAAAAAGAAAGACATACAATTTTTACCACATTTACCACTAACTTTGCTCTCAAGTATAAACCTGCACCAAGAGTTTTCCTGTTATAGCTACAGTTAATCTCTTAGCACTGACATACATGTATATAAGTTATAATGAAAGGTTCCACTTAAGCAATTAAAACTGTGAGTTGCATGTCTTCCTGATGGCATGAACTAAAACAACAGTAACATAAAAACCGCTAAGGCGTAAGAAATGTCAGGTGTGGTATGTTTCCTGATGGCATGAACTAAAACAACAGTAACATAAAAACCACTAAGGTGTGGGAAATGTCAGGTGTGGCATGTTGTGCAGCAGGTACCTGTGGTTGATGTGTCCACACAAAGGGGCCCTGTGGGTACACCGGGTGATGGTGAGCATCACGAGATGACGGTACCACCACAACCTGGCAGTTCAGGCTAAAACAGAAAATGGGTGACATGAATACAGAATACAGCTTCCTTCCTTGTCCTTCCTCCAGGTTCAGCCAGTCAACTCTTCTGACTGGTGGGGTTGTCAAGAAAGGAATACACACAACAGACTGAATTTAATGGAGCATTACATGCACAAGACAATAACGAATAATGTGTTATGACTGTGGGCTATATACAACTAAATGCTCTGTTTTTTTCTCTGTTATTAACAAAACATAACAGTTTTATTCTAAGTGGGTATCTTGTGTCTGCCTTTCTGTCAAATACTGTTATATATCTGTAAGTAGATTTTAATGGCTTGTCAGCTGTACAAGGTTATCTCAGCAAAAGCACTGCAAGTATGCAGCCTGTAAAGATTAATGTGCTTTATAAGTTACTAAACCTCTTTAAAGTAGAAAAAAAGAAGAAAAAAGGATGCCCATGGTCACACAACAGAATAAACTAACTAGTCTCAATGGAGATGTTTCAAGGATTAGACCACACCACATCCCTGCTGACACAACATGCAGTGAATAGCAGTTACTCTTATTCGTTAATTTCTCACATGATAGCCCCTCTGCTCTCTGGCATTGTGGGCCAAACATCAGATTCGGCTGGGGGGGGGGGTGGGGGGGGGACTGATGCACCCAATAGGCTCTTTACGAAGTGAGTACGACTATGACTTTCACTTTCCATTTTTGCTTCTGTCAGATTTGCCCTGTTTAAGGTCCTCCAAACCTGACTATAATGCCTCAACAATTAACTGCTTGCTTGTGTTTTTTCTCTCTACACTTTGACCTAAAATTAATAACATTGAGTTTAGGAAAATGGTTGTGGTGTGCAGTACTTCAAAATATCTCATGGACAGTGTGTTTTGTAAAAATCCAGCTTACTTCTTTGTGTCTTCAGCAATCATTTCCATGCATTTCTGGAATGTTTCATCATATGTTTCATTCATCCTGCCACTCTGTAACAAGAGGACGTGATAGATTACACAATGACAGCAGCTTCCTTTGTTTTCATACATTCTGTACCATGCCAGAAAACAACATCAACAACAACACATCCAGGCATAAAGGTTAGAATAACAGTTATACAGACCTGAGCATTAACATAACAATTATACACACTTGAGCAATCAGTAATTTAGTAGTTATCCTTAAAAAAGAAAGAATTTAGTCTAAAAATATGCTCTCAGTATAAATGTACTGCATGAAGGTGAGCAGAACCTAGAATTTTGAACACTGCAAACTGTTAGTAGCATTAAAATAATGGAAGAAAAAGTAAACTCACTTCAATGATGGTGTTCTTGATGTCAACAAATGGACCAATCTGAAATGCAGATGTTAAAAATGGGTTTAAATTTTCTTCTAAACCAGTACTTTTTTTTAACTAAAGTTTTATGCTTTACAACTTTCATTCATGCCATTTAATGCATGAACATCCTTTACCTGACAGTTCAGATGTCAAAAGTATTGTTCTGTTTCATGATTATAATTGATACATAGTATTAAACAACCAAAGTATGAAACTCTCCAGCTAGTTATTTTCAAAGTCAGGAAATCACTGGCGAGTCAGTTTCACAGCATAAGTCAAAATCCACAAACTTTGAAAGACCTCAGCTGAGCAGTTCATTTTTCACACACTGCCCCTGTAAACACTATACTATACTTCCAAAGACCTTTAAAGACTGTAGGAAACCTGACTGCTTCCACTAGAACTGAGCAACATTTGGCTAGAATTAATAATAAATGACAATGCATCAATTTTCTATAGAGCTATTCCCCACTGAGCAAGCTCAATGCTTGTTCACATACATGTACATAATATATACCATTTACATTTACTGACATACCATATACATGGAATCACATAATACATATTTAACAAACTGTGCTAATATAAAACAAGGTACTAGTAGAACCGCAGATTAAAATAAGTATTATAAAACATAAACACACTGCCATAACTTAAAACAGGCACATAATTATAAAGTTGAATACTAAGTTGCTACGCTAGACACGCACACACAATGTATCTTCCTTTATTACTTTCTGCCCCTCCCTCTCTCTCACACACACACATACTCTCTCTCTCTACCCCTCCTCTCCCCACCCCCAATCTCTCCTGCTCCCTGCACTCCTACTCTCTCTAACAAAGCAATCATGAGACAACTAAAACACCCAGGAAGCATCATTTCACGTGGGGGGCTGAAGACTGCAGAAATCCTAATGGCAGAAAACTGTCATGAACAAGTGAGTTTTGAGTCTGGATTGAAACAGCGGAACTAACAGAGAAATTTATGCATATTTCATCAAGAGCAGTTACTCACCAGAATGCAGACATCGGGACGGTCATGGCGAATTTTCTCCAGCAGGGCTTGCAGGGGATCGTACTGCAGATCATCGGAAGTAGAGAAAGGCCCTGCTGCCACCACCACTCGCAGACTGGAACCTGCCAGACACGCAACACACAGACAGTAAGTAAGTAACTTGGTGTTTTACACCCAGTCAACCAGAGTCAGGGCAACACACAGATAGCATTCCATCCATTTCTACACACACTGAAAACTTGCATTACTGTCTATGGGCATAGGTTTATGTCTGACCATTCACATAAACAACCATAGTCATGATTATATGGAGAGAAAATAATCAGCTCCAGCACTTTTAACATGTTTCCAGAGTAGTGTTCATACATTTACATACTACTTTTGACACATTAATAGCCTTATGATGTGACCTTTGAGATTAGTATAAGGTGGCAAACATTCATCATCTAGTTAACACAACTGTGTTAAGATTTATAAGAAAGGGGAAAGCAATAATAATAAAAACTAAGAACAATACTGCTATACAGTGAAAGATCATAATAATAAATGCTGTCTGTTCATGTTACAATTAGTGTCTAGAAGAAAGCAGCTAACTGAGCATTCTGTCTCCTGAGTAAACTAGACTGAGCATTAAGTACCAACACAGCAGAAAATAAAGAAACAAAGATCACTGAACAATTTCTAGGACACCCCCCCACCACCAAAACACCCCGGTATGTAGTATACACACACACACACACACACACACACACACACACACACACACACACACACACACACACAAAATGAACACATAAACTGTACTCTTGAATAGCACCATACTGTTGAAGGATGGTTTTTGTGACAGTGAGCATTGAGGCAATCCAAATTTCCACTGGAATATTTCCCATGGCACAAGGAGTGAAGGACCATGCATGGTACACAATATGAAATCTTCAGCAATGCTGTACCTGGCTCTGACTTGAATGACTCTGGGAATGGTAACTTCACACTCTGAAGAAGAAGAAGAAGAAGAAGAAGAAAAGATGAAAATGCAAAGACATACAGCAGATACCCGAAACAAAATAGGCTGTTTTCCCATGACTAAAGCATCAAGATATGATGTCGACATAGGGTGTAGATCATTTTAGAGATGCTGACATGTAAAGATAAAACATGAAAATGCAAAGACATACAGCAGACACCCAAAACAAAATAGGCTAGTTTCACATAACTAAAGAAACAACATATGATGCCAACATATGGTGTAGATCATTTTAGAGACACACATGTGACACCAACATATGGTGTAGATCATTTTAGAGACACACAACATATGCCGACATACTGTGTAGATCATTTTAGAGACACACAATATATGTCAATATATGGTGTAGATCATTTTAGAGACTGTCACAAACAACATATGATGCTGATATATGGTGTAGATCATTTTAGAGACACTGTCACTGCTTTCTTGCAGTACAGTCTCTGGGGGGCACTGACATCAATGACATTATTTGGGTTCTCTGGGGGACACTGCCATAAATGACATTATTTGGGCTGTCTGGGGGACACTGCCATAAATGACATTATTTGGGTTGTCTGGGGGACACTGACATAAATGACATTATTTGGGAGGTTTTAACATGCTGCAGAACATTACAAGTGCTTGGGAGACAATGGTGGGACAGCAAGTACTGATGCTCATATGTGATGCTCTCCCTCAGACAGCTGTTGGCTAAAATCTTTGTTTCAAAACAGTGAAATAGTGAGATCCGTTTTTCACACTTCATCTGAACAAAAATACAGCCCAAAATAGAAAGGTTCATAATTTAGCAAACAGCTACAGGTAAAATCATTAAAACTTTTTCATGCACTCCAGCTGATCAAACTTAAGAGTCAGCAGTTCTTTCTGCCAATGACACAATGCCTACAGCATACATCACAAATTCACATGACCAGTGAAAATGTTACTGTAACTGTCCTAAATAAACAGCCAGCACTGACGCAGAGAACTGAATGTGGTTGTCCTGCAGTAGCACAGTATGCAGGATTCAGTTGTGGATTTATTCCTGACTTACAAACTCACTTTGGTCTCCATCACAGTAGACTAGAGTAAAAAACTAAACTTAAAAAACAGAAGCCCACGTGGTCTATGATTAATTCTTTACTGTATATGACTGATTTCAATTATCACACACACAACTTCTCTAAATGCAAAATGAGACTGAAAAGAAATGGGGGCTATGGGAACAAATACTGCCGACATAATGCTTTACCGGATAAATGTTCTTGATGACCAGCTTCCTTCCAGTTATGTTGACAGCGTCAGCAGCTATCACCTGCAAGCAACAACAAAATCACACTGGTAATGAGGTCCAGCTGTGCGCATTCATGAAGTGCTCAAAATATGTTTCATGTAAAGCATTAACTACTATCAGATATGCTAAGCAAACTAGCTAGAGAATGTTCATAACTGTTTAGAGCTGAAGTGTGTTCATGATCACAATCCATAAGTTCATGAACTACAATGCGTACAACTCCAGGCCACTTGCTCACTATATCAGTTTAGCTGCAGCTAGACATTGGAAAATGTGAACAGAAACCACACACACACACATGCAAACACACACACACATACACACAGAAAACATAGTCAACACTATTTTATTATTACACTGTACTATTAATAGGTCAGGCCTTTCATAAAATTACTGATGTTTTATTTCAGGAATTTATAAAATACCTGAGAAACTGAATGACTTCATGAAATGGAGTGATTGTCGCCAGCACTGCATAATTTGCCTGAATGGCTGAAGTAGTAATGCTGAATATTTAAACAATTGTACTGTCCTGCACCTGTCCAGGAAAAAGGGCATACTGCTTGAGTTCTGAGAGGTCAACAGGGATGGTGTGGCCGGAAGAGGTGACGCGCGACCCCTCCAGCACCACCGACTGGCTGTTCAGCTTGCCGTGACTGTCGCAGGCCACTCTCCCTGTCACCTGAACCACATCCTGCAACAAGAAAGGTTGAACGATAAGTCTCCACTGAGGTTTGTAAAACATCAAGACACAAAGGGCCACCAAAATCAAATGGCTCTTCAATAGTCAACTTTTAGTCATAACAGAAAGGTCCATCAACTATCTCTTGAAAATGATACAATTTCCCTGACGACATTTTTGTTAAAATGTTGTTCTGATACATATATATATATTCTTGTGTCCATTCTTGGACACTAGTAAGTTAGCGTTTTACGCCCAGTCAACCAGTGCAGTTATTTCAAGGTGATTCTTGGACGCTAAATCTAAACAGGTAACACTAATATCTAAATACTCAAAACTGAAAGGGAAGTTCTGGGCAAAACTGCTTGCTGGCTTAGAAGCACATTGTGCAAGTTGTAAATAAGAGTGTGTACAAGATCAAATATATTCTGATTAATAGTGATGATTTTATTGTAAAAAAAAAAAAAGTGGGTGCAGAAAATAAAACGCATCCCAACATTAGCATGCCAAGAACCTGAAGAGACAACAGATAGCAGAGAACTTTATTTTACAAGGATTGTAGTTTAGGTTCAGTCCAAAACCTGTGTAACACCTAGTGCTTGCTAAGCTACCGATGAGTAAATGTAAATATAAAATTACAGGCATCATTTATATACATACAGGCATGACTAAGTGAGTGAAATTTTATACATCAGAGTGTGATTAAGTAGGGTGGGGAAAGCTGATGTGGGCTTCCGCCTGTATCAGTGTATGCCTGACCTGTGTTGGACATTCAATGTGGGACAGCTCTTCCAGTCCAAACTGTTTCTGCAGCAACTCCTCCATGTCTTCAATCTGATCATTCAACACTGACACAAACACAAACACTGGTACATACAGCTCATTGGAAAGGCGTATCCAAACACACGAAAGGTTCAAAAGAACACTATTTATTAGGACAAAACAAAACCAGCAAATTTTCAGGTAATCCCCTTTGTCAAGCTACAAAATGCCACTTAATAACATTCATTCGAAAGGCCTTTGCAAACAAACTTTATTACTGCTTCTTATGCCTTTAACATCATTCTTTCATCCCATAAGCAATTTTTGATACCCAGTAACTGTACCAGTTAGCTTCCATGGGTAAAGATGTGACATATATCAGTGAATTCAGTTTCCAGTTTGCCATTCAGAATTCATTACATGAAATACTGCACAAACTGATCTCACTGCAATTAAGACCTTAGTTAAAAATCTGAAACAGAACCCAGAGCACTCATGCAGAATCAGCACACAAGTCACCTACAGTAACTCACCTGGCATGCATGCATGTAAATACAAGGTACATAACTCCACCTGAGGTACATCCTCCGGTAACTCTCACCTGGCATGCATGTAAAGGCAAGGTACATAACTCCATCAGAGGTACATCCTCAGGATCAGGATGTACCTCTGATGAAGTTTATGTACATTGTATTTACACGCATGCCAGGTGGGTTACTGTAGGAGACAGGTCTGTTGTACTCATGTTACATATTTTGAGTGCTAATTAACTCCCTTCTGTGTTGATTTAATTTTTGTTAAATGTGGTCCAGGATATTTTGAAAATAGACTGATTAGCAGTAAGCTGGAAAGCAGCAATGTGAAGTTCTCATATTTATCATGTTCAAGAAAATGTACTAAGCTCACCATGGCCTACTGGTCAGATAACTGGTTGGGCCGACAAGACTAATCCTGATTAATTTAACATCATTTAGTAATTGACATGTACACATAAATTAACAAAACATCAAAACCATGCAAACAGAGAAAACAAATGTGTAACTTTGGTCACAAAACAGACAATTTACATCAAAGATAATAAAACAAACTACACTTAGGTATATATATATATCTACGGCTTACAATATTCACAAACAGACGCAAAAGAGTTCCTGCTTAGAAACAAGTTTTGGTTCTCACCATGTGCCTTTGCTGAGAGCTTCTGGAACATGTACATGTACTGTTCGGTAAGGACTCGAGTCGAGTCATAGGGAGCCACTGAACATCCCTGGCCAGTGCCTTTCCACACTGCATTATCCACTGCACCGAAGGAGGCCACCACTTCCCCAGCTGATGAGCGCTCAAGAAACCTGCTGCTTTTGGATGCACTCGTATTTAAGCCACTGTTTGCACTGAAGCAGAAAAGCGAAGAAAAATCATTATAACCCAGCATTAAGACATCCCCAGCCCATCCCCAAAATGCTAAAGCTCACCAGGGTCATAATAAATGACAGCATGTATATGCCTGCAGCAGTATACAGACTAATGAGCAGGTGCAATGTCAAATTTCAGCCCCAAAAATCTCACATTGATTGCAACACTGCCAGTCTCGATGACCAGGACATGACACAACACACAAAATCGGCACTCAAAATTAACTCTGATAGAAAATTTCTAACAGTTTTTTTATTTTATTTTTATTAAGTAAATTTAATCACAGTCTTGTAAAGTTTAGTAGTAGTTTTGAACCATGCAGATCTGCGTTTTATGTTAAAAGTTTTTTTTCCTAAAAGGGGCTTTTTGAGTTTACAATACCCACACAAACAACAGAATAATGCCATATCCATAAGTAAGTAACTTAGTGTTTTACACCCAGTCAACCATTGCGGAAATATCAGGGCTATCACATCCATAAATTCTGCTAAAACATGATACTGGTTCAATCAGAAAAGCTCGAAAAGGGAACTCTGATACACATTACCTTGTTGGTGACTGTGTATGTTTAGACAACACCATAGGGCTCCTCTCACTGTCTGCTAATCGCTTCCTAAGTGAATCTCGGTCTTCAGGTGTCACCTGTCGCTTTCCACCACTCTGAAACAAATACAAGACCAGTGTACAGCAGACTCCTGAGCAACAAATCATCTTCTTCATTATACTGTGGGAATCCCAGTAGTTTCAGCAGCAGTATACAACTGCAGCCAAAATGACAATCTCTTCCATTAATTTGATCAAGCATACATAACAATCAAAAGCAAGTCATTGTTTCTCTCCAGCATGGGGTTAAACCTGAGGAGCAGAGGTATCAGCTGGTGAACTTGTATATACAATATATAAACACATAGTGGTAACCAAACATAAACAGCAGATGGTAAAAACTAAAATCAATCATAAATCAACACTTTTGAAAACTCGGGTTGTCAGAATTGCGAACAGTTTTGAAAAAATATGGAAAACAGATGTCCAACTCTAAAAGTCTTGTACATGATAAACACACATGCCAAATTTACAAAAGCTCAGTGAAGTGAAATTACATAATTTACAGTACAGCTACTTCAGTATTTCTATGTGGCCAAGTTGTATAATTTGTCAGTTCAGATCTGACTTGCTCGACTCAACACTGCCTTCAAATTTACATGCCCTTCCATACTCTCTGCTGTTGGTTCCCGTGCCTTTTCTGTTTTTGGTCCATCAAATGGAATGACCTTCCCCTTCCTCTCCGACAAAAACCCTCTCTGGACTTATTCAAATCTAATCTAAAAACATTTCTTTTCCCAAAATTGTAGACCTGCCATGTTTTCTGTTCCATGTGTCGTTATCCATTCAAAGTCTCCTGGGCGTTTGCTGCCGGTTTTAAGCTGTGTATATTTAGCTTTGCATAGTCAGAATGCTTGTGAGTGTGGTTGCCTGTGTGTGTGTGTGTGTGTGTGTGTGTGTGTGTGTGTGTGTGTGTGTGTGTGTGTGTGTGTGTGTGTGCACGCACTTAGAACAGTCTCTAGGGACAATATTTTGCGCTTTAAAAATACTTTCATTATTATTAGTTTTTTTAAAAATAATACTTTCATTATTATTAGAATTTTTTTAACAAACAATTTTTAAAAACATTTTTTACTGTTGCAGTAAAAAGCCATTTACATAAAAAAAAACTACATCAGTACATGGCATGCTAATATTGAGAGATGACTGTGTACCTTGCCAGTATTAGTGGGTGTGGTGCTGGTGTACATGCTGATCATCTCCACGTCTTCATCTCCTATCCTGCAAATAGTTTCAGTTGTATAACACTGTCAGTTCTGTACAGTACTCACGAATCTATGCAAATATTTGTTGATACTAAAGATAGAATACTGAATCAATATAAACAATACAAATATTACAATACAAACATATAAATTATAATTGATAGTTAACAAAACTCAAATTAAAACAGAATGTGCAAAACGAAATTGAAAAAGTTAAATAACTACACACACACACACACACACAAATCACAACCAAATGTCTTCAACAATATGAAATAATATTTCCCAAACTGTCTCACTCCATTACTACAGCTCAATGATTTCCACCTAAATTCAAGTGAAATCTTCCTTCTTTGCCGGTCATCACTGATCTCTATTTCACAAACCTGTTTCCAAAGTTGCTCTTGGCTGCAACATTTTTGTTCTCTCGTTTCGGAGTTTTCAACCCTTTCTTTGGCAGCCACTGTCAGAGTCAAACAGACACAGGTTAAAACCATATAACGATACAGATATGAGCCTGTGACAAAAGGTCGTGATCTAAAGTGGGACACACTGCCTCAAAATCAAACTCCCAGTAAGCTATTTTCAGTCTTACCATTAGAAAGTGGTATGTTTCAAGTAACTATTTCAATCATCAAAAAATGGTTTTGATCCAAGTGTGTGCTGTATGGCATCAAAACGGGGGTCAGGTCAGGTGTGGACGTTTGTAACAATGGACACAGTGAATGTCATAATAATACAGAGAAAAACCATTTGTATGCAATTTTAATGCTTCTGGTGCATTTAAGTAGCTGCTAGTAATAAAATCAGAGCAGGCAGGACAAACAAATTCTGCTTTAAATGTAAAGTATTATGTAATCACTGTGTCCAAATTTTGCGCTCAAGAATCTAGTTCTACAAATAATCATTTCAAACACATAACAACTTCAGTAAAGTTTTCAAACAAGGAACACTTTATTTCATAGTATACACTGTAATGATAAATGCAAAAAAAATGCAAGGCAGGAGGCATATTCACACATTCCAGCTTGTTTAAGTGGACGAACGTAACACTATGGCAGTGGAAACAGTCTATGAAAACCAAGATACTATTTCACCCAGACTGAACAAACAGCACACAACTGTAGTGAATCTAGGCACAGTAACAGTATGATATGACAGGTTAAACTTAAAGGAGCGACTTTCTGAACATGCAGATCACATTAAAACTTTAGGACAATTTATAAGACCCCCCCCCCCCCCCAAAAAAAAAAAGAAGAAGAAAAAAAGACATCCTTTCAAACTAAACCTGTCAATCACTGTCAGTGAAAAACTGCTGCCTCACTTTGCACTCAGTGTAAGGGAAACTTTTTTTCTGTTTGCAATCAAGAAATCCCAATAAGATAAGTCCGGTGGTGAGAGCCTGAAGAACATGCTTCCTTTTTGTGTGTGAAGAACTGGATCCATACATGATTTTCTGCTTGGCACACTTCCAGAACCTGCCACAGTTATTAAAAGTAACATAATTTAATACAGACTTGAATACCAGGGACAGACAGACGTCATCTAATGTATGCTTACTAAAACTAAAAGAAAAACAACACATTAAAAATGTGATCAGGTCACAAAGTATGGCATCTTTAAGTCAGATACCTGTATTAATTTTTTCAGTATGTAAAAAAGGAAAACAGAAAAATGATACATGTACTTTGGACTGTAACAATCCTAAAGTGCCCTTACATACCAAAGGTCTTTATTTATACAAGAGCAGTGACAATTTTTATAATAAATTGTAAGACAATCTTCACCCCCCCCCCCCCCCCACCACCGGCCCCCAAAGTCGGCCTTCATGCACAGTTAATCAATAAAAATAAAAATAAATTTACAGTGGCAAGTCAACTATTACATGTAACGCGGAAAGGAAACAAAATTAAGACTGCAAAACAAAGGAAAGGGGGACGGGGGGTAGCACTGTGCCCATGTCACGTTCACCTGCTACAAAGTTTACAGAGTACTTGTTTAATATGCACAAGCCTCCAGTCAGACGTAAAAGTTTGTAAACAACCACTTGAAGGGTAAGTAAGCTGTGAGCCATTTCAACTTTTAAATCGACCGCTTACCTAAATCAGCAATAATTACAGACATAGACGGACTGCAGACTAACGTAAGAAAAGACATCTGGACACACGTAACACAGACACAGTCACAAACTGTGTCCAAAATCTGAAATTGCCCCCTTCCCGCCATAATACGATGAAGTAAACAAAGCACACTACCAGTGCCATTTATATCACTTACTAGGGGCTAAGAAAGCATTTGTTTGGGAAAATATATGATGAGGACAGAAATTCGACACTTATGTGGGTCGTTCGTAACATTTAGGACATACGTAACAAAACAAAATAACCGGACACAGTCAGAATACTCACCGCCACCCCTTCGACGAAACCATTGTCAGCGACAAGCGGCCATGTGATGTCAACAGGAAGGCCAGTGGTAGTTTTAGAAGCGGTCAGCAGTAATTAAATGTTTGCGATGCCGATAAAATTTGCAAAAGGTCGTTCGTAACAAATGGACAAAGTTTCAGATTTTTTACGTCTGGGTAAAAAAAATGAAACACGGAAATGCCCCCAGTAAAAACATCGACTGCTTTCGGTGCGCGATTGATATGCAAATAAGAGAAGCGAAGGTCCGCAGTGAATGCAATGGCGGACGGTAGCAGACGATCTTTAAACTTACGGGAAATTTGGACACAGTCCGTTACGAACGGCCAGTGTATTTTCAGTTTCGTTTTTTTGGTTATGAAACGTCACGCATGGCTTACAATTCGACTGGATACTAAATTTAGATTATTCAGTAGTCAAATGGTGTACAAGTTGTGAAGAATAGTTCAGCTGGTTAGTTGCGGTTTTGAGCTGAAGTCAAACAACCCACGTTGTCCCACTTTCCGGAAGCCGCTTTTCGTCGAATTTCGTCAAGAATTTTTGTTTTTAATCCTCTTCTTGGGGACCAAAGCTGCCAATTTTTACTTTAACTACTCATCAATGCATACTGAATAAAAGCAACCACAGTTTCATGTAACTCTAGTAAGACGAAAATAAATAGGAGCATACAAACATACCCGGGTTAAGCGGGAGCACCTTTTGTCACAGGCTCATATATATACTCAGTAACAACTAACATTGAATTTTTATTTTTTATATTTTTTAGATACATACACTGATACAGTTTATACAAGTACAAAAAGTATCCTATGGGCTAAAAATACAGGTGCTGGCATATTTATCACACATTACATTTTGTTACTCTTAGCCAAAATTTGTGATAAATCCAGTTTTGAACTAATATTGTGTTTGTAATAAATAAACCTGGGAAACTGTTGTACATGGAAATAAAATTCTCTACGTTGATATTTTCAGGCTCATCATGTCAGGTGGACTACAGACAGATGCTCATGTTCAGGGCCGGCCAAGCTTGATGTCGGCTGCAATGATAATAGACAACAACCTTCACGATGAAGACGTTGAAAGCTTGAAGTTTCTGTGCCAGGGACTTCTGGTTGGCAGCAAGCTAAAGCGCATTGACACAGCACATGAGCTAATCAGTCTCTTACAGAGTGCTAAGCGACTGGCAGAAAATGATTACTTCATCCTGGCCGAACTTCTTCAGTACATTGGCAGAGTGGATGTGTTAGAACGTATTGGTTATGACGCAGACGAAGTTGTGTTCCAGAGACGCCAGCGGGGCTCACAGATTAAGCCATTTTTTGTCTTGCTGTTCCAAATTGCGGAAGAACTGACAGATGAGGATGTGAAGAAAGCAGCTTTCGCTTTTGGAAAAATTCCGCGTTCACAGCTTCAGAAGTTGTCATCTGGCATGGACCTTTTCACCCTGATGGTGCAGCGTCAGGCAATTACCCCTGAAGATGTCAGACTTTTGGTCGAAATCTTTGCTTCCCTGGAGAGGCAGGACATTGTGGAACAAGTCAACAGATATGTTGGTACGGGTCAGAAATACTTTTTCTTGCATCTTCCGTAGTATTTATAATATGCCACTGACCAACCTCTTGACATTGTCATTGAAGATTGCTGTCAGCTTTTTAGGGGCTAGTACAGTGCTCACAAGATGCAGAGAAAAGTGTAGTTTGCTAATTCAGTAGGGGTTGAATGTTGGAATGTGTGTGTGTGTGTGTGTGTGTGCGCGTGTGTGTGTGTGTGTGTGTGTGTGTGTGTGTGTGTGTGTGTGTGTGTGTGTGTGTGTGCAACTGTTCATTTCAGGTCTGGGTTTCCTGGCACTTAAGACTTTCAGTAGACAGGGTGGGTGACTAGTTGTTACTTTGATTTGTTCATGGGTCAGTCAGTAAGTAAGTAAGTTGGTGTTTTACACCCAGTCAGCATGCTGGTTGTTTTACTTGTCACCCAAAACAGAATTAGACCTGGAAAAAGTAGAATGTTTTTATTATGAGATCAAGAAACAAAGGGTGTACATTTTATAGCACTCTATTTATTGGTAATCTCTAGTCTTTGAGTATGATATCTGTGGAGCATTTTAACCATCTTTGTTTGTTGTTTTATTTGTCATTCCAGTTTACTGATATAAATTTAACTGAGTGTAATAGCACAAACTCAAGGCATACATGATCTACCAAACATTTGGAACAGGCAGATTTATTATCCTATAATAACAGATGTACTTTTTTTTCTTTTTTCTTTTTGTGTGTGTGTGTGTGTGTGTACTTCAGAATTGTCTCTCAACCATCATACTCATAGGAATATTCCAATGCCCTGTAAAATGCAGTTCAGAGTGAGCATTGGAATAATGATCCAACATTGATTTGAAATATTTGAGCATCTTTTTTCTCTCCTGACATACACAAATTGTCCAGTTTACAGGGACTGCCAAGGGACAGAACTGCTGGTATTTTATTGAGTTTTAAATCAGTTACTGATTGAGATATTTTGCATGTTTTGAATTTGATGCGTTGCATGTCTAAGCCGTCAGATGTTGTTGATTAAGTCTTTTATTTTACTGGGACTGCTCTTGCTGCGTACAGAGACTGGGGGACAGTCTGTAATGGCTGATCTGGAGCAGAGCTTCATGCAATCCATGTCTCTGCGTGGTGTCAACTACGGGGGCACACATCTGCAGGTACACTTTTTGATTATGTAATATAAAACATACAATTTAATTGTATAATAAAACAACAAAACAGCTCAACCAAAAGAAGTATCATAAACATTATATTTTTCACCGTTTAACTATTGTTTAAGTTTTGTTTTATAGCTTGAAAGAAAGGGGCTTACCCCCAAAATTTGCATGTTGTGTTTTGTCATAATAAATAGTGTTCTTGTTAACCTTTTATGCGTTTGGATTTTGCAATGCTAGGTACAGCCACAGAAGGGATTTGGTGATGGCCTGGGTCCATCAATACATGACCTTGATGTCAGAGGCTCAGAGCTCCCATACCCCCATCCTGACTCCTACTACGCCAGCCTGACAAACCAGCCGCCATCAGAATGTCACGCTGCCCCATCTGCCCCGCTCCCTTCCCTCCCCAGCATGCACCAGAGTGATCCCAGTTTGCCGGCAGCACACACAAGAAATGCACCACAGGCACAGCCTCAAGTGAATGTCGAGCATGCTGTTGACGTGGCTGTTGAAGGTTATGACAATTATGGTAAGTGTTGCAGAACATGTTAGTAGCATGGTTCCTTAAAAGTACAAGTCCAAGGTTAGGGGTGATTTTTTACACGATTTCCGTTAAAACTTGCTGAGAACAATGATGTAGGTGAAACTGTGATCTGAGGGTTATAAATGCACGAAAAAAAGGCATTTTCTGTCATACCGAAAGTGTCGCCATGACGCCCAAATCACGTGACCATATGCCTATGACATCACTCTGGGGAGTCACTGCAAAATGGCCAACTCGAGCGCCGAAGACAAAACTGATACTTTGCCCGAGAGACCCACAAGGATACAGCTGTATCAGTTTGAGCCTGTCAGGCAGGATTTTGAAAGAGTACTGGAACATCGTGTCAGCTTCGATATGCGGTATTCCATGGGGTTTGCAAAATTGCACTCACTGAAGTGCTAGATACACAAATGGGTGTGATGTGGCGCAGCAAGAAAGTCAGCTCGTTTGAATTGTATAAACTTAATCCACTTTTGCCTCACTGCGGGTCGATTGCGCGGGAGCTCGTGCATTGTTATACCTGGGGTCGTCTGTGAATTATTACAGTTCGCGGCAACACAGTAGGCCGGCATTGATAACTTTTTTGTCGACCACACGCATACACAGTTTACTGAAGAATCTAAGATGGCAACCGCACTGACTCCCCAGACTGACGTCACTTCCGAGGAAGCCTACAGAAAATAAAATTGATTAAAAACCCAATTAAACATTTTTATATATTTTCTATTTCATTAAATCTGAAACTAGTGACTCATTTGTCAATCATTTCAATGGTCATTTTGCATACTTAAAAACCTTGGACTTTTACTTTAAGAGTTAGTGCTTGATCAAATCACAGAATTACAGATGAAAGACTGATTCATACGATCACAGTTTATGACCTGTCACTCATAATCTGATGAGGACTGGGGGAAATGAAGTTGAATGAACTGAGATGACAAGTTATAAAGGCGGAATTTACTGGCAGTGGGTGAAGCGTACAAAGCTATATTCTGACGTGCTCCAGGCTTAATACTTTATTAATAGAGAGCACTGTTGATAGCTCTGGATTATGAACATAAAAAACACTTTAATTTCTGTATTGCATTCCCAAATCCATAAGGAAAAGTGACCAGACCCTTAAAGTCCAAGGTTTTTAAGTATGCAAAATGACCATCGAAATGATTGACAAATGAGTCACTAGTTTCAGATTTATCGAAATAAAAAATAATAAAAATTGTTTAATTGGGTTTTTAATCAATTTTATTTTCTGTAGGCTTCCCTGGAAGTGACATCAGTCTGGGGAGTCAGTGCAGTTGCCATCTTAGATTCTTCAGTAAACTGTGTATGCATGTGGTCGACAAAAAAGTTAACTATGCCGTCCTACTGTGTTGCCGCGAACTGTAACAATTTGCAGACGACCCCAGGTATAACAATGCACGAGCTCCCGCGCAATTGACCCGCAGTGAGGCAAAAGTGGATTAAGTTTATACAAGTCAAACAAGCTGACTTTCTTGCTGCGCCACATCACACCCATTTGTGTAGCGAGCACTTCAGTGAGTGCGATTTTGCAAACCCCATGGAATACCGCATGGGGTTTTGCTTCGAATCTAACACGATGTTCCCATACTCTTTCAAAATCCTGCCTGACAGGCTCAAACTGATATGGCTGTATCCTTGTGGGTCTCTCCAACCATTTGGTATGTAAACTGGAATGTCAATTGAAAAAGAAATGAGTTCAGATGCCTTCCTTTAGTTGGATGGTTCTAGTTTCAAGTGAGCCATTTCAGTGTTTGCTCTTGAATGCAGTTTGCAAGTGGAGGAGTTTTGATTCATTAAATTGAGAAAAAAAGGGTCAGTTTGTACAATATATATATATATAATATGCAGTATACACAGTGCTGGTTTTGTTGACGTTTCAGATATTCCATGGAAAGTCTTGGATATTTTGTCAAGAAAAATACCAGGTGAGTCAGTTAATTCCTCCCCCATCCCTTTCCCACCTCTCTTTGCCTTCACACACACACACACGCATGCACGCACGCATGCACACACACATGCATGTGCGTGCACACACACACACACACACACACACACGCATGCACATTTGCACACACATACTCACACACACGCATGCATGCATGCACACATACACATGCACACACACAACTACTGTAAGTTTGTAAACATATGAAGTCAAAATTCATGAGTGAAAGTTGTGAAGCACTTTGTTTTTCTAGAGTTGGCAGTAGTGGCATGTGCCATCAACATTTTATTGTAGTTGTTACTTGGACCTCTTTGATAACATATTTTAAAAATATTGATAACTTGTCAAGTGCATATATTTTTTAATATATATATATACATATAGACCCTTCATTTCAGAGGAATATTGGCCCGAATTCAGTTATCGCCTTGGAGTTCCACTGAGCACAAGCGAACTGGGTTCCAAGAGAACAGGTTTCTTCCACAACCTTACGGTGCTGAAGCGATGGCTGGATTTGCCTGAGACGCAAAGAATGGATCCGGTGTCCAAGAGAATGCTTTTGGTTCAAACTTTGTGCTATGCTGGACCTACTCTGATGGCACAGGAAATTGCCACTGAACTCAACATTGACTATAATGGTGAGAATTAACACAGAGGTTGTTGAGCTGTTGCATTGTGAACAAATAAGTAACACTCTTGGCTATGTTTGTTGCTAAGTTATGCCACTGTCCAGTGATTAAACTCAGAAGAAGAGTAATTAATGCAGTGAGTGACCTTTGTGCTTGCTGTTTAGTATGCTGCAGTTGTGGTGAATTTACAGTAATAATTTTGAGATTTGAATGTCAAGAACTGCAGTCCATTATGTTAGGATTTGGTAAATTTGTCTTGACGCGCATGCATGTGTGTGGGAGTTGGTGTGTGTTACAACTGTATGAAAGTAGTATGTTGGGAGGAAAGGGGGAATTAGGAGAGGATGGAGGGAGAGAAAAGAAAGAAAGGGACAAAGACTGAAAAAGGTGCAGTTTTCTGTTGTACATAAGCAAAATGCTGTTGTTGTTTTGCTTATTCCCAGCTGCCATGCAGGAGTCGACATCATCACAGGAATCGGCTTATGACACAAACGACGTTGCCAGCTCTGGTAAGTGTGCTTTTGAAACTGAAACTTCTTATTTAACCCACTTGGCCCCAGACTTGGCCGCTGCCCTTTCACTACAAAATCCCATGCAAAGGGAAGTAAATGTGTCAAAGGATCCCGGGATACAACTTTGAAAATCAATAATAAACACCAAACAGAAGTTTCAGCTCACTTCATATTTTTCCCAGTTTGTGAATAAAGCGTTCTTGTATATATCCAACAGGTTTTGATTTTTTCCACTCAAAAATGAAAGCATTAAAAAATAATAATACCAAGTCCAAAATGTCTGCATCTGAATGTCAGGTATGGGGTAACCGACTTTGCCAAATTTCCAGTTTGAATCTCTAAAGATGAAGCTCCATGAGTTTGTTAGGGTGCCGATGGTAAGTGTATGAGCCAAATTTGCAGTTCAAATCTCAAAGGATGAGGCTCTGATGCCATTGCTAACAGTAGGGCTTTTGTTTATTTTCATGCATCTATCATGTGTCCATCTTGCAACTTTAAAACTTCACAGCGTCTCTCAAACTCCACTGAACTTCAAACAAAGTGACATTGCTGCAAGCAGTAAACAATAGCAGAAACAAGGCTACAAGTCTCGGGATGCTAATATGGAGTGTCTGCTACCCGGTGATCTGGGGTTGCGTGGTGAGGGAAAAAAGCGGGCAGTGACGGGCAGTCTGGGGCAAAGTGGGTTAAGAAAGAAAAGAAACAAACAAAGTGAACTGCTAACATTCTGAATCAAAATGAAGCTTTTCAAAAACAACACAGCTCACCCAAAAGCACATAAGTGTCCTGGTTCGACATTTCTTTTTCACCGTTTAACTGTCGTGCAGGTGTTGTTTTGTAGCTTGAAAAAGGGGGATTACCCAGAAAAATTTGCTTGTTATTTTTTGTCCTAATAAATTTTTACTAGTCATCTTAACCTTTTATGTGTTTGGATTCTGAAACAAGATCCAAACGCACAGATGGTTAAAAAGAATGCCAATTTTATTAAGACAACACAAAATGTATTATACATGCATTTTGTGTTGTCCTATTAAAAGCAGCATTATTTTTAACCCGCCATGTGTTTGGATCTTGAATTTCTGATTATTTTCTGCTCTGCCCATTACCATCATTTGTGCTAGTGTTGATCCCCTGGAAGAAAAAAGGAAACTGTACTCCCTTGTTCTCCTTTTCCTCGTTAGTCCGCTGTTATTATTGGTTTGTGTTTCCGGTTACAGCATCAGCAGCCCCAGAGTCAATGGAAGTTGGCATGAACCAGCCAGGCTCCATGGGTGAGTAGATTGAAGGCTGTAGTGTCACAAGTACTGCAAAGTGTGACGTAATGGAATTGAAACTAAAGCTGTTTTATTTTTATTTTTAGGGGGTTGCCTTTATAATAATTGGGAATTTAGTAACAGAGGTTTTGGGGCATCTGAGAATACTTTACAACTTAATTACAGAAAGGTGTGGACTGTATAAAGAGTAGTGAGGAAAAACGATGTAATACAATGATCAGCATACCTATTCATGCACATGCGCACACACACACGCACACACACATACACACACACACAAACACACACACACACACACACATGCATGCATGCATGGATGCCCACACACACCTGATCATGCATGCATGCACACACACACACACACACACACACACACACACACACACACACACACACACAATGTCCCCCAAAAGACACACATAGGATGGTGCACACACATGCACACAATGCAAAAGGGGACACACATGCATACCTCCATACACTGACACACATGAACACAAAGAACTAATATTGGTCAAGACAGTGTCTGAAGCAGTGAGTTTGAAATGTTAAGCTTAGGATGGCAGGTGTGGGATGACATCTGTCAGTGTGCAATGACAGTAGACAGTAACTTGAGTACATAAAAAAGCTAACAAAGACTCTTACAGTAATAGGCTGGTGGAGGTCAGGGAAGGGGGGGAAATCATTACATGTAACAGCTCATACTTAAGATAAACCAAGGACTTTTGGTAGGAGCAATAACTCAGTGTAGGCTTAGAAAGTCTATTAGTATCCATGAAAATGCTTGACCTACCATACAAGCTCTTTCGATAGGAACAGACACTCAATGTAGGCTTAGTAAGTCTATAAATAGCCATGAAAATGCTTGACCCACCATATAAGCTCTTGTTTCGTAGGGTCAAGAGTAAAACCGAAGAGTAAAACCACAGCACTGATCCAGTGTTTGGCATTTGCTTCTCCTCTCTATTGTCCAGGTGATGCTGGCAACGCTCAGGTCACCCCAGTGGTGAGCAGGATGGAGCAGCTCAGTCTCAACTGGAGCGCCATCCCGCTCTACAGGATGGACAGAATTCCCAGAGGTGACAAGTTTATGATACTTTCTTTGTAAGAGCCTGAAGAAGATTCTTTCCAGTTTGTAGGTCCTGTGGCAGCTTGCTTTCCCTGCAGAAAGCCTCACCGCTTGTGCTGGTAACAATATTGCAAATGGTACAAGCTATACAAGATGTACTTGGTTTGCATGTTTGTTTACTGTGACTGGTACAAGCTGTAAAAGGTGTATTTGGTTTGCATGTCTGTTTCCTGTGAATGGCACGAGCCATCAAAGTTGTACTTGATCTGTAGGTTTACTGTGAATTGTACAAGCTATAAAACATGTACTTGGTTTGTATGTCTGCAGGGTTCCAGGCATGATCAAAAGATCAAGAGATCTTAGAGGAGGGAGGTGGATATGGACCCTCAACTTTGCCCAGAAGAGATCATGAGTAGGGAGGTGGAGCTGGGCTGAGCAAGTTGGACGTCTTTTGCTTTGAGTTGTCCAAGTTGTTCGTCAACAGCAGTGCAACGGACATTGTCTTAGTGACTCTGTCCAGCACAGCAGTTGAAACAGCAATTGTGCAGTGCACAAGTCGCTGGGCAATGGCATGGGGACACCGCCTTAACACTTCCATTGTTCTGGCGGCGGTCCACGGTTTCTCCGGTCTTTTTCGGGCAGTTTTCATGGTTGAGCCTTTAACTCTGTCGTCGCCTTCCCACTCTGTCCCCGTCCCTAATAGGCCATCTCGCCTCCGTAGACGTTAAGCAACATGAAAGCAAGTGTGTCTGTTCATTGTGAGTGGTACAATCTAATAGATGTGCTTGGTTTCTATGTCTGTTTACTAGGGGCACAGTAAACAGACATACAAACCAAGCACATCTTTTAGCTTTGTGTGTTTCTCTGAGTCCTGGGGTGACACTGTGCATCTGGTGGGTGGTTTCAATCTAGGAAGTGGAACTAATGCTACTTTGAACTGTGCAGCTGGTACATGTGTACATGTGTTTGTGTCTGTATTTGCAGGACTGTGCATAATAATCAACAACAGAGACTTCTACAAAGATCCAGACCGGGCAGATGCCAAACAGATGATTTCACGAGAAGGCACTGACGTGGACAGAGGTACAGTCCTGTATTTGACAGTTTGACACCTAACCTCGGCAGTTTGTGGGAAGGCGTCACAGGCAGTTAGACTTGGAACAGGGAGAATTTCTGACAGGGGTTCTGCAGGGGAGGGTTGGTGACTGGTGAATGTGGGGTTGGACTTGGACCACGGAAACCATCAGGGTAGAGGCATGGTTGGGTGGTTAGGGAGTTGTTACCTCGGGTGGAGTTTATGTACCTTGTATTTACTCACATGCTGGGTGAGAGTTACCGTGGGAGATTTGGGTCTTTGTTGTGCTCATGTGATGTCTTTCTTTCAAGCACTAATTAACTCATTCAGAATGTAGAAAAATAAAAATAAAAGAAACTCCAGGGAACTGTATAATCTCAGCTTTTTCACCTGGAACAAAAATTACATCTAATTATCACATCATTTGATGCTCTCTGCTGACAAGCATGCACTGGCGTGACAAGAAAGCTCCCCGTGAGTTAACTCCCTTTGTTGATTTTCTGGCCGAAACAAGTTTCTTTTCCAGCTGCCCTTGTCCTAGTTGTTGGAACTCTGAATCCCGGTCACTTATAGAAGTGTGGCAGTTGACGACTTTAATTTCTGGCATGCTCTTCTGTAGTTGATGCTGTACTGCACCTTTAGTTAAGGTAGAGGTTCAGCAATGCAGGCCATGTGTTGGGTTTTCGGTGCTTTTGTGGATGGGGTGTCACAGGAACTGAAAGGACTGAACATCCTAATCTGATGGTGAAAATAGCTCTGCTGCTTACCTCTACAATCAGAGCATGCTGCCAGGCCAATGTGTGCTTAACTATGAACAGAAAAGGTCTGCATTCTCTTCTATTGGGCGATTAAGGCTGGGTTGTAAACTCCTTTGACTTTTGCCCGGCATCGCTTAAGTCCCTTGGCTGCTTTTACTTCCGGTGCGTACTTTCTTCACAATGGAAGGTGGTGACAGTGAATTTGCGAATTTTATACAGCCAACTTTAAAGGCATTTTTGGAGGCCCATAGTCATAATGTGTCTGGAAATAAGCAATAACTTGTTGCTTGTGCTATAGGATGCCCCAAAACGCATTTTTTCTATGAACTTGTGATCTTCAGGTCAGCAAAAACAACAACGCAAAGACACTTTTTTTCCACCCTCCATCCCCTTTCCATGGTAATTTTTGCAACTGCAGCAGTATTGGCATTTGTACTGCTTCGCGATTCTAGGTTTAACTTCCGCTGTTATACACAGCGTGAAGCAACGCCTACTCAGAAATCGGCCCGGAAGTGCGCTGCGACCTCTCGCGACTTCTTGCACGAAAGATTACAAAGCGCATTCACCCTAGCAAACCAGCTTCGCTGAATTGCCCAATTCTGACGGTGCATCATGATCTCAGGCACTGCTCAGCTCTTTCATCCTTCAAAACAGAGTTAAAAACCTTCCCTTGTTCAGAGTACTTCTACCCCAGTTAAAACCAGTGTCCAGTTTCCTTGTTTCTGTGTGTGTATGTGGTGTTTGTATAAATGTGTGTATGCACTGTATTTAGCCCACAACCTAATATATATATATAATATATAAATATATGTGACTAGCAGTTAGCAGATTTTGTAAGTGCTCAGGGTGTCATTGAGTGCATTACAAATATATGTTGTTATTATTTACTGTCTGCAAGTTTGTTCATTTGTTGTCTTTCAAAATACCTTTGGACCTGGCTTGATATCAAACAAAAAGGTGGATTATTTATACTATTATTAGAACTGACATGATAATTTATGAATTTGAAGAGTGATATCAAGATGTTATGAAAAGTCAGATTATGTCTTATTGCTTTGTTTTTCTGTTACAGATAAACTGAGGGCAACATTCGAACAGCTGAACTTTCATGTGTGTACTTATGAAAACCGCACAGACACAGAAATGGTCCAACTCCTTCAGAGCATATCCATTGAGAACCACTCAAACTACGACTGCTTTGTCTGCTGCATTCTGACACACGGCATCCATGGAGCCTTGTATGGCGTAAACGGAATAACCGTTCCGATCCGAGATATGACGGGACCCCTTCGAGCTCAGGGGTGCCCAACACTGGCCGGCAAACCCAAGCTTTTCTTCATGCAGGCCTGCCAAGGTCGTGATAAACAGGAAGGTCAGTGGACGTTTGGAATTATACTTCAAGGAGGAGAATGTAGCCATGGCTTTGTGACTTGAGAACCAAGGTCTTCTCTATTATGTGGCTGCCTTCATCATTCTCAAGATTCTCTCTCTGTCATGGGTTGAGGGTGGGGAGGGTGGTGGAGCATTCTAGGTGAGGTCAAGAGGAGGGAGGTGGAGCTGGACCCTCAAGTTAGCCCAGAAGAGATCATGAGCAGGGAGGTGGAGCTGGTCTGCAAAAATTGGACTTCTTTCACTTCAGGTTGTTCCTCAACAACAGTGCAATGGACATCGTCTTTGTGACTCTGCCCAGCACAGCAGTTGAAACGGCACTTGTGCAGTGCACTAGTCACTGGGCAATGGCGAGGGGACACCGCCTTAACACTTCCATTGTTCTGGCGGCGGTCCACGGTCTCTCCGGTCTTTTTCGGGTGGTATCTGTGGTCGAGCCTTCACTCTTTAGTCCTCTTCCCCCCCTGTCCCCGTCCCTAATAAGCAACCTCACTTCTGTGAACATAAAGCAAAATGGTCAAGGTCAAGGGTGGTGGAGCCAAGATATACTGATGGCAATGATTGACAGTCAGAATATTTTGCATGAACAATCTGAGGAGTGACAACCATGTTTGCTTCACAAGCTAAAGCGGAGCAACCAAAAAACAGCTGCATGGTGAGATCTGTACTGAATCATTCCAGGTGAAGTAGAGGAAGTCAGTAAGGACCTGTTTGTGTTTAGACTCACGTAACATCAAGTTGTGTCTGCTGGTGGAGCCTGAGATCCCAGGGTGTTGGGGGAAGGGGTACTGTACCTAATGCTATACTGTCTCTGCCAAAATGATGATGCATTAAGATGGGCAGTGATGAGAGCCATTTTAATGTTTCATTCATTGTGTGTGAGGGTCAAAGTCACACAGCAGTGTCCATAAATAAAGACTTTTAAGGAGAAAGGAGTGTAAGCACATCTGAACCAGCATCCATCTGCTTACTAGTATAGTTGCTTGCCTTCAGGCAAAAACTTGGATGGGGACAATATACTCCATCTGTTTGGGTTTAAAAAATAAAAAAAATAAAAAAATTAGTAGTAGTTTTTCAAGTTCAGTACCTATTACTATAATATTAGTGTATAAAAAAGAAATGACATATTACCAAAGTGTTTCAAAGGCAACACTGGGGAAGCTTCTGAGATGGGGTGGAGTATGTATGGACTTGCCTGAGTGCATAGATACCAGTTTGAACTAAACTGAGTTGTTCCAAAGGATATTCATTCTTGAAATCATGTATTTTGTTTGCAGGATGAAATGCATGAAAATTCTTATTTTGTCTTAATAGTTTGCAGTATCTGACATTTATGCGAGTATGTGTGTGTGGGGGGGGAGGGCGGGGAGGGGGATTCTAAATCCTCAAGATTTGACTGAGTTAGAAATCATCTGTCCATTTTTGCTGTCAACAGGCCATGCAAATGACATGCAGATGGACTGTGTATTGGAGGAAGATGGACCCCCCGAGCTGATTCCTAATGAATCAGACTTCCTGCTAGGTTATGCCACTGTGCCTGGGTTTGTGTCCTACCGCAGCAAGACCCGTGGGTCCTGGTACATCACCAAGCTGACTGAGTGTCTCAACAAATATGCCTATGAGTAAGACACTTCATCTTTCTCATCTCTGTCTCGTAGCTTTTCAGGAAGTACTCAGAAATGGTCATTGGTTTAACTGACCAAACAGGCCAAGTCTCTCAGTATGCCTGCCCGAGAATGTCTGTCTTGTCTCAGGACTACAAGTGTCTTTGTTGATCTAGTCCTCAGTTTACGTGGAGTGATATTAAACTTAGATCAGAGATAGATGCTGGCACAGCCAGTCAAAGTGCTCTGCAGAACTGCCTAATGGATGATGCTTTTTCTTGTTCACTGACCCTTTAGCTTTTAGCAAATGTTAACAATAATTCAAAGATGGTCACTGATAAAGCGATACAATCAACTGTGCTGTCCTGGTCATTCAATGGATTTGCGTAATACATAACACTTTTTCACCATCAAATTTATGTAAACAATGTGAACGGTACTTCAAAGATGGCATGGGTTTCATGCTGCCGATGAGCTAAGCAGCTTTCTCAAAACATCACAGATATTCTGTGTGAAAAACCTGAGGACTGGCCACTGTGTTTGCTTCACAAGCTAAAGCATAGCAACCGAGCAAAATATCAGTGGTTTTCAGAAGAAAAAAACTTCAAAATATGTAACTGCACACGTTGTCTGGTGATGAGGGATACAAGCTGCAATCAAACGAAGCAAAATCATTGTGCATTCCACCAGTCTGTAGAACAATACCTCGCCGCATCCAGATGGAAAGCTTATGAAAACATAACTGTGGGAAGCAGGGCTTAGTGCTCAGCTCAGAACTCTCTGTTGTATTATGAACCAGGCTGACCATGACCCTCAGTGGGATTTACTTATGGCAGGCGGGGATAGCTCAGTGGTTAGACTGCCGGACTCGTGACTGAAAGGTCGCAGGTTCAAATCCCGGCAGGAGCGGCAGGAGAATTGTTTTCTCCAGGGTCAACTTTCTGTGCTGACTCTTATTTCGGTATCCGTTCCACCTCCATGTTACCGCAGCAGTACATAAAAGATCCCAGTCATTCTGCCAAAAGTGCAGGTGGCAGGTTACAGCTAAACACACATACACATTACATATGTGGCTTTGCATGAAGTGACATGGAGCATGGTTGTATGGTGTACACAGAACTTGTGCCAAGATGGCTGCAGTTTCATGTGGCACCAGCCATGCCACCGCTGTAAGTACACCACTTTGGTGGACATGCTATGAAAAGCCAGTCACTCATGTAGAATCACATGCGAGCACAGTGAGTCAGCTCAAGAGAGTGGAGAATAACGCTATACAAGCAATCACTGATCAGTCAATGGATATAGTTATAGTTGCTAATGGAAAAGACATGGTCATTCTCACTGATCGGACCATCAGCTTTTGGCAGTGTAATAATTATAAAGTGATAACTAAGCTTGAGGGTGGTTGCTGGTTTCATCATTTGTAATTGTAATATGTCACAGTAACATCAAACAATCTGATGTTTTGTGTATGCATGCACAGGAATGTGTGTGTGTGTGTGTGTGTGTGTGTGTGTGTGTGTGTGTGTGTTTCATTTGACTTAGTTTTGAACTCTGTTTGCAGTCATGACATCCTTGACATTCTGACCCTGGTGAACTATGAGGTTGGCAAGGGTGATGCTTTGATCGATGGAGGCCTGTTCAAGCAGTCACCGGCACCAATGTACTCACTGAGGAAGAAACTCATCTTCCGACAGCCTCAGTGAACTGTGACATCCAAGATCTTTCAGCCCTGCCTCTATAACCGTCAGGGTTGACTGTGTGCTAAAACCAGTTATTTACACACCTCTGTAGTTTTTGAATCCCTCCATAATCTACATGGGCACAAAGTGTCATTTATCTTGATAGGTAGGTAGGTGGAGTCAGACATTACAAAAACACACAAATCTCTTTTTACATTTCTCACTTTAACTTTTTTCTGTAACCCCCCCCCCACAATCTCCACCCGATCACCAACGCAAATGTGAATGATGAAAAGACTGAGGCCCTCCTTGCAAAGATAGAAATAAAAAAAATCCAAAATACACGCTTAATGTCCTCAGATGTCAGTTAACATATTACTATTATTAGGGACAAGTTGTGACCAATGGCAATGTTGAAGCACAGTTCAGTAATTCTTTAAGTCCACGGAAACCAGACTACAAACCGTCAACTATCTGTCACTTCTTCTCTGACTCATCTCCTGCCTATCTCCATGACGTTCTCACTATGTACACCCCTTCCAGGCAGTTCTTCTGCAGATGCACAGATCCTTCGTCTCCTCTATGTTTAAACTGTGTTTGATTATACGGAGTACTTGTTTTGAAGACTGCCTTCATTTATTTCAGAGTATGTGTCAGAACAAGAGTTCACTTGATATCCTTGAAAACATTTAAAATACATGTGTGAATTTCAGTGTAACAGTTTATGCTGTAGATTGTGGCTTAAGTCTTAAAACTGTCATAGCTTATTCTTAACCTATTGGGTTCATTGTCAAAGGTACTTGGCCTGTTTTGAATATGATCCATATAATTACTGTGTTGACAATGTTTATGCTGTAGATTGTGGCTTAAGCCTTAAAACTGTCATAGCTTATTCTTAACGTATTGGGTTCATTGTCAAAGGTACTTGGCCTGTTTTGAACATGATCCATATAATTACTAAGTGTTGACAATGTTTATGCTGTAGATTGTGGCTTAAGCCTTAAAACTGTCATAGCTTATTCTTAACCTATTGGGTTCATTGTCAAAGGTACTTGGTCTGTTTTCAGCATGATCCATATAATTACTAAGTGTTGACAATGTTTATGCAGTAGATTGTGGCTTAAGTCTTAAAACTGTCATAGCTTATTCTTAATTACTAAGTGTTGACAATGTTTATGCTGTAGATTGTGGCTTAAGTCTTAAAACTGTCATAGTTTATTCTTAACCTATTGGATTCATTGTCAAAGGTACTTGGCCTGTTTTGAACATATTTTCCAATACTGGTCATATAAATTGATCAGATGATGATGAAGTGGTGCTTAATGTCCTCAGATGTCAGTTGACATATTAGGGACAAGTTGTGACCAAAGCCGAAGCATGATTCAATAATTCTTTACATCCACGGAAACCAGAAGGCTCGTTAGGACGGACATCTCAGGACGGCCACCTCAACTTTCAAACAGGTCCTAAACTATGCCAAGAACTGATCAGATGTTCTACAGCCTTATTAACTATTATATAACCATATAACTGTGTGATGGATGCATGTGTGGATCTGGCGCTGTGAACATGCGATGTTTTGTGTGGAAATTTAATGTATATAATTTTATATTTATACTCATCGATAGCTTAGCAAGGGCTAGTTGTTAGACAGGTTTTTGACTGAACCTAAACTATAATCCTTGTGTAGCGGGAGAGCTGTGCAAGCTAGCTCGAGTTACGGGCCCTGAGTTCCCCCACACCCCCTTCTCTCCAGTCAGACGCTGCCTGCCAGCGACTGGCTGGTGCCGCGCAGTATGGTATAAAAGACAGTGCCTGCCCGGTTTCTGTATTCCCTAATATGCTTTTAGCATCTGAGGACATTAAGCAAAAACAGAATGCACGGTTTCTGTACCATGTGCTCTTGTATAAATCTGATCATTATGACTTATGCCACTAGCGACCATTGGCCTCTCAAGGATGGTCTTCGTATTGGGCACCTGAACATTAATCATATGATAAATAAAATGTCAGATGCCTCTCATATTGTCCACAATAGTAAACCTTATGGCAGGGGTTTTCATATATTTTGTTTTTCTGAATCAAGGCTCAATAACCACATGGATGATAAAGACATAGCTATAGAAGGATTCCATGTTATTAGGAAAGATCCACAAATTCAAAGAGAAACTGGCCTCGTTGTGTATGTTCATGAAACTATGTCTGTTACACGCCTTACTGAGTTTGAAAGGTATGGGGTAGAGTGTATTTGGCTGGAAGTCAAACTGCAAAAAACTTCTCCATTCCTGGTTGGGTTTCTATATCGAAATCCTTCAGAACCTGCAAACTGGACTGATAAATTCGTGTCAATGATGGACGTAATCTGGCTAGAATCCAAAGAAATTATTTTAATGGGCGACTTCAATATTGATCTATCAAAAACCAACAAACCGTGGACAGACGTATTCTCTCTTTTTAACCTCTCTCAGACTGTTAGCTCCCTTATGCTCATTGATCATATCTACTCAACTGACATCGTGCACATCCTTGAAACCTGTGTGCCAGTAATCGGCGTCAGCGACCACTACCCCATCTGCTGCACTTGGTCAAAAAAAGGTGTAAAGATTCCCAAGGTAGGACACTCCCATTTAACATATAGGTCTTTTGCCAGATTTGACGAAAGTGAGTTCTTAAACGATCTTAACAATGCTCCCTTTGATAAAGTATACAATCATACTGACCCAGACGAGGCGTTAGCGACTTGGTATTCAGTGTTTCTTAAAGTCCTTGACAAACATGCTCCTCAGAAAAAGAGGAGAATCAAATATTCCTTCAAACCTGGATGGCTGACATTGGAAGTACTGGATGCAATGCGTTACAGAGATTATCTTCTTAAACTGAAACTATTTGATGAATACAAAAAACAAAGAAATAAAGTCATCTACATGATCCGAAACACACAAAAAAACTTTTTTGCTGACATTTTGACAAACAGCAAGAATTCAAAAGACACGTGGCGAGCTATTAATCTACTCACTAATAAACACGCACCAGCGAATACTAGCACTACTAGTGGAATTTCCCCAAATGACTTAAACAACCATTTTTGCAGTGTTGCCAGTAAAGTGATTAAAACAGATAATTCCCCCATCAACCAACTAACTCTGCTGGAACAGTATTGCACAGAAAAGATTAGCCATGAAGCCAGTGCGCTCCCTTTTATGACAGTCAGGGAAGTGTATAAATCTTTATGTCATTTAAAGCAGTCAAACACAAAAGGTACTGATGGTTTAGATGGGAAAATACTGCGCCTCTCGGCACCTTTTATTGCTTAAACTCTAACCTATATATATAACCTTTGTATTGACAAGAACACTTTCCCCCAGGTATTTAAGGAAGCAAAAGTTATCCCCCTCTTCAAATCTGATGACAAATCGGATCCTTCAAATTTTAGACCCATTTCTATACTACCTATTTTGTCAAAACCGTTAGAAAAACATATCAATGAACACGTTATGAAGCATTTTCTTGTTAATGACTTGTTTTATCAAAAGCAATCAGGATTCAGACCAAACCACTCCTGCCATACAGCCTTAACAGAACTGATCGACACCTGGCCGTCTGAAATCAACATAAACAAATTGTGTGGGGCCTTGTTCATTGACTTTGCTAAAGCCTTTGACGTAATCAATCATGACCTACTTCTAAGAAAACTAACCCTCTACGGCCTATCAGCGAACACCCTTAGTTTAATTTGCTCTTTCCTCAACAGCCGCCTGCAGAAGGTTTCACTGAAAGACAAACAGTCGGATTTTAAGACAGTTTTATATGGAGTTCCCCAAGGATCTGTCCTAGGACCTCTCCTGTTCTCCATCTATATAAACAACCTACCTTTACATGTCCCTTCTGCAAAATGTGACATGTTAGCAGATGACACAACAATTCACACCTCTGGACAGGATGTACCTGCAATAACAACTGTTCTCCAGTCATGTCTCTCTGATGTTGTTGAATGGACACGTCAAAAACGAAGTACATGATTCTAACGACGCGTCAGAAGCGACAACTACTTCACTCGCCGTGTGCGCACCTTTCTGTTGGTAACCAACAAATAACTGAGGTCAGTGATCACAAAGTGTTAGGTGTTACAATAGACAATAATCTGACCTGGGGCCCCCACATTCGTGACCTGTGCAAAACTACTGCTAAAAAAGTCTACCAATCAGCAAAAATTAAGCATTTTCTTAACTTTCATGCCAGAAAAACGTTTTTCCAAGCACACATTCAGTCAGGTATAGATTATGCTTCAACTCTTTGGGACTCAGCAAGTGACTCCTTGAAAAAACCCTTGAAGTCACTACACAGGCGAGCAATCAAAATTGTTCTTCTAAAACGAACTAGCCTTACCGATAAAGACTATAAAGCGGCTCAAATTCTCCCGCTATCTTCTAGGTTAATGAGTAACAAAGGGCGTTTTGTGCACAAAATTTTATCGGGTAGGGCACCGATGTATCTATCAACAAAATTATGTATTAATCAAAGTTCGAGGAATTCATCAAGAAAGCTAAATGTGCCAATACCAAGGATAGATTTATTCAAGTCCAGCCTGGTTTATTCTGGTCCTGTTCTCTGGAACTCTTTGCCCAGCAAATTGAGGCTTCCAGTCAGTCCTTCAGTGTTTAAAAAGCATCTTACGCTTCATATGTTGTCTCTCTTAGGTGTTACGTGAAACCATGATCATAGATAATATATATATCTGTCCATGTGCTGCTCCAACCTGTGTTGTGCTGCTTCAGGCAGCCCATACATTTTGTGTGTCTGTGCTCTATCTACATGTAGTTTTCGATGACAAACATGTTCTTAGTCTTATGTGCGTGCACGCATGTATATATATATTGTTGACCCTAGATCAAGCTGATTTATATTTTTTATTATTTTTTTAATGCTCATTATCTGCTGGTTTCTCGGTTTGCTGGTGTTCATTTTAACATGAACTGTATGAATGTACATGTACTCAACACACTGTAGCTCACTGTATCCTTAGTTAACAGTAGTTTCCCTCATGGGCGAGGGCTGGATGTAAAAAGACCTTGAGTCTTCTCCACTACCCTCGTAAAATAAAGTTTATTCATTCATTCTCTCTCTCTCTCTCTCTCTCTCTCTCTCTCTCATATTGGAAG
>OY757543.1:5174630-5242630 GCA_963584105.1 Alviniconcha strummeri
TTAAGGGTAGATAGTAATATAAGGATTCATTTTCTTTATATAATGCTGTTTCTCATATGGCACGTATACTTGTATATTATATTTATACATTGTTAGTTGTCATAATTATGTGCATTATGTTTGTGAAACTTAGAAAATGTTGGAGAATGTTGTAAAGCACAATGAGTTTGGGTACACCTGAGAATAGCACTATTAACTATACAAAAGTTATCTATTATTATTCTTAATATTATTCAACTTATTGTCATTTCTGTTTTCATAGCTGCTGGCATAGAGGCAGGGCAGTCATTTGATTGTTTCTGCAACCTCCTTCAAATTAAATGTCACTTGTCCATCATAACTTATGAAGTTATGGTCATCCAATTGACTGCAAGTGCAAGGGCTGTTTCAGTGTTGGACATAAGAAAACAACTCGATAATACATTGAGAGTGTTGTCAAGCTACTGAACCAGAGCTCTGCAGCATGGCAGCTAGTTGTGGCTGTTGATTTTGGGGAGGGGTAAAAACTGTGTTTGTGGCTGAAGCTAGAGTTCATGTGAATGGACATAATATGTTAAACTCTAAATCTAACAGTAATACTGTATTACTAATACTAGTAATAGCATGGCACAGGCAGGTTCACAAATAAATGATCACTTAAATCATTACTAACTTTGCAGACATACCTCTCTTTCAAATCTCTCCAAAGTAGACATGGTCATGTTATTAACATTTTTAGAGCACTTGAAAGCCACCCACTCCTGCACAACTTGTCCTTCATCAAGATGAAATTGTAAACACAGATCTCGCACTGGAAGAAAAAAAATCAAAACATAAATTGGGACTGGATGAGGTTTAAAAAAAAAAGAAAAGTAAAAAAGTATTTTAAAAAATGTAAACAAGTTATAGTGTAGACAGTGTGCAATATATTATAAAAATTAAAATATGGTTTGATATTTAAAACATTTAATTTATGACAGCTTGCCCCCTATCACTGGCGGGAGCTGCCACAAGTACGATTTTTCATTTCTGTCATGACAAAATATTTTTGTCACAACAAATATTTGTAACGACAAACACATGGAATGATGGATAAGGATACATTTCATCACACGCACACACACACCCAGACACACACACGCATACAGCCAGACAAACACACACACTGCAAATACATGCATTACTGGTGATGGATTGGTAAAACGACAAATCAGTATGCAGAGGAGATGAGATGTGTTTTCAGTTTTGACTTAAAAGAAGAGAGTGAAGACGAATGCCTGACAGTGAGAGGAAGGGTGTTCCAGAGCACAGGTCCAACGTATTGTACGGATCTCTCCCCCGGGGCCCCATCCTAGCGACACGGAAGATGCGAGTATCCGCAGCTGAGTGAAGAGAGCGAGAAGGAGAGTAGAGATGAAGTAACTCAGAGACGTATGGCGGAGCTGTACCAGAAACAATGTGGTAGCATTTGACATTTTCAGAGTTATTTTGTATTGAATCCGTCATTTGTCGTTAACTGGGTTCAGCCGTTGCGAAAATGGCCAAAAAATGGTCCCTGGAATGTATGAATCCAGATCCAGAACTGTTGGCAACCCGATTACTGAGTAGTGATTATAGAGTAATAGTCTAATACTAATTGAAACTAGTGAAAATGACAAGAGCTCGAGAAGGGGTAAAGGTTCAGATATCAAAATCAGCATAAAGATATATCTCACGTTTCGGACAGAACTCATCTTTGAGATCCACTCCAAACATTTCGAATTCTTCGTACAACACATCGTCTGCAATTGAAGACATTCTGGGATCACTTTTGGAGTTGTTGCTGTGGAGTTGTATTCCCCGCGAAAATTCGTTCCCGCTTCCGGTTTGGTCAGTACCGCAGGAAAAAAGAAGAAAGTTTGCTTGGTGTCAATAAAATGACTAACAATTGTTTTAGCCATATCTCTTTAAACATCGTCTCTTGACAATTTTTCGGGCTGTACATCTTGTAAAACGTCGTTTTTTGACCAGTCTTCATTCAGGTGCTACATGATTGTTTCTTTCAATTCAGAACTGCTCCGCAGCATAGCGTCCCCAGTTTCAAGATGGATGACTGCAACTTGGAAAAACTTGCAATCAAACCGGGAAAACTGTCCCCCGTCTTTAACCGAAATGTCACAGAATACAGTGCTACAGTTGCAAGCAATGTCGATAAACTCAATGTTGACCCGCTGACCAGCGACACAGGAGCATCTTATTCAATATCGGTAAAAATATTTTCAAGTTTAAAGAACGGAGTAGATCTCTATTGAATTTGCAGCCTTCTCTGTCTCAGCAGAGAAAGTCTGCTCAGAAGACAAAGGGTAGCTATGCAATTGCATCAGGTTGAAGATTACTTTTGAACAGGGGACGTGCAACCAAAAATGTCAAAGGACTGCTACCAATACTGCGTTTGTTTAGATGTATAAATGAGCTGTATAACTTTAAAAGCGTAATGGTTTTCCATTAGCAGTTCTGAATACACACACATCATTTCACTTATTCTTCTAGCATGTGGTATCTGTTTTACATAACACTGGCTTCTGTGGCTGTTACTGAAGGGAATCTTTGGTGTGCACAACAATCTTGTGCATGCTCTTCATAAAAGAAGCAGACAAGTCTGCAAAGTTTGCTTATCTTGCATTAACTTGGGGTTGAATTCATGCCACTGGACACAGCTTGTTGTCTGTTGCATCAATTGACCTTCACTGTAAAGTTGGTTGTGGCATGATTTAAAAAATAAAAATAAAATTGGGGTGGGTGGTGGGTTGTGGGGGAGGTGGTGGTGTTGGTTCAATCGTGGGGTGGTGGTGGTGTTGTTGGTTCAAAGTCTGTAGGGCAGTGGCACAGTGTACCTCAGATGCTGAAGAGCACACAGCTTGTTTTGATCACATGACTTTCCAAGAACATGATCTGTTTTTTGCCATCTCAGCGAGTCACTAGTTGTTTGGTTTGGCAGCAGAACCAGTTGAACATGCTAGCTGACATGATTTTCATAACATTGCCTTTCGCTTCCTCAGGTAGTGGCTATGAGAGGATCAGTTTTGTGTGTGGACAACTAATTTTTGAAACAAAGATGTTGATAATTATTCAGTTATTACAGATTAGTAGAAAGTTGTTATTTACTATCATACTATGCTGACAGCTGTGTCCATCTTTGAATGTTTATATAATTAAGCTTTGTAATTATGCTGTTTATTACATTAGAACATGCATTGAGTTTTCACTGGTGAAGCCCCAAGGAATGATCTTTAGCAAATGTTCTTTCTCATTTAAATACATGTTATGAACTGATAATTCTTGGGACTAAAATCAGTTGTTAAAGGGAGATGTTCTCTTGTTTAAGAGGTCACAAATGATTCACATTATTACTTTCCATTATTTACTACAGTCACTGTGTTAAGTACAGTTTGAAGAATAACATTTATAACATATATATCATACAAACTTGTCAAAAGTATTTTTCAACTATTGCAGGGAAGTGGTGGCTCAAAAACAGTACCTCTTAAGGAAGGAGAAGTGACGGACATTCAGATTGAAGTAACAGCTGAGGATGGAACAGTAAAAAAGTACTTCATTCATGTGAAACGACTTTCAGCCAAAGATGCCACCCTCAGTGACTTGAAAATAGACAAAGGGGCTGTACAGCCAGGCTTCAGCCCAGATGTGACAGAATACACATGTAAGTCACTAACCGGCGTGTATGACTATCACATTCTTTCTATCATTATTAATTAAATACAAAGGCTCTGTTAGACTGGTAAATACCATTTTTTTTACAATATAGATTTTGTCCAAAACCTTATAAAAGTCTGTTGGTGCAAGACTTATGTTAATTATTTTTCAGCAGAATCTTTCCCTCCCTCCCTCCCTTGCTTTTTGAAGGTCTGAAGTCTTGAAGCAATAGTTGCTACTTAGAAAGTGGTCTCACTGAGATGTGAACTGTGAACCATTTTGGAGATAATACCCTATAACAATAATAATAATACATAATTTTTCTATAGCGCTATCTTAGATGATGAACAGTGGTTGTTTCTTCTTCTTCTTCTTTTTTCTTCTTCTTTGTTCTCTTTCATTATTTTTATTAACCATTGGAGGTTCAAATCAAATCCAGGATTAAAGACACTCTCCAGGCTGTTGTCGCATGGGAGACAGAACTCTACAGTTTGCATTTTCATGTCAGTTTATTTTTTGGTAAATTGAAGCTCATTCTCCAGTCTAGAATGAACACACTGGACATATTATCCCTCCTCAGCCATCAGACTGGAACAGACTTTTATTGCAGGCATTAGCTGTTGACACCCCAACAACCTTAAAATAGCAACCATGAACTTGGTTCTGGTCCACTCACTGTTGGTTCCAGTCCATTTCATATTAATGTTTAAATCAGTTCTGTCCAGCCCTCATTATGGCATATGCCCATTGTTGTATATATTCCTCTCTCTCTATCCACAGAGATCTGCATAGTACCAGTATGTGGAGAAGATGAAGAAAATCTGTGAGCATTATTCTCAGCAAAAGACACTGATCAATGTGTACACTGGTTTGCATTTATATATGCACTGGCTAGGGCTTGAAAATCACCAACAATGTCTGTGTGAAAATAGTATGCATGTTCAAGTATCTGCATTCTCAAGGGCACCTTTGTCTCACTGGGTCATCTCACTCACTTTGTATGCATGCATACATGTGTACATGTGTGTACATATACATGTTTGTGTTTATATGTGCATGCAGGTATGCATATATATATATATATACTGTGTTTTGTTCAATATTATTCTGCCACATAAGGTAGCCCTTTTGATTGTAATGTACTTTTGTACTTTAGGCATGCTTCCCTGTCAAGTTACGTCAGTGAAGGTCTCACCTGTTGTTCCTGACCCAAAGAGTGAAGTTTTGCTTGATGGCAAGAAACCAGGTGATGCTACCCCATTGTGTGTGGGAGAGACAAGAGTAGAGATACAAGTTACCTCTCCTGATGGATCCAACAAACAGGTTCCCTTTTTCTCTGTTCTGTAGTTGTTTTTTCATTACTGTCATTTTGCATTTTGGTTCATGAAAAGCAAATTATGTGCCTTAATGTTTGTCCAGCTGTGAGGCAAAATATACCAATATTTTTAATGTTAATTGAGGACTGTGTAAATGAAATCCTTCAACACTGCATGATACTAACTGCCAGAGTGTTTTCACTTTCTATATTCCAGCATGGATGACTTTGATCACAGCATGTTATAATGTCAAGCTCACAGAGGCATATAATTATAAAGCTAAAAGTGCATATTGGATATTCTTAGTAAGTACTTGATCCAGTCAAGTTCAGTCTATTAAATATCTGCATGAACACAGTCAAGTAGGCAATGCTTTTTGTGACTGGCATGAATTTAATTTTAAGGAAGATAATAAATGCAATTTAAGACTTGGAAAGAATAATTGTTTGGGCTTTTTTCTCAGAGGCTGAATGAGGTCTGTTGGATTCTGAATTATGATGCATCTTTATTGAGCTTCAGGCTTTGATACTTGGTTCGGTGACCTTCGATGGGTCTATGACCCAGTGTATACTGGTCACTTAAGAGTTGCCCACGAGTCAGTTGTGCACTGGATAGTTGTCCACTGTATGTTTGTGCACCTTCTTAATTAGCACAGTGAGGTTTGAGTGGGAAGCTTCAGAGAGATGGGGTGGAGCACATATAGGATTTTTTTAAGCGCATAGATACCATCTTGAACTGAACAAACTGGGGTTTGAGTGTATAACTGACATTTGCCAGCTGTCATATGACATATAGATCTGTCTCTGCTTTTAACTAACTATGAGAGAGACAGAGGCCAAGACAATGGAGAAAGAGAAATAGTAACTTTCTTAGCAGTCCTGATGCTGTTTGCTAAACATTATAAATATTTGAAGATAAAAACATTTACGCAGGTGCCGATGGTTCATAAAATCAGAGTGATAAAACAAAAAACAAAAAACAAAAAAATAGAACAATTACATGAACTGCACATGAGATGATGAAACACACTAACACCTCTCTCTCTCTCTCTCTCTCTCTCTCTCTCTCTCTCTCTCTCTCTCTCTCTCTCTCTCTCTCTCTCTCTCTGGAGGATAAATGGATGCTTGGATGGATGGTTAAATGCTTGCTTTCAGGCTCGACTGTAGACACACACGTATACACTCACTGACTGTATACACACACTGACATGTGCATGAAGAGAAAAGAGATTTATACTTGAGCCTCATTTTGGGGAGAAAGTCTGTGCATGCTAAAGTGGACAGTTTAGTCTGCGTGCCAGCTGAGGTAAACAGTTTAGTCTGTGTGCATGCTGAGGTAAACAGTTTAGTCTGTGTGCATGCTGAGGTGAACAGTTTAGTCTGTGTGCATGCTGAGGTGAACAATTTAGTCTGTGTGCATGCTGAGATGAGCAATTTAGTATGTGTGCATGCTGAGATGAACAATTTAGTATGTGTGCATGCTGAGGTGCTCATTTAGTCTGTGTGCATGCTGAGGTGGACATTTTCATCTGTGTGCATGCTGAGGTGAACAATTCAGTCTGTGTGCATGCTGAAGTGAACAATTTAGTCTGTGTCCATCCTAAGAAGGTGGGCAACTGTCTGGTGGGCAACTAATCAATAAGCTGCTGCCAGTACTAAACTTTGACAGATGGCGAGGACACAGTGGTGCTGGAAATAAAGTTATCCATTTGAATGAACAGTTTTGTATGATTATGACTGCTAAAGGTGTTCAGATATCCAGAACAGAATGCTTAAGAACAAAACAAACAAAAAAACTAGCCTTCTCAAACCATGTTTTGTCCAAGAAGTAAAAAAGGTCATGATAAAAACGTTGTTGTTTTGTTTTTAAATCCTCTGTTGTTTTTATTTTGAATTAAGAAAGTGAGTTCAGAGAGTGACAGTTTTCTCACAGATTACTTTTGCTGTTGTTGCTCAAACCAGTCTACAATAAGACTGCAATATTGTTCTGATGTGCATGTGTGTGTTTGCATGGGTGTTTGTTGCAACTGATATTTCTTTTATGTGAATGCACACATTTGTGCATGCCTAACTCAAAATCTACAAACTTTGATAACAGTATTGTTGTATCTGTTGTTTCAGGTGTATATTGTGGATCTTATTCGCAAACCACTGCCAAGATATGTCAAGTTTGTTGACCCAAAGAAGGCTTTGGAATTTGAATGCCCAATATCCCTGAGCCCTCTTTATCGTCCAATTACTGTCAAAGGCAGTAATCCCAAACACACCTACTCTGCCCCATTTATGGACTCAGTGACAAGGACATCCAAGGTGGACCTTTTGAGCGGACAAGCCTTGCCACCAGACTGGCGTGTTGTTGACCGGGAACTGGAAGCAAAAATGTCTGCAGAGCCTGCTGTCATTCCACTTACGTATGGCGGTATGCTTATTCATTCACACCAAAGCTGCACTTTTTGATCTCAGATCATTCACCCTGTTTATATTTACCAGAATGCAAAATAGTTTTGACTAATTAAATACCAAAATATCTTCATGAATAGCTTTTCCCCCACCCCATGTAACCTGGCACATCTGTGTCCTAAACTGCTTCCCAAGAAATGCCATTGATAATTGGGAATATTGGAAATGAACAATCTTCTGTTTTACATTGATCAGTTTATATTTATTGCAGACTTTTTAAGGAGGAGGGCTAGCAAACTATAGTTCTTCTTGATTGCAGTGTAATGGATAAAAGTCATTGCATTTCATTTGTCTGTATAATACAATTGTATTTTTATGTCTTCCAGGTACAACAGAGCCTGTTAAGTTTGGAGAGCTGGCAGGACAGCTGGATAAATGTAACGTTGCTCCCAAAGTGGATGTAAGTTGATTCAAGACGAACAAAAATTGCAGTTTCCTGTACTAGGCAAACATGCAGCCAAGCAAACAGGAAATGAACCAATAGACAAAATTAACTAAACTAAGGCAATCTGGTATGTACAGACATTGCAGGCAATGCAATTGATATTGTATCAATCCAACGAGATCTGCAGTACATGACATTGTATTGGTAACGTAGTGTACATATAGCAATGTATAAAATGCATGGTTGTGTGTGTGTGTGTGTGTGTGTGTGTGTGTGTGTGTGTGTGTGTGTGTGTGCATACATGCATGTGTGTGTGTGTGTGTGTGTGTGTGTGTGTGTGTGTGTGTGTGTGTGTGTGTGTGTGCGTGTGCATGCATGTGTGCATGCATGTGTGTGATGTGTGTGTGTGCAGTTGTGTTATTAACGTTGTTTAAATTTAATATACTTTAATTGTCAGTATTTCTTCCTTTTGCCTTCAGGATCCAAAAGATCGTTTTCAGAAGTCTGCCTATACACCAAACCACACAGTTGAGGTATATAATCTATTTCCATTTGCTCATTGTTAAATCATTGATTCTTGCAAAAAATGTGAGTCTATGACTGATCATAAAGTTCTGCTGGCCATAAATAGCCAAAAGCTGTTGGACCATGCAGGTTTTGCTAGAATTCTCTTTTTGTCAGGTTTGTGTTGCATGTATGTGTGCATGTCGGTGGGTGGATACTGATCTGCAGGCATGTTTATAGTTACATATTATGTGTGTTTGTGCATGCACTTATGTGCATACATGCATGTGCATGTGTGTGTATGCATTTTATGTGTATATGCATGTGGGTGCATGTTTGCATGTGTGTGTGTGCGTGCGTGCATGTGTGTGTGCATGCATGTGTGTGTATTTGAAATGACAGCCTGTTTACTCTGTATGAATATGTTGTTAAGTTTCATAACTAAGCAATCACTGTTAATACTGACAAGTGCGCTCTTGAAAGCTGATGTTGGTTCTGACTTACATGAACTATGTGAATATACTATGATCAGTATTTGTCTAGACATAAGGCTTTGCAAACAAGTAATTTTGATGTGTTTTCTCTACAGCTATGAATATAGACATCTCCCTATTCATTTTAAGCAAAATCTTCTAAACCCTTTGTATTGGGCAGTTTAGTAAAGCTGGTTTGCACGAGTGAATGCCCTTTGTAATCTTTCAAGCAAGGAGTCGTGAGAGGTTGCAGCGTCACTTCTTGGCCAATTTCTGAGTAGGTGTTGCTTCACGCTGTGTATAACAATGGAAGTTGAACCTAGAATTGTGAAGCAATACAAATGCCATGACTGTTGCAGTTGCAAAAATTACCAGGGAAAGGGGATGGAGGGTGGAAAAAAAAGTGTCTTTGCATCGTTTTTTGGCTGACCAGAAGATTGCGTGGAAAAAATGCATTTTGGGGCATCCTGTAGCACGAGCAACAAGTTATTGCTGTTGCCAGACACATTCTGACTACGGGCCTCCAAAAATGTCCATAAAGTTGGCAGTGTAAAATTCAAAAATTCACTGTCACCGCCTTCCATTGTGAAGAAAGTATGCACCGGAAGTAAAAGCAGCCAAGGGACTTAAGCGATGCTGGACTTCTTTGCTTTGGACTCCGTGTAAGCTTTACTTTTGTTTGTATACAAACATCAGTTTTTTTTTTGTTTTTTTTTTTTACGTCAATAGAGGAGTGGCAGGGGCCATTCTTGAGGACAAAACAGTACTTGAGTACTTTTTAGGAGTTTATCTGGCAACAGACTTTAGAATTTTTTTAAAAACTTATATCTTTTTTAATTCTGATGTCTGATGTATAAAGATACCAATTTCAATGACCTTGACCTTTTTCAGTGTCACAGTGGTGACAGAAATGTGAACATGAAAGTATCCTTTTGACTTCAGGATTTGTGTAGTTGTTATTTACATGGACACAGTCATGCATAATGTTTTTGATTACTTGGGCATGTATGATATGAGGCAAACAGCTGATGTGTCTCTGGACTGCACAGAAATTAATGTTAGCCTTTTTTCATAAGAGGATTTTTTTTTAGCTGGACATGTTGATAAAACTTTAATGATGGGCTGATATAGTCAGTCAGCATGCACAGATGGGACACACCACTCTTTTAACCACACATCTTATTTGACAGTTCAAAATAATTTCCTCTCGATAAATTGTCCATTATTGAAGGGACCAGGTAGATGTACTTGAGTATGAGAGAAAATGTTGAGATAAATCTTTGAAACAGGTGGGTGCTGTGACACTTCCATTTGATGTTACTTTGGTGGGCGGAGCATTCGCTCTCCTGGCAAAACATTATCAGCAGTTTTGGTAACCATAGCCCATCTGCGTGGTTATGGGAAGGCCTAAAGGAAGATATTGCATACTTTTTCATTATGAATGTGAATCAACCAGATGTTTTTTTTCTTGTTACAGTCACGGAAGTGGGAAAAACAGTTGCAGCAAGTGTTTGATGAGACAGATCCTGGCAAATTAGTCAGTGCTGCACAGTCAGAGTTAGAGAAATACTATGCCAGTCTTCCCAGTACAGGTAATCAAGCTTCCTTAATGTTCTTCATTTTCCTTTGTGTAATCGGGCTTGCATTAGCACATGAACCTAATATGCTAGGTCTCTGCTTTGACTCATCAAAGACTGAATGTACCTAATGATGCACTGCACAAAAAGATCTTATTTTTAGTCTGTATAAGTGGGCGCAAAGTTATTTCAGTCAATCCTAAGTGTGCAACAATAATGGAGGAGTCTGTTGAACGATGCAAATAAGATATGAAACCAAATGACTTTTTTATTGTTGTCAAATATTGGGCTAACCATTGCACATTAATTTTCACCTTTACAAGGTAACCACTTCAAAACAGCAGCTAAATAAAGCTAAACAAAGGAGATCAAAAGCATTTAATTTGTGAATGGCAAAAATGTAGTTCCAGTGTTTGGGTCTTTGTCTGTCTTTGCCTTTGCACCTCCCTATCTCTATTTCCATTTCTGTCTCTTTGATCTGTCTCTGTCTCCCTGTGCATCTCTCTTGCTCTGTCTCCATCTATGTCTGTCTCTGTCACTCTCACTGCCTTTGTCTGTCTCACTCTCTCTCTCTTTGTCTGTCTGTCTGTCTGCCTGCCTGCCTGTCTGTCTGTCTGTCTCTCTCCATTCTGATGTTTCTGCACATTTGTAGGAACTCTGTGAAACTGCATTAATCAATTGTTTATTTGTACTTATAATATTTGTTTGTGGTATCGTCAATCTTACTTGTGTTTGTAGAAGAGCAAGGACTGGCTGTTAGATAGGTCCAAATGGACCTAATGCTACTATCCTTGAGTATTAAAGTTTTTGAGTTCAAGTTCGAGTTCTCTCTCTCTCTCTCTCTCTCTCTCTCTCTCTCTCTCTCTCTCTGTCTCTCTGTCTCTCTGTCTCTCTCTGTGTCTCTCTCTCTGTCTCTCTGTCTCTGTCTCTGTCTCTGTCTCTGTTTCTGTCTCTCTCTCTCTCTCTCTCTCTCTCTCTCTCTCTCTCTCTCTCTCTCTCTCTCTCTCTCTCTCTCTCTCTCTCCCTCTCATCATACATATAAATGATAGTATGCACTTTTATCTCCCTGCTTGGCTTACTGCAGCATGAAGTCAGCATGCTGTCACAGATGGCAGTGGTCATTTTATTTTCAGAATTTTCCAGTGAGAACAATTACTGGCCAAGTGGCATCATGAAGAGATGAAAAGATTTGTTCGAGAAGTGTGCAATCACAGAAAGGAGATAACTTCTGTCATTAGTTTTAATAATAAAAATAATACATCACTTTTATACAGCACAGGTCCCACAGGCAGCTCCAAGTTTTACATTCTGTTCTGCTTACAGGAGATCATATGCACTACCTTGTGAACAGAAAGCCACCTTTGTTTAAAAAATTGACCTTTGTGGGATCTTATAAAAAAAATGGAATTGAGAGAATTGTTTGTTTTCAAATGATAATAATAATAATAATGGGTACTTAGAGTACCTAACCTGCACAGGCCCTTAGCACTTATGTATCCTTTAAATGTACATATTTTCAAGATTTTCCAAATGATAGGTAAACGGTCCATTTATCTGAAGCACTAGATTGTTTTGCATGAATATGTATGTCTGGAATAGCTAGCTTAGCGCTATACTGATCCAAACTTGAATGACTGCCACCAGCTCAAGGCTTCCATCAGTTCAATGAGGGGGAGTCACCGCTGGATTTCCTGCAAAACGCCACCCAGTATTATGCCACTGCCATCAAGTTCAAGGCCAAAGATGCCAGCCTCCACTTCCGGCTTGCTATGGTCCTTGAGGAAAAGTATTTTGCTGAGGACATGTTTGGTCTGAAGAAGGCGGAGGTCAGTAATACAAATATGGCAGTTACTTTCTGTTTTGCTGAGGACATATTTGGTTTGAAGAAGGCCAAGGTCATAATACAAATATGGCAGTTACTTTCTATTTTGCTGAGGACATGTTTGGTCTGAAGAAGGCTGAGGTCAGTAATACAAATATGGCAGTTACTTTGTATAAAAAACACACAAATCGTATGATGGAAACATTCTGAGTACAGCTGTGTTGGGAACTTCATTTTGTAAACTAACTTTCAGTGAGAGCTACTACCATGTCAGAGAAAAGGATATATGTATATAAAACAAATGGAAAAAGGGAGAGAGAAAAAACAAGCCTTATTTGTTCCTGATATTTTGACCAGATTGGCCTTCCTCAGGGGTCTGAGCTTTAATGAACCACACATGCACGCATTCATGCACACACACACACATGCACACACACACACACACACACACACACACACACACACACACACACACACACACACACACACACACACACACACACACACACACACATATACACACACACATACACATACACACACACACACCATCACCATATGTAAGAACTACATAAAAAATATATTTATTGCATCTCATGTTAGTCAGGTGTCTTACTTGATGGAATTTCTCTTCCTTGTTTTGTCTGTCTGTGTGAATACCTGTATTTATTTCAACCACAGAGTGTGACCTGGCTGAGTGATGTGTGCAGGCCAGTGACGATGTGCCATCATTTAACATTCAAGCCAAAGAGAGTTCCAAGGAGGAGGAAGTGTTGGCCATTTGCCAGCTGCGTAAAGTGGACAAAGGCGCCCCTGTGGCGCTGCAGCTGAAAGCGCTGGACGAGGAGTATCACCACCTGTTGGACAGTGGTCAGAGTGGCAAGGCTGACCATGTGCAGGGACTTTATGCCTGGTACTCCAAGAAAATCTCACAGGTGAGATTTGACTCGTTTTCCCATCTGCTGTCTTCAGAGATTGGAGCCAATAACAGTCAGTAAGTAAGTAAGTAAACTGGTGTTTTATGCCCAGTCAACCAGTGTGGTTATATCAGGGAGCCAGTAACAGGAATTTGAAGGGGCACGATCACTGTTGCTACAATACATGTGTTTTCTCCCTGTCAGCAACAGTGTCCAGGTGCTTTTATATATTGTGAAACCTTGCCATTGTTTGTGCAGAATTGTGTGCCATCCCTAAAAGCATTACTCAATGATAATCATAACAGGAAATTTATAGAGCACTTTCAGTGACTCAAAGCACTTTATGACTGAATTAAACAAACGTTTGGAATACACAAACACATGCACAGAGAAAATCAGTGACACAAATGTATACCCATTCATCCAAAACAGAATGAAACACACTGTGCATGTGCATATGCACACACAACACATAAGCATGCACATTTTGTGTGCACATGCACACACACAACACTCATACATGCACACAAACACACACATGCACTCACACACACACACACACACACATGCATGCACAGACATGCACACATGCACGCATGCGCACACGCACGCACACACACACACACACACACACACACACACACACACACACACACACACACACACACACACATACACACACACACACACACACACACAGAATAAATGAACAATATGAAGGCACATAATATTTTGTGGACAAAATGTTACTTCTCCAAAATAAATCTGTGACTGGCTTCCTTGGTGAATGAGTTAAATTGTTTATGGGTGTTTTTAGGAAGGAGCAGCAGCACAAAAAGCAGAGGATGCTGGCAACCCCCTGGGTCAGGCCTACCTGAAGTACATGGATGCAATGGTGCTGGAGGAGTCCAAAGCCTTGTACAACTTTCACGTTGGCCGTCTGCTGGTTACCCAGGGCAACTACACGGAAGCTGTGAAACGACTAGAGGCTGCCTTGTGCTGGAATCCTAAGCATCAGCTGACCAGGTAATTCAGCTAGCGTCCGCTTGCACCTGGTGTCTACCTAATCTATCATTCAATTGCAGGTGCCAAAAACATCAAAAGATGTGTTTCATACTGTGTTTGAACAGTGCTTCTAGGTATACTAAGCCTTTCAGCTGGATATTTCTCATTGAAATATTCATTAGTGAAGCCTTTTGCTTCAGGAAATATCTTTATGTCAGTTTGTATTTTGAGGTACAACACTGCAGTCATGCCACTATGTGTGGTTCAGTTAAGATCTGATGTATATGTAGGGAAGCAGGGTGGGGAGTGAGGAAGCAGGTTGGAAGTATAAATGAAGAGTCACAAGTCAGCGTTGCTATATAACATAACTTTTACTTACACCAACCAGGAAACAGTGTAGGCTCTCTCCTAAATCAGACACAGGAGTGCGCAGGCTGCAGCTCAAAAATGACCTGCTTCTGCAGGGACGCTGGGGAAGAGAGGACACCTGTGGGCCCAGGACCAGCGTGCAAGTTTTGACACTTCATAAGTTAGGGCCATAAAACTGTCACCCAATCAAAAAAGAGAAAGAAAGAAAGAACGGTTAAAAGTCATGGGCCTGGAAAATGCAATGCACTTGGTTACATATATATATGCCTCAGACATCATCTTGTGTACATGCTGCTGTACATATTGTCCTCTTTGTCGTGCAGGGTCTATTTAGGTCTGGCCTTGAGTCTGCAGAAGGATGGCCCCAAGGAGCGACTGAAGGAGTGTGTGGCCTATTTCCTGGAGGGCATGGAGGTTCTGCTCACAGACCTCAGCAAGCAGGCTGCTACTCCAGAAGAAAACATGTTGGTCCATGAGAGTGTGTTCTGAAACATTTCTGTAGTCATGACAGATGGACTCCAGTAGCAGTACCCATCAGTGCTTGTATTTTATAATTCTATGTTTCCAGTATAAAGATTCAGCAATCCACTTATTTTCATGTTTATTGGGCAGTTCAATGAAGCTGGTTTGCACGACTGAATGCCCTTTGTAATCTTTCACACAAGAAGTCGCTAGTGGTCACAGCATCACTTCCGAGCCGATTTCTGAGTAGGCGTTGCTTCACGCTGTGTATAACAATTGAAGTTGAACCTATAATTGTGAAGCTTTACAAATCCCACCAGTGCTGCAGTTGCAAAAATTACTGGGGAAAGGGGATGGAGGGTGGAAAAAAGTGTCTTTGCATCGCTTTTTGGCAGACCAGAAGATTGCAAGTTCGTGGAAAAAATGTGAAGAAAGTATGCACTGGAAGTAAAAGCAGCCAAGGCATTTGAGCAATGCTGGGCAAAAGTCAAGGGAGTTAACAACCCCACCTGAACCGCCCAATAAACATACATGAGTGATAACGTTTGTTCTCTTTCTTACGCCAGGAGAAAAAAAAGCCTGTATGCAGAGAACCTGGTGAGACCAACCAACGTTCACTTGTTGCGGAGCTTGATACAGTTAGGACACTTGCTGTCTGCCAATCCAGATATCAAAGATGCCATGACTGCTCATGATGTCTTCCACAGGTAAGTCATTGTTGTGTTGCCTTACTTTTCTTTCTGTCTTGATGCATGACCTCTTAGTCTTCTTTTACAAAACTCAGATCCAAACCCATAAAAGGTTCAAAAGAACGTTATTCATTAGGACAGAAACACAGTCTGCAAATTTTCAGGGTAATTCCCTTTGTCAAGCTACAGAATAACACTTAAATAACAGTTAAACGGTGAATTTTTTTATTAAAAAATGAGATAAAAGGCTAAATCATATATCTGTTTTTGGTTGAACTATGTTGTTTTCTTGTCCAATGCTTGGAAGAATCTTTTTTATTTCATTTTTTTTTCTCAGACATCCAGATTTTAAATTTCCCTCCCGAGAATGCTTATTAGAATGTTAAGTGCATAGTCATATGTTGATGGTGTATTGGGCGGTTCAGACGGGGTTGTTAACTCCCTTGACTTTTGCCCCACATTGCTTAAGTCCCTTGGCTGCTTTTACTTCGGGTGCATACTTTCTTCACAATGGAAGGCGGTGACAGTGAATTTTTGAATTTTACACTGCCAACTTTAAAGATGTTTTTGGAGGCCCGTAGTCAGAATGTGTCTGTCAACAAGAAATAACTTGTTGCTTGTGCTATAGGATGCCCCAAAACACATTTTATTTTTTTCTCACAAACTTGCGATCTTCTGGTCAGCCAAAAAATTATGCGAAGACACTTTTTTCCACCCTCTATCCCCTTTCCCTGGTAGTTTTTGCAATGCAACAGTGGTGGCATTTGTACTGCTTTGCAATTCTAGGTTCAACTTCCATTGTTATACACAGTGTGAAGCAATGCCTACTCAGAAATCGGCCCGGAAGTGACACTGCGACCTCTCACAACTTGTCGTGCAAAAGATTACAAAGGGCATTCACTCGTGCAAACCAGCTTCACTGAACCACCCAGTAGTTCATCTGTTGTGTGTGTCCAGAGACTGCTTGTCAGAATGCTGTGTGTACTTTTTAGTCCTATGCTGATGGTGTGTAGTGGGCGTGGCATGTAGTGTGTGACATCTGTATGTTCCCAGTGCAGCACTGCTGGCCTCACAAGCCATGCCTGATGTGTACCGTGCGGATGTGTACCAGCAGTTGGAGTGGGTGTTGCTGGACGCTCATGCTGTCCTGCTAGAGATGCTGTCAGCATCTGGCAAAGACGAGGAACTGATTGCACAGCGATGTGAGAGGCTGTCAGCTCTCATTGACAGTGCCACTATCCCACAGAACGCGCAGCTCTTAGATCTGCAGGAGAGGGTACGTTAAGACAGCAGCAGAGTGGGTAGTATGTACAGGGTGTCTATACATCACTTGATAAAGTGGGTAGTATGTACAGGGTGTTTATATATCACTTGATAAAGTGGGTAGTATGTACAGGGTGTTTATATATCACTTGATAAAGTGGGTAGTATGTACAGGGTGTTTATATATCATTTGATAAAGTGGGTAGTAAGTACAGGGTGTTTATATATCACTGGATAAAGTGGGCAATATGTACAGGGTGTTTATATATCACTTGATAAAGTGGGTATATTATTATGTACAGGATTTTTATATATCACTTGATCACAGGAGGATGAAGGATGTTCTGTAGCTGAGAGGATGAAGGCTGTTCTCCTGGAGCTGTAAGGCTCACCAGCTGAGAAATGAAGTTAAAACCTTACTCTCATTGTTTTGTATTAGGACAAAAACATAATCCATAAATTTTCAGGGTAATCCCCTTTATCGAGCTACAAAACAACACTTAAATAACAGTGTTTGGATCTTGTTTTAGAATGCTAGCAGTCATGCTTGTTTCAGATTCTCATTGTTTTTTGTTTGTGCTTGGAGTTTGCACCGAACACCATCCAACTGGTCCTGTTCATTTCTGTGTGCAGACATCCCAGAACCTGGTTTACATTCAGCCCTGCAACAGTCATGCACTCTACCTGCTTGGCTCCTCCCAGTTCAACAAGTATGAAAACAGCAGTCCTGGCGAGGCAGCCACTAAACTGCTTCATGATGCCCGCACCTCTTTTGAGTCTAGCATTGAGCTTCAGGGCAAGCCGGCAGAGGGAGAAGTTCCAGAACTTGTAGCAGGTGGGGTTTTGTTTTTTGTTTCTGTTTTATGGCGACCCTATGTTTTAAAAAGTAATGCCAAATATGAAAGTATGTGCTGGATTTCATAAGTTCAGTCATGAACCAGGTGGCTGGCACCCAAGGCTATACAAAGACTTGCTGTGAAGTTAGCCAGTGTGAAAGGCCAGGTTTTCAGTATCTGTTTGGCACGTTGTGGTAGATGGCATAACAGTGTACTTTGGTGCACTTCATGTGTGTATATTTGGTACACTGAATGTGGTTGTAGCCTGTATCAGTTAAGCAGGTTAAAAACTATGGAAGTCAAGGGAAAGTAAATTTCAAGAAATGCTGTGCTAGTTTCAATGTACTATGGAAGTCAATGGAAAGTAAATTTCAAGAAATGCTGTGCTAGTTTCAATGTACTATGGAAGTCAATGGAAAGTAAATTTCAAGAAATGCTGTGCTAGTTTCAATGTACTATGGAAGTCAATGGAAAGTAAATTTCAAGAAATGCTGTGCTAGTTTCAATGTACTATGGAAGTCAATGGAAAGTAAATTTCAAGAAATGCTGTGCTAGTTTCAATGTACTATGGAAGTCAATGGAAAGTAAATTTCAAGAAATGCTGTGCTAGTTTCAATGTGCTACTGCAACTAGATGTAAGATTCAGAGCAGTTCAGTGTTTCGGTCCCAGCAGTTGTGATCTGTAGGGTTATTATATGTTTTGTGTTTTAGACAGAAGGAATTAGACATTCCTGGTTTTCATTATAAAATTAAATTATTTTTTTTTAGAAATATTGCTTTACAACTAAAAAGCAGAACTCCAGATTTAAAACTTGCCTATGTGTATGATTTGAAATGTTTGATTTAATTTGTTGCAACTACTTATTTCTCCTCATATATGGCAACCTTTTATGACAGTACAGAAGACTACAATGCCGGAGCAGGTGCCTTCATTTATATTTGACTGGCATGTGTCAGTGGTCGACATCCACTTTTGAAAATTCCTGTGGATTTATTGCACTGGACATGCCAGCATGAAGAGAAATGACTGAGCAAATGGAGTTGTGGGCAAAGCAGCCATCACATGTAGTTTGTGTCTCAGAGGATCTGATATGTTGAGGAGCTTGAGACACTACTTGTGTGCACAAAGCCAAGGACAACACATCAGCGATCACCAGGAGGAGAGAGGCATGGAAGAGGAAGCACTCAGTGATCTTCCTTGAAAGGACAAGAGAAGGGCACCATCAATGAGATGGACATTGGAACAGTTCAAGGACTTCATTGGGAAAACTTCAGAGAGACAGGATGGAGTGTTTTTATATGGGTTTTTCTGAGCATGTAGATACCATCTTGAACTGAACTGAATTGAGCTGAACTGAGTATTTGATAGTGTTCTATATTTGTGTGTCGAAGGCCAACAGTGGTTTCTGTATTTGTGTGTCGAAGGCCAACAGTGGTTTCTGTATTTGTGTGTCCCAGGTCAACAGTGGTTTCTGTATTTGTGTGTCCCAGGTCAACAGTGGTTTCTGTATTTGTGTGTCCCAGGTCAACAGTGGTTTCTGTATTTGTGTGTCCCAGGTCAACTGTGGTTTCTGTATTTGTGTGTCCCAGGTCAAAAGTGGTTTCTGTATTTGTGTGTCCCAGGTCAAAAGTGGTTTCTGTATTTGTGTGTCCCAGGTCAAAAGTGGTTTCTGTATTTGTGTGTCCCAGGTCAACAGTGGTTTCTGTATTTGTGTGTCCCAGGTCAACAGCGGTTTCTGTATTTGTGTGTCCCAGGTCAACAGTGGTACCAGGACCGACAGAAGCAAGAACAGCAGAAGGCAGCAGAGGCCAAGGCCAAAACTGCAACACCAGCAGCAGCTCCAGCAGCAACAAAGCCAGGGGCTCCAGCAGCTGGCAGGGGAGGGGCTGCTGCTGGTCGCGGTACCACACCTGCCCCTGCTGCCCGAGGGAGGGGCGCTGCTGCACCACCTGCCAGAGGGGGTAAGTGGTTTGCATTCACAAATACAGAGCATCGTTTGTGATTAAACGGTGTCGGAAAAAAATGCAGAGCAATTGCTTTTTTGGCTTTGAATTTGACTGCAATTTCAGGTTGAGTCATTTTGTAAATTGTTTAGGTGTATGTCTTTTAGTATCAGTCCTTTTTTGCTGAGTTCAGTGATTTTTTGTGTGCCTCGTCTTCTTGGATCAGATTTCAAACTGAGGCCCATACACTGTAAGGAGATGCAAGTTAAGGATTTAAGTTAAGGATTCCACTGCTGTCATTAATGCTGAATTATGAGGGAGAGTTCCCTAAGGTCCTGATTGAGCCCCATGGCAAGTCCACCAAGTCACACATTGTTAGGGTGTGAACAGGGATTGCCTTGTTGCCTCTTGTGGCCACTCAATTCCCATGGGGAATGCAGCTGACCTTTTCAACAAAGGATATTTGAGAGTGCATTTTCAAAAACAATGCAAACAAGCAGTGTACAGGAAAGAATAAGGTAATGTAAAGGAATACTTATTAGGCACCTGCATCTAACATGAGCCTGAAGTGCTAATACAAAGCAGCAGTGCTGACAACAGTGTACGTAATTAAGTGAACAGTGAAACCCTACTAATTATATAAACAAGCATACTACAACACTTCATTCAACATCTTTCTCATCACTTCCACCAGGTACTGTAGATAAGCCATGCAGTAATCTGTTCAGCATTCAAAGGGGGAAAAGTGGATCCTGAGGGCAGAATTATATGATGCTAAGGAAGAAGAGAGTCAGGGAGAGTAGGGTAGATTGTTCCAGAGTACTGTTGCTTGAAGGAAAAAGGCACGTTCACCAGAAGACTTGAGATCAGCAGATGGAAGATGAAGAGTGAGATGCAAGAGGTCCCCTTTGCTTGGCAGGTGCAGCAGGTGGCAGGGGTGCAGCGGCAGGCAGGGGTGCAGCAGCACCTAAGAGAGGGGCAGCAACTCCAGCAGCAGGTGGTCGAGGAGGAGCTGCAGCAGTGAAGGTAGGTGATGGACTGCTTACATGCCCATAGGAACTTTGAAGACTCTACAAACATTCCAGCAAGTTTAAAAGTATATCATTTGTTGTTGTTGTTTTCTGGGGGGTTGGGGGGGGGGGGGACCAGATGGTTGGACTTTGCTTATACAGCGTATTTTTTAAATTATTTATGAGAATAGCTGTGTAACCGAGTGCATTGTGTGTGTTCCAGGCCATGACCTTTTAACCTTTCTTTCACTTTTTTGATTGGGTGAAAGTTTTATGGTCCTAACTTACAAAGTGTCAAAACTTGAGTGTTTGGCCCGCCCATATCATCTCTCCCCCACTGTTCCTGCTGAAGCAGGTCATTTTGGGGCTGCTGCCTAATTCAGGGGAGAGCCTACACTGTATCCTGGTTGGTGTAAATAAAAGTTATGCTATAGCAACCTCCGATTTGTGACTCTTCATTTATGCTCTGAACCTGCTTCCCTCACTCCCCACCCCACTTCCCTACAGCTAACTACAACATCTCCCCGCCATCCAGATGGCAGCATTCCAACTTCAGGTGTTCTGGGTTGTACCTTTATTGCTTTTCTGAGTTTTCACACATGATTGTTTTGGTGTGAACACAGCCAGATGTGATACACACAGTGCCTTTGGCGGCTGTGCAAATGCTACTGTTCTGTTGCTAGTGCTGCCAGGTGTGATCAGACATGTTCTTTACTGACTCAACTTAAAAATATGTTGCTGACTTTGACAAAATATTTAACGTTGTACTTTTCTCTGCTTCTCCAGAGATCTTTCCTGCTGTCTGTAAAGCTTTACCCATTGGTATTCGTTTTGATGGGTTGGGTGTTTTTTTGGGGGTAACATGAACAGTGATGACAGATTAACATCAAAGTTGCAGGTTGTTTTCGTGGTATGTTTTTATACAGCTGAGTTCAAGTTTGCAAGATTGTCACAAGCAGTACTCCTTACATGTATCAAGCTTGTCTAACTGTTTTAAACAGTGGGATTAACACACACACACACACACACACACACACACACACACACACACACACACACACACACAAACACGCACACACACACGTACACACACACACACACACACACACACACACACACACACACACACACACACACACACACACACACACAAACAACAACAACAACAAAACAAAAACAAAAAAACAAACAAACAAAAAACAACCTATGTTGCCTTGCTTGGAGACAGGTGAGTATTATATGTATGGTATTGTTCTGTTTTGACTGATTATTTTAAAAGGCACCAGTTGGCAAGTCTCCATCTGGCGGCAACGTGTCAGGAGGCAAACCTGCAGCTACCGGCAGTAAGTCTGGCCACAAGTGTGAGGCTACCCCTCCCCCTGTGACTCCTGTTGCACAGAACCCCAAGTCTGGTAGGTTGCCATGGAGAGCAGGTTCCCACTCCTGTAGTTCCTAGCTGAATAGCAAAGGATAGACAAGCCTGCAGTGACCATCTGTCCAGCAGAAATAGGCTAGACTGATTATTGATTGGAATTCTCAGTCACTATTGTTTGATCTCAGAAGCCGAATTTGATAATGTGTGTCAGTACTTACTTGATGCAGTGATAATGGAGACAATCAGCATCAAACAACTGTTGTCAGTGTCACAGAAGCGATTGAAAGAAAATGATCACAACTTCTTAAACAAATCTAACTTTGAAATTGTAGCATACATTTTGAAATGAAGTTGTATGATGGCATATTATTTTTGATGTGATCACAGTATATATATTCGGAGTATATATTGCTGAACAACAGTCCTGGCTGCAGTAAGTTACATTATGACAAAAATGACTTGGGATTCAGTTCCTAGGTAATGTCACAAGGGAAGAATGTGTTCTGGGTTTGCCCTTTCTTAATTTTTTATTTTATTTTAATTTTGTTTGTTTTGCTTGTTCATTTGAGAATACAGTGGAACCCCTGATGAAAGACCACCCTAATCAGAAATACCTTTCTTTTAAGATCACTTAATTTTTTAAAAATTAATTAATCCATCACAAAAAACAAAGAGACATTAAAGACCATGTATGGTGGAGGCAGATTTTTGTGGGGGGAGGGTGGGGGATGGGGGGGGGGGGGGAGGGGGGTCTTTTTTGTGGTGGTTTCAACTGTATTTAAGAATACTTCATTATCTAACAAAACTGAGCTTTTGTTTTGGATGTTTTGTTTGTTACTCAGCTTACTGGTGACAGCTTTTTGTTTGTTGTATCTGAACTTGAAGCAGTGCATTAAACTAATTTGCTTTCAGTCATTTTGTTTTAGAATTAATGGCAGTCACTCCTACACCTTCTGTCAGTTGCTTGAGTGGTTGAAGTTGGAAGGAGTAGGAGACAGGGATTGTATTTCATTATGTACATGGCATTCAGCTTGGAAGTGATGGTGGTGTTCAGCTACCACAGCTTGAAATTATTTGGACAAAGTCATGAGCAAATCATTGTATCTTAAAACATGGTGCTGATGATGTTGCAGATAAGATAATTATCCGATATCTATGCAGAAGCATACATATGCTAAAGACTATGTAACTGAATAAGGTACAAGTGACCTCCATTGTTGTGTTATGTGAGCACTCAGGGCGTTGATGAGCGCATGATAATGTACATTATTGTATTATTATACAAGGTACATGCATTGGATTTTTTTATTTAATGTGGTTTGGTATATTTTTTACTGTGGGATCACCATCCATTTTCTAATCTGTGTGATAAATTTTAACGCTATCATAAGGCTTGCATTCATGCTTTGTGTAAAGTTTCACTTTCTGTAATTTGTTTCATTATATACAAGCTGCTATTTACATTTGAGCTTTAAGTCTGCACAAAAGTGACCATAATAGTTGCTTATAGTCTTACTAAAATGTGCTATACTGTGTCACAAGCCAAACTTTTGTCTGTGGCAGAAGCATCAGTGTTGCCATTCTGTAACATATATTTTATGTGGATACTTTCTTGCAATGCATCATTAAGAAGTATAATAACATATATTTCTGTTGCTGCATATCATTATGTTTCTGACCTTGTATTTGTGTACATAATAAAGGAAGTCCAAAGGGAGGAATTACTGCAAAGTAAGACCTTCTTCCTGTCAGGTGACTAATTACTGAAGGTGATAAACAGCATGAACTTCTGAAAATGTATAACATACAAGTTGAACAGTATTGTACAAGTTGAAGTATTTGTACTTTCAATAACTTTGAATGATAGTTTATGTCACGTGAGTTTATGAACTCCAGTAAATTACAAATATTTTTTGTGTACTTAATTTAGTAATTGCTCATCTGCTTTCTTCTGTGTGTGTGTGTGTGTGTGTGTGTGTGTGTGTGTGTGTGTGTGTGTGTGTGTGTGTGTGTGTGTGTGTGTGTGCTTGCATGCTTGTGTGTGTGAGTTTGTAAAACTTCTAAAGAAGCAATAAATGTGAGGAGATGGAAGAACTGATGTTTCATCCTGGAGGGCTAGTTGTAAAATCATATGCCAGTATACTAAAAAAAATATTTAAAAAATATATAAATGGTAGCAGTTCAAAACACCATTGCTGATTACTGTGGACTTTTACAACTGACCTCTTACCACCCTCTCACCAGCAGATGACCTTTGGCCAGTTAGCAATTGTGTACAAACATACCTCCTTAGTGGACCTAGTGGACCATACTTTTTTCTTTTTTATATATATACTCAAAACTATGGTCAAGCACTTTAATCTGTACTGTTCAAAGCACGAGTTCAAGCATATGATATGCTTTGGGCAAAAGATGAGTTGACTGAAGGAAAAACAAAAATCAGACTTTGCTGAGGTGGAGAAGGGATCTATTGCAGAGTGGAGATGAGTGATGAATCATAGATTCTTTAGATGGTCATGGAGAAGGGTGTAGTTGACATCAAATGACATGATGTAGGCAAAAACAAATGTGAGGAGATGGAAGAACTGATGTTTCATCCTGGAGGGCTAGTTGTAAAATTATTGTCAGTATTCTCCATGCCTATGGGGACCAGAATGACCCAGGCTGTGTGGTGTTTACTCCATTTGTTTAAGTGAGTGGAGCTTTCTGGCTAAAAATGAGAGGTCAGTAAACACCTTGCAAAGTGCTTGCAAGCTGTGCTTGCTCACTATACTTTTTGCACACTGCATGTTTTTATGAGTCGGGGTGGGGGGGGGGGGGGGGGGGGGGGGAACGCACACACATGATAAGCAGGTGGTTACCGTTTCAACAAAAATCTGAAACAAGAATGACTGTTAGCATTCTAAAACAAGATCCAAACAGTAAAAGGTTCAAAAGAACGCTATTTATTAGGACTAAAACACAGCCTGCAATTTTTTTTTTTTTTGTCCTAATAAATATATAGTGTTCTTTTGAACTGTTGATGTGTTTAAATACTGTTTCCACAGTTATGTCCCGACATACAACATGATGTTGTCATTGAATTTGTCCTGTCAGCTGCAGCAGCCCCAGAGCCAGCACCTGAGGCAGCTCCAGAGCCAGCACCAGAGCGCCAAAGCAAAGAAGCCAGCTCCTATCAACCCCAAGACGTACCATGCACACCTGGGTCTGGCTCGTGTCTACAGGGCATTAGAGGACACCAAACAAGCCCAAAAATATTATGAAGCTGTTACTGCCATAGCCCCTGAGGTGAGACCTGCTGGAGTTTATGTTGTGATCATTCCAGACTGGCATGGCACAGAATGTACAGCAGTCAGAGTTGTCATTGCAACAGTGATTGCAGGGATATTGGAGTAGTTATAAGATGCTCTGACATGAAAAACACCACTGTCACACTTTATTTATTTACTAACCAGAATTTTGGTGATATCTAAGGTATCTAAATTTTAAATGAACTAAGTAAAGTGTTTTCTGGTGCAGAGTGTTGTGAGTTTAGTCACTGCTGTAACTATATCGAGATGTTTTAACTTGTATGCAAACCCAAGAATACAGTGTCCCTGAACAAGTGCATGAATCTGGATAAAATTTGAACATGAACCGGTTTCTGTTTTATGTTTGTAAACATGTCTTTGCTGTACAGTGATGTAACTGATGTCTTCTTCAAATGAAAAAGGTTTTCATACATATTTCATTATGATTTGTCGCCCTGATATAACCATAATTGTTGACTGGGCATAAAACACCAAATTACTTACTGATTGTAAGTCATTACTCATTACTTACTCATTTGTCTTAGTGAATTAAAGACAAAATCTAATCAACTGCGTTACATTGTCAATGTAAAAGTCAATTAACACTCAATATTTTCCAGCTGGTGAGAATGACAGTGATGTCTATTTAAATTTTTGTTTTAATGTATTGTTTCAGGTGCATGATGCATACATAGAAAGTGCAGACATGCTGGTGAAGTCAGATCCACTGTCAGCAGTGGATGTGTACATGAAGTTTCCTGTGTCAGAAAACCCATCATTTGATGATGCTTACATCTTTGGTGAGATCATCCGTATTCTGATGAAGTTTGAGAAGTATGATGATGAAAGACTGGCAACCAGCATGATCACCTATGGAAAAATACTTGGCCTGGGTATGTTACTGAATCCCTCAATTTTTTAAACAATTTTTTTATATACATTTTCAAATAATACATTTTCTCGTGTAAAACTGAATTTGTTCAAAAGCAAATTCAGGTATCTGTGTGTGCCTGTTTTTGGATTTACCAAGTGTAGCGCACAGGAAGTAATCATGTTCAGTCTTGTGATGATGTCTCACATCTTTAGAAAGTTATTTTTGTTGCTTTTTTGTATTACATGCAGTAATTCAACCCTCCCATTTGAAAAACTATAACATGTAAACGTGAAAACTAACCCGCTCAGAAGGATTTATTGCTTGTCATCAGAGTTTTCAATTGTATGTTGCAGGTGTTTTGGATCGCTATGTGAAGATTCTGGAAGAGAAATTCAAGAACAAGTTGCTACAGAGAGTGTATGCTGGAGTCAATGGGAAGGATGTGGATGATCCAGACATGCAGGCATTCTTCAAGTTCAAGTGCTGGACATAAACTTTGTGGATCTGCTTGTGACATATGACACTCTGGCTGTATATTTTGCAGCTGTGGAAATTTGATTCTGAAATAAATTTCTTGTTTGTTTTGGACGATATATGTGAACTATACATGTTATTTTGCTGCATACAACTGAACTTTGATGTAAAGTTAGAATTTTTTGTTTTTAAAACCTTGATAGTACCACCGAGAATCATACATAGCATATATCAGGTCATGGTTGAATGTTGGAAGTCAAATTATATATATGCTTTCAAAGAAATTACAGTATATCCATAAAGTTGGATCTGAGGTAAAAACAACAACAACAAAAACTATCATTTGTATCTTGTGTATAAAAACTGAAATCCTTGATCAGGAAAAAGTCATTAAAACAAGTCTGTAACAAAACAAAATGGTCACATAATTAGACAGCTGGCTTGTGGTCACATGGTAGTTGTCTGGTTGTGTGTTAACAGTTACAAACATGATGTAAAGGATGAAGATGATTATGACTATCCATTCCCAGTGTTCTGAACATCTATGCACATTCTGGTTCTGGTGCAAAAATCAAACTCTTCACAAGATCTTTGAGAGCATTCTTTAATAGCATATAGAGCTAAGGAAAAAAGGGAACTCCTTAGCACAGTGTGATTTGTTATCACAAACTTTCAGTTGGTTGTGTGTGTGCTTTTCCAAAGTATGACCACATTTATACACAGCAGTCTGCCTTGTTTGTCTCAGTTCAAATGATTGATAAATATGTTTATTTTATTGTAATTTATATAATTGTATTATTAATTTGACCCACTATAGGTGGTCAAAAATACTTTCCGTCCTGGATATGAGTTTTGTGGTGTTTTCAACTGTTTGCCTGTCAACTGGTTGAAAACAGAGCCAAAATCTGTAGCTCAATTACAGTAATTGAATGTGATAGCTTGATTAATTAAGCAAGATGTTATTCAGTATTAACTGGGTTGAATAAACAATATGGGTTGAAATAAAATGTTCAGCATGTTAAAGTGACTGAGCTGGGCAAGGTTTCCCCTTCATGCTGTGCTTTATGACTACCGCCATATCAGATACTTGGTCTTTTTGCAGTGAGACCCTTTGTACATCAGATTTATGTTGATTAAGAGGCCTTTGCTGGACAAACATAAGTTTGTGTGAAGTAGCCCTAAAAGGACTCAGTGAGACAGTTCTGTCCCCCACAGTGCATTTTGCGCAAGTTCACTGGCTGGACATCAGAACAAAATAACTATGTTAATCTTCATTTAGACTGCCAAGTATGTCACAAACCTTCATGTCCATGCTAGATTTATGTTGGAGGTGAGAAAGATTTTGGTCCAAAGTACAAAAAGGCTGCTGGTTGGCAACTGATTATTAGACAACCTAACTGGCAACATATCCTATTACTAGATTTTATATATATATATATATGAGTTACAAAAAGCTATTAATTGACCACACAAGTGAGTAACTTGGTCATCATCACCTGTCCAAGATCAAGTGACAGGTCAGTCAGAACTGTTTGCTGTCCCTCCTTTTGTATGCCCAGTTCATTTTTATTTATTTAATTTTGATCAGCAGCCTGTTTGCTTTTCAATTTTTGTTTTTGTTGTCAACTTTAGCATTTTCCCCTTTATATTACCATGATTCATTGCTCTTTTTTGTTGTTGTCAATTTGTTACCCATTTGGCAGGTTGAACCGCCTCAAAAGAGTGCAGTTAGCTGCAAATTGAGAGATGGATTTTTTAAAGAAAAACACTGCACAGGGATTCAACAAGTCCCCTACCCCCTACCCCCACCCCCAAAAAGAGAGAGAGAGAGAGAGAGAGAGAGAGAGAGAGAGAGAGAGAGAGAGAGAGAGAAATCATAATAGTTCAGAGACATGTTTTAGATTTAAAGACTGAAACAGACTGTTAAACTGTCATAATGTGTGGCATAGAACAGCAACCTAAACTACCATGTTATTAGTGTATTAGTTTTATGCCAATTGAATGCATGTGTTGAATCACTTGCTGACATAGAGTAACAGTGTAGCAGCAGTTGGAAAGATTGGGTTTTCTGAATTCCACCCATCTTGCAGTTATTTTCAGAATATCTTGTCACAGAGTATGTCAGGAATCATATGAAAGGAAAATGCCTACTTAACAGGAAAAGGAAGCTGCAGGTTTGAACATGCAGTTCTACTTTTACTGTTGACAGATATTTTGCTTCTTTGGTAGAGTTTCAAAACTAACAAAGATGCTCAGTTCTGGATCTTGTCTAGTTCACAGTTCCTTACCATACATATTATGTATTTTGTTTTGAATGTTGTTAATTTCTTTTTGGATTGACTTACTTGTTGTGTTTCTTTTTTGTGCGTATGTGTTTCAACACACACACGCACGCGCACACACACACACACACACACACACACACACACACACACAGAATCCACACATGCACAGACATGCCTCTACGGGATAATGATATTACTAGACAGGAAAATGGACTCCCAACAAGATCACCAAATTCTCCAGTCAGATCTCAGTGAGTCTGTATGATGGGCAAACACATGGGGCATGCATTTTAACACCACACAAAAGTTGCATCCTCAGCACCCACAAGTTCTCATCTCAATTCTTTGAACAATCACATCCTACAGCGTGGGTTGCTGCAGTCCTTCTCTTGGAATTACAATAATGGGTGGATGACTTGTATGAACAACATCACAAAGAAAGCCAGCTCCACTCTAGGCTTCTTGCACAGAAACCTTTGATTCCACCCACCCAGCTGCAGGAGTACAGCCAACATCTCACTTGTCCGCTTCCCCCTGGAATACATTGCTGTGGTTCAGGACCCCTACCAACAAAATGACACTGATAAGCGCATGCACACACACACACACACACACACACACACACACACACACACACACACACACACACACACACACACACTCCAACAACAACTACAATCAAAAAACAACATCCAGAGACGTGCAGCTTGCTTCATCAACCATAATTATAAAGACTGCACCCCTTGATTTATCACCAGGGTGTTGAGAGACCTCACACTGCAGACTTGTAGAAAGAAGGAAACAGCAATGACTGATGTCTTTCAAAACAGTTTGATGGCTGACCACTGCAATCCTGAAAATGACTTTTTTAAATACCAGCAAGTTCTAAAAGACTGATCAAACTCCAAACACCAATGGACTTCAGCTCTACAACAAATCCTGTGAGAGACTGCGCACAAAACAACTCACAGTGTTACATTTTGTGTGTGTGTGTGTGTCTCTCTCTCTCCAGGACAACTGTCAATGCAATTTCAACATTATGAAGACTTGGGCACACTTAGTTCTGGAATATTTGGGCATTTCCATCTACCAAATTCTGAATTGAGCTACAGGATCTGTAATGTGCGTATGTGATATTTTTGCATGTAGCATGCACACAGGGGACCTCGATCAGTTAATTAATGGTCTCACTGGAAGGACTTTTGTAAAGTCTGTTATATAACTGGACTCGGGAGAAATATCCGGGTGGGCACAAAGCCTAGCACGTAAGGGTCACCCATCCTTTTGGTGGCCACGCTTGATCATGCCTTACTTTGGCTTGATCTTAATATGGTATGTCACAGGACCTCGGTTCTAAATATTGTATATATCCAAGACAAGCTTACTTTATAAATTGTCCCTTATATATATATATATGCTCTTTAGCATCTGAGGACATGAAACAAAAAGAACAAACGAAAGGGCGCGCGTGTGAGTTAGATGATGCTTTGGGTTGCTATCCGTCGTCTGAAGACCTGAAGCGTGGGGGCCTTCACCTTGTCGGAAATCATTTTGTTTAATTGTCCACAGAGGCGAGATGGCCTATTAGGGACTGGGACGGGGAGGGCACCTGTCGTCACTGTCACTGAGGTGGCTCCAGTCGGTGGTCGAGAGCGAGTACTCTTGCTCCGCGTCACTGACTCTCCAGTTAGCACCGAGACAACAGAGCAAAACTTACGTCTCCCATTAACCCTAAAACATTGAGTACTCCCCCTTGTCCGCTGACGCAAAACCTAAGATTGGGTTCCCTAAGCGTAGCGCACTGATGTGCGCATCGAGATCCCGCAGAACCACTACCTGTAGCTGGTACGCGGCCGAAGGAGAAGAATTAAGAAAGACCATAAATACATACTCACGTAGAGACACAAACACAAAATCGAGGTACGAACGTAACTTATGTCAACCCAGTACAGAAAAACGAAATGAAGAAAGAAACAGTTGTAAACAGGTGCAAGTGAGAAAAGGAAAGTAGGAAGTTTGTGAACCGGAAGTTAATTGTCTTGTGATGCCACGTAGGGACATGACGTCACTCGTCAATGGGCCTATCCCTCTACCAACCAATAGCAAATCGGAAGAAGGAAGCCATCTTGATTGCAGGCGTAGATGTCTGCCAACGTTGTTGTTGAGGAACATCATTAATATTCGCATCTGTAGCTTAATAGAACCTTTTGCTGTGGTATTCTCTCACAGAGATATGTCAACAATGAATCCAGAGTAGTAAGTATACGTGTAATTATGTGTAAATGTCACTAATGTTATGTTTTTTGATACAGTAATTGGGAGAGGGACGTGTAATGATGTCAGCAGCTGACAGTCGGTGATTCACGCCCTCTGTCTTTTCTCACCCATTGTTGGCATCGCCTGTAGTTTCATCTGTACAGGATAAAGCCATATTAAAAGTTGTTGTTATAAATTCGTTTGATCTTCGTTTCAGTTTGATATTTTGAAAATAACACGTTTTTATAATGAAAATGAAAGGTCGAAGTTATTTACGTCATCAAATTTTCGCACCCAAATTCCTAAGGCAGTACAGGTCGTATGACATTGTGATTATGAATGGAATTTGTTTTCAAATATAATGACTCGTCTTTAAAAGTGGATGGCTGCCACGGTCCTTTCTTATGGGTTATATTTGTTGTTTTATTGTCACTGGAGTTTTATAACCTTTTGAATCTGAAAATTAGTTTTAGTTCCAGTCACTATCATTCACTTCAGCAGTCAGTATGTGTGCATGGTGGTATGGTGGTATTTTGATTGGATACTACACATTGATACTGTCAGTGACTGGACCATTTCTGGCATATACAAGTTACAACAACAGAAATAAATGGGGAGAGCCCAAGTTATTTTCAAAATATCTGGTGTTAACAATTAGATACATGTGTTTCTTTCATTATTCTGTGGTACTGCAGGCGCAGAATTTGGGTCCCCTCTGCTGAAAAATCCAAATTCTAAATGCTCTGGTTTGTGCCTGGAGTTGATCAGAATATAGTTTGTGTGCTGCTAGCTGTTCTGTCTTCCTGTTGTTTTCCTTTCTTATTTAGCTTCACCCAGTCCTCATCAAACACAAGAAGTGACGTCAGCCCTGAAAATCAAATATTTTTGCATACAAAATGTGCTTAATGTGCTTTACCATTTGGCAGCGAGATGAAGTAAAATTGTTTATTTTACACATGCACCCACACACCACATGTGCATGTGCACACACACACACATTGAGACAGGCATTATAAATCTCTTTTTAGATCATATTGTCCAAGTACCATCTGCTGATCTAGTGCCCATGCATTTCAGTTTCCATGATTATGAAATCAACATGACTTATAATTTGTATACCACTATAACAGCTGACAATACCCATCTTGAAAAACATTTATCCTGTAATTTTCTGTCTCAGTGTTGTGGGGGGGGGGGGGAGGGGCTGTGCATGTATTACCAAATGTTTACTATGGCTTGGTAAACCAGCTCTCCTTTGCCATGACATGTATGCTGTGTTGAATTTGAACAGATCCATTTGCGTCATTGTCCCTCTTCTCCCTAGTCACACAAATCAGTGCAGCACTAACCTGGCCTTGATGATTAGTGCTGAATCCCTGTGATGTATATAATTTTACTTCATCTGTACACTGTCCACAGTTCTTTTGAAAACAAGTAATCCAGTCACAAACCGAAAAGGTGGCCACCACCAACAGTTTTTGCTTTGAACAGACCAAACATTGGCACTTCATAATGATGAGAATTCATCTTTTCCACTTTAGGAAAACCAATTTTGAATTTTCTTCTCTCCAGATTTGAGGTCTTTCTTGCCAAAGGAAAAATCTGGAAGACTGTTGACTGTGTGCTTGCTTCTTTTTTTATTTCACTTTGTGACTGAAGAAGCAGATGATGCGTGCACACCTATGTCTTAGTCTTTGCATTGGAAAGTCAGATAGAAATTGTCACTGACCAGTACATGGGGATGCTGTTAGAAAAAACAACCACCATCACATGAAGGCACACTTACCACAGTTGACCATCATTGAGTTTTTTAGTCACTTGATTGACTAAAGTAGTTCTCACCACTTTCTCTAGTTTAAGGGCTGGGCAAGTGCCAAGAATGACGAGTCACTCAGTTTTGGTTGTGATTCATTGAAAATTGTTTAACCTTGTGAAAAAGTTGAGGCTGTAGTCATTTTTTAAATAACTATTTTGATTGTGATCTGTTTTTTACCTTGTCGCTGGTGTAAACTGTAATCTACATGGTTGACAGGATGCTGAATATGAAATAACCTTTTAATGTCATGGTCTTTGTTTAAACTAAATGAAAGCAACACATCTTAACAAAAGCAATATTTCTGCCAGATTAGATATAACGTTAACTCTTCATAAGTTCATACATGGTTACGTGAGTCATAGACTCATACTCTGTAGTTTCAGGTATTTTGAGTGAATTTGACCCTGTTCTTGAAGTTTTTAATGTTCAAAAGTGTAAAAATTATTAACTGTAAAAGAAATTCAATATTGGTAATATCATCTGTCAACAATGGAGTTTGTTGACAGTTATTTTCTGGCATTGTAGTAAAGAAGGACTGCAACTCATCTGCTGACTTGGCCCAGTTTTGTTTTGTTTGGTAATGAGGTGTGATTCACACGACTGTAATGGGTACTTTTTATGTTGCCTTTTCATTATACGTTTGCTGTTTATTAATCAGAGACTGTGAGGGTAACAGGTATGATTTTATTGTTGATTTTTCAAGTATGGAAATTATAATGTGAAGTATCACCCCATGAACTTGGTGAAAAAACAGGCTAGGTAAGACTAAGTTACAACTCACTAAGATTTGAAAAATACACACACAAAATCACCACCACCACCACCTCAACCTCAAACCAAGAATTGAGTATTCCTACAGAACAAAACCAAGGAACATCTCTGCTGAATTAATTAAAAAGAAAAGAAGACATTCATTCTTAGTTTATTCTGTGACTGTGTTGTGTGAATGACAATACTGAATATATTTATTTCAGCTGTAAGCTGTATCTAAAAATGACTTCTTTTTTGTTTCATGTTATTGTGTTACTGTAAAATTAGATTAACATTTGCTTCTGAATATTACCTAATAAGTACTACTACTGGTATTAGCACAAATTCAGCTGTCTGTTGCTTGTGCAGAGAATGGGGGAAATGTGCTGAAACCATTGTGCCTTGAAACTGCACGGCTCAGTAGCTTGGGTAGCTTGAACTGGCCTCCTTTGGGTTGACCATAATATGTTAAGGACAGTATCTCATGCTGTTTGTCACTCATTGTTTATGCTGTCTGTTGTGTGTGGGTTTTTGTGTCTTCCCCCCTTCCTCCCATTTTGATTAGCTTTTTTATGAATTTGAACAGACATATGTTTGGTTTAAAGATTGTAAATATGGAAACATCACAATTGATCCTTCCATGACTAACTAGGAATGGGGTATAGCTCAGTGGTAGAGCAACAGCAAAGATCAAAAGGTCTTGGGTTTGAGTCATGGCACTTGGCAGGGAGAAGTTTCTTCTTCAGCGTCAACTTTATGTGCTGACTTTATTTTGGTGTCCATTTCACCCCCTGTGTTAGTGCAATAGCATGTAAAACTAAAAGGTCCCAGTCATTCTGCCTAAAGTGCAGGTGGTCAGTTGCAGCCCAGCACACACTGTGTATGTGGCTTTGAATAAAGTGGCACTGTAAACAGTGCATGGTTATATGGTGTACACAGAACTTGTACAGAGACACCAGCAGTTTCATGTGGCACCAGCCATAGAACTGCAAAGCAGTGCTGTAAGTATAACCGTTTTAGTGGATATTCAAAAACACACTGTACAAAGCTAGTCACTCATTCAGAGTCATGTGCGACTAAAGGGCAGTGAGTCTGCTCGGAAACAACAGCATTGTAGTTGTGATTGTGAAGTGCTTAGATTGGTTAGAGCTCATCTTGGAATGAGGTGCTTGACAAATGTTCATATAACTTACAAGTAAACAAATGTTTGTAGAAAATAAAATCCTAAAAAAACAACAACTGTTGTTTCGCACTGGGCCTTTGGGGTGGTTGATAGTTCACATTAAAGCAGGGGTTATATTTATAAAAACATCTTGTCACTGTACTGTCACAGTGTCAGGTTTACTAGTGTAATAGTTTCAGTACAGTACCAGAAACGAATCAGGTTGTTTATTTTTTTGAGTGTGTTCATGTGTTTCAGCGATTATCTCTTCAAACTTCTGCTGATCGGAGACTCAGGTGTGGGGAAGTCCTGCCTTCTGTTGAGGTTTGCAGTAAGTATTGTTGGTTCATACCTTTGTTGTTGTTCCAGCTTCTGTGATTTTCAGAGGTTTGGCTGTCACCCATCTCAGTGAGAGAGAAAGAAATCTGAGGGGAAAATGTCAAATTTTGTTGTTCCAGGCATGTTTTTTTCAGGCAGTCTACTCAGATTCTCAAACACTGAAGCAGAACATTATGTAAATGGTTTACCTGACCATTTAGCTTTAGCCTAGGTATTATTATAAAATATTGCGCCATTTACCTTGTACTTTGAAACCTTTAAACTTAATTGTGTGATAGAAAATGAAATTGTATGTTAATTGGATGTAATCATAATATTATTATATTAATACTGATAAACTGCATATGTATTAAAAAAAAAAAGTATAATGGAAACTTCTAGTGCTTTGTCCATTTATATGGATGTAATATAATCATAGAGTGTACACTTTAAAACATAATTTTTATGGCTATGAAACATCCACTGTAGAACATTAAAAATAATGCAGAGGAAACCATGCATCCATAAAGTTCAGCCTAAAGCCTAACACACTCAGAAGCCCCCCCACCCCACGACACACAGGCCAGTGCCTGTGATAAAACATGTGATTTATGGCAGTTTTGAAGTTCACAGTGTGACATGAAAATGTAACTGTGTGATGGAAAGATCGAAATCAGCTATGTGTTAATTATTTTACTGCCTTTTATTTGAGTTAACCTTTTGAAGTAATTTATCATGTCTTATTTTTACAGGATGACACATACACAGAGAGCTACATCAGTACCATTGGTGTTGATTTCGTGAGTATGAACTACAATAAAGCCTGATGAGTTAATGTTTATGTACACTAAGAAAAGATAAAAAAAAGATTTTGGGGGGGAATGCTAGCAGTCATCCTAGTTTCAGATTGTGTGTGTGTGAAAAACAAACAAAAGAACAGCTCAATATAAGATTTAAAATGTATAGTATTTATAGTATAATTTTATTATTATTTTATTCTTCTTCTTCCCAGTTCTATCAGAGTTTTAGTTTTATTTCAGAAAACTGTTTATGCTAACAAGATTCTGTCACTTCACGTGTCAGAACAACAGGAATGGGTTACCAACCTGTTAATCCTCAGAAACTTGCCATCTGAATTGGTTTGTATGGTTCCAACACGGTAGCTGTCTGATTAGGTTTGAGTGGTGTGTGTAGGTTTGGTGGGGTGTCAGGGGGGTAGGCTAGAGGCGTATATTTTCTGCTGCTTTTTAAAAATATTTTTTAACTCAGTATTTCTGTTTTAACTTTTATTATTACCAGTTAAATGCTTTTGTGATAACTGATGTTCCTTTTACTTTTTTTTTTACTTTTTAAAATTAATGAGCCTTAGTAGTTAGCAGTTAGTAGTTAGCTGAATTTCCCTGTGAGGGGTGATTAAAGTATATTGTCTTGATGCAATTAATTTGATTGGATTGGATTAAAGATGAAAGTTTTGCAGCTGTGTATTGCATCCAACACTGTTCTTCACACTTTGCAGAAAAAGAAAAATCACTGGTTTGCTGACTGGTCAGTGGTAGCATCTTATTATACCACTAACTTGCATAAAAGCATGTGTGAATCGGTTGTGTGTCATGGTAATTAGACAAGTTTTATTGTGAAACTGAAAGTTAGAGCTGTGAAAATCGTGTACCCAATGTAAGTTTGTCTTATGTGAATTTTAACCCCTTCACTGCCCCAGCCTGTAAAATTTCTGGGCTGAAAGTGCATGGACAGCTCTGCCAACAGTCTGTTTCTGGCTCTATATCACATCTGCGTCAGTGCTATGCACTTTGATGACAATCCTTTTACATGCCAGTGTGGAAAAGAAAAGGCGAAAGGGTTTAAAATTTTGCACTTTTAATGGTCACTTTCAAGTGACATCATGGCAGTGAAGGGGTTACGGTTTTGTTGGTTATCATACTGTCTTAAATTAGAACTTTAAGGGCTCTCCATTTTTCATACCTTTAGGGGGTAGACATCCATCTACATAGGCCAACATAGGGTTTGCGTGTTCATGTCAGTTTTGATTGGTCCATTCTCAGGGTCACTGGAAATTCCAAAAATGCAACAAGGTTGAGTTTTGCATTTGGATGAAGTTGACTAAGCATTTAACCATCTTCTTTTTAAATTGTTGTATTGTTTCCGTTGTGGATTGCAATTTGCAGTAGTAGGCTTGTGGAATGAGGAGAGGTAGTACCCATTAATTACCACAGGTTTTTGAGTACCTTACCTAATCTTGCTTTTTTTCTGTTTTCAGAAAATCCGAACAATAGAATTGGATGGCAAGACTATAAAGCTACAGATTGTGAGTTTTATTATAGTCTTTTTAAGTGTATTACAGATGCATGAGCCACTGGCAAAAATTTGGTTGTGAAACATTTTTAAACAACAGGGTGGATTTTTTTTTTTTTTTTTTTTTAAAGCGCATGCCATGAACATGCCTTTAGGCTGATGGCTCTTACATTTGCTGGTCTTGGTCAGAATTGAATGGTCTTAATCGTGCCAGTATAGAGGAAAATAAAAATGTAGAAACTTGCATTTGTATAGACAGATAGCAGTGCCATAATTACAAAAACTTAAAGAATAGTTATTTGTTACTGGTACATTTATAATGACCATGACATAATTATCAGATATGCCACATAGATCATTGTTTGAATCCAAAGTTGTCTCTAAAGAGGACAGACTGACAATTAGCTAATAGTATATATATCATGGCAGGCTTGTTTGAATTTACTGTGAAGCAGTTACTGACACAGCCTGGCTGAAAAAGTAGAATGTGAAAGACTATATGAAAATAATAGCTTTCAGGTGCTTCAAAATTAGAATGTCAAGTGCTCTAACAAATTTACACACTGATTAATAATATATATTTATGACATGGACCAGATCTCTCTCTCTCTCTCTCTCTCTCTCACACACACAATTACTGTCGGGTTTAAAAGTTCTTTCCTGTTTTGTGCTGTGTTTCTTTTCCAATTAATTCTACTTGGAGATTGCTGATTGCAGTGGGACACAGCTGGGCAGGAGAGATTCCGCACCATCACTTCAAGCTACTACAGAGGTGCTCATGGAATCATTGTTGTCTACGATGTCACAGACCAGGTGAACAGTACTGTTACATCATTTGTGTATTATACATTACTAACTTTCATGAAACGTGTGAGTGTGGGTGTGTGTATATAATGATTAGTGTTGGGTCAGCCAGCAGGCAGACCAAGTAGACTTATCAGTCTTAGTGAGGAGAATGTCTTGTGGTCGGAGAGTTTCTCTGACACAGACACATCATGAGTGAATGTTGAATCTTCAGTGGTTACAGGTCAGTCACGAATATGACCATTCTTGTGAGTAGGCATGGACAATTTTGGTAAAGCTGTGTGTGAATTGCAGGATGGTGAGTTTCTGTACGTATGTACATCAGGGTTGGTTAAAATCAGTGATGGTTAAAATCCCCAGTGAGGACAGGTTTGTCCCTCTCTTCAAACGTGTCATTGAAAAATGGCTGGAAGTTATGCAGAAACATTTCCTGAGGGTAACATCACGGATAGATGGTGTACCCCTCAGAACAGAAGACTGTTTTTAATGAAAGAAATGGGAGGACTCTGTCTTTCTCCCCCTCCTCCCCCCCCGCCCCCCCATATCTGAACTCCCTTAGTGAGGCACAGAGGGTAAATCTGTCACATGTTATCTTCTTTGAAGCCTGGATTAAGTCACCCCAGTGTGAAGCGCAGTGTTGAACACATGGACAAAATGAATATCAGCCCCACTGTTCACTTGAGCCACTCGGGTTCATGAAAAACTGTCTTGCAAGCTAACTCCCATGGAAGTGGTATGACAGTTTAAGGAAACAAATGCGGCGTATTTTTCAAGCAGGTTAACATGCTGTATTTTCAGGAGTCTTTCAACAACGTGAAGCAGTGGCTACAGGAGATTGACCGATATGCCAGTGAAAATGTGAACAAGTTGTTAGTGGGCAACAAGTGTGATCTTACAACCAAGAAAGTTGTTGACTACACAACTGCTAAGGTGGGTGTTGAATGGTGTGTTTTTCTTCTCTTTTTTAATGTCTTTGACAAGACTATCCCAGTGGAGGTTGTGGTAGATTATCTCCCTTTAAACACAGTGTTGAAATTGTGTGGTGAATTATGTTAAATATGTTTTGCAAATGGCCTTGTCTGAAGAGGAAAACAACATGTAGGGACAATAGCTACTTTATTGTATTGTAACTGATCAAAATTCAGTCCAAACTAATAATACATGAGATTTGTCAGATGAAAAAAGTATTTGAAACTGGTGTGTGCAGACTTTAAAGAGCAGATTGTTACTACATATGACTGACTTGTTAATCTTTTAGGAGTGCTGTAATCTATGTGTTTGCCTGGATTTATAGTCTGTCCTTTGAATCTGTAGAGCAAGCAATATTTTTTGTTAACCCCAGTGAAAAGTTGAGCACAGTGTGAGGTGTGGTGGTGTGCATTGCAGAGGGTGCAAGGAGACCAGCAGCATTTTCATGCTTACGTCACCAGAGGGAAAAAAGATCTTTTAAACAGTAAATTGGATGAACTGGATTAAATAGGGGAAGAGTGTGCTGATCATGAACAAATCATGTGATGCACAAATCTTTGACTGATGCCTTTTGCTGGAACTGATCTTGTGGCTGTATATGTGCAGGAGTATGCTGACCAGCTGGGTATACCTTTTCTGGAGACCAGTGCAAAGAATGCAACAAATGTGGAGCAGGCCTTTATGACCATGGCGGCTGAGATCAAGAACAGAATGGGTCCGGTGACCGCAGCCTCAGAAAACAAGCCCAGCGTGAAAATAAACTCCAGCACGCCTGTGAAGCAAGGTGGTGGCGGCTGCTGTTAAACTGACGTTTCCATTAGCTGTGTCATTCTGGTGTTGCTGAAAAGTCCATGGAGGGTGTCACTGGGCTCTGGACACTTAACTCACTGCGTTCACACAGAAAGGCACGTCATCTTTGCTGTTGCTGTCTGAGGAACTTTGTGACTTGGGCGTCTGGTCATCGATACCCAGACAGCAGGCATGTATGGGGGATCAGCTCTGGTCTAGGGCAAGTCTAGTTCTGGGTTGCATTTGTCATCTGCTTTTATGTTTGCAATTACCATTGACAAAATGATTGTGATCATTTGTTTTCAACAATGATTTTCTGTTTCTTAGGATATGTGAGATTCGTAATGGTAGAGTTAGGTTTGCAATGTGTTTGCGTGTTCATGTCTTATTTATACATTTATTTTCTCAGAAGAATACGTTTTGTAGAATTGTAATAGTGGATCCCATCTGAAGTCCTCGTCCCAATCCTTTTCTCAGCTTGTTTTCATCGAGTTACCTGATATCTGCCTGTCTTTCCATCTGTCTATCCAGCTGCCTACCTGTTTTACTTTGTTCAACTAAAAAGAGTAAATAACTAAGTTCTAAGCTGCAACCCTAGAATACAACTGGGATCTCCTGTTCCAACTTGTGAACAAACCATTGCTAGGGAAGAACCATCCAGTTTGTACAGACAGTGAGTTGTGAATTGATGTCTGCGTGTTATGTTCACTGTGAGATTTGGTACAACAGTATGTAGAGAAGCAAATGGAGATATGAGTGCTATTGTTCTGTCCACTTATGTACAAAGCCCACACTGATATTTTGCCCCTTAATTCACTTCATGTATGTCAAATTTCTTGATGTATAATCATTGTGGAAATGCTTATTACTTCTACCTGTGGGTTGGTATCGTGTAACTATTATTGAACCTTTTGTTCCTGACTGTAGTCTGCTATCAGGTTAAGCAAACAATAAGACACTAAGTGCTCTCGTGCTGTTGTGTTACCAGTGTAGATTGCTCTGCTGTTACTTTCACTATACCATTCACAACTACATTGTAAGAAGGCATTCCGATGTACATTTGATTTCACATTTTTCTGTCTTTGAGGTCTTTTTCAATGAGCATCTTTAAAACTTTAGACTGAAATGGTAACCAGCATGAAACAGGCCATGATCCACGAGTTAACCAATATAGGAAAGTACAAGTGGTGAAAAGTTGAGCACAGGGTGAGGTGTGGCAGTGTGCATTGCAGAGACTGCATGGAGGGTGGGAGGAGACCAGCAGTGTTTTCATGCTCAAGTCAGTGTTTTGTGTCTAGTATAGTTGCTGTGTCGTGCTGCACTGTCATCTGTCACTGTGAAATCATCAGTGGTTAAACTTGTTGCCGTGCTTCCTGTCATGTTTGGATGCGGGGTACATGAGAAGCAGCGGTTGTCAGCTGTGTGTGTGTGGTCTGCCTGCCTGCCCACCCCACCCCGCTTTTCTACTCTCTGGCCTGTAACTCAGAGCAGCACTGGAATATCATTAATTAAAAAGAAATGTAAATAACATTTTGTTTGAGTACAGTGTGTGCACATCTGTATGAATGGTGTGAATAGAGTATGAGTGTGGGATACGCATTCAGTACTGCAGTCCTGATTCAATAACCGTGCTTTTTGTCATGTTTTGCACCAAAGATTTTATTGCTTCAGGTGAAAAGATGAATGATATGCAGCTCGTGTTAGTATTATAAAGGTTGAACATGCACTGAAGGTGTTAGTATTTTTAAAGGTTGAACAGGAAGTGTCTTAAAGGTTGAACATGCACTAAAGGTGTTACTGTTAGTATTTAAAGGTTGAACATGCACTGAAGGACACTTCTGTAGCTTGAGCTGCATTGCCAAAATGTGTCGCTTGATGAATGAAAATATTTCATCAGATCATCGTGTAATAATTCATAGTTCTGGACAAAGTATGTGTATTTAAAGTTGTTGTTTTTAACACAACAGCAAGCAGTTAATTGACTTCAGGAACTATGTTCAGGTCTGGAAGACCCTAAATTCAAGGGGGGGGGGGGGGATTAAACAGAAAAAAGGCTTACTCCATGAAGAGCCTACTGGGTGCATTAGACCCTCTCACACTCTCACAGCCAAATCAGATTAATATTTCTCCAAAGCTAAAAAGGTTATCTCCTGGTGAGGACCACCATTATGTTGGTTGCCTAGGCCAGACACCTGTTTGTTGATAAATGGGTAGAATATGCAAGAAACTGCGTGGTATAAGCATGTGGAAAACTTGCACACCAGAAAAGCAGGCGTTTCCACACCCTCAAACATCAGTTGTAAGTGTGGCCTGAAGCAGCTCATAGCAACTTGATAACGCAAACAAACAACTACACACACTCTGTATTACATTACGCCAAAAATAACGGGGTTAAAGTCTCAGCAGTATCAACACTTCTGGAAGAGCACACACACACACATATATATATGTCGACAACAAACAGCAGTCCTTGTGCCATCTATCACAAGGTTCAAAGTGATAACAGATTTGTGTATTCTGTCGTTGAAATCTTCGTGTGTGAGACCAGGTCAGGGGGGCGGGAAGTAAACACTTGGACGGACTGGACTGGTGTGGGTGAATAAGTCGATGTTGGGAGTTGGACAGCGGTAAGCATTTAAGAAACATCGATAAATGTCATCGTGGTAGCGGGTCATCGTGGTAGTCTCACGATGGTTGGCTGGTTGAGTGTATCTTTACGTCCACAGAAACCGCACGTTGGCTTATTAGGGACGGGAGCCCAGGACGGCCACCTGGACTTTCACACAGCTCCTGAGCTCTGGGTAGTCTCACGAGTAAGTAAGTAAACATGGTGCTTAACGTCCACAGAAACCGTACGGCTTATTAGGGACGGGGAGAAGAGGGGGTATGGAGGTGGGGGGAGAGGGAGATTATATACCTACCGCTACACTGTCACCACCAGAATGACTCCTGCATTAAGATGGGCAGCGATGAGAGCTATTTTAACGTTTTCCAGTAGGAAGTGATGGACAAAGTCACAAAACAGTGTCCACAAACGACAACTTTTTTGAAGAGAAACGAGAGCCGAAGCGGTATCGAACCGAGGTCCTTCCGCTTACCAGCCTACCGCCTTACCACTAGGCCAAACCGGCCCACTTCAGTAGTCTCACGACAACAGTTTCAGGGTGATAAGGCGTTAGTGAAGGGGAAAATCGTGTCCTGGGGAATTCGATCTACCCACTGATAGGTGTGCTAATTGATACAACTAAGTACTGGCACGTTCACTACACCGCGCAGATCAATCGATACGGAACCGTGTGGGACAGGACGGTGAAATCGGCTACAGGCGGATCAAGCGATAGATAGCAGCTTGAGATGCGTTGTCCGAGTTGACACCCGAGGCCAAAGCTGCTGCGGATGATTGTACATGATACTGGATACGTTACTTGAAGGATGTGTTCACTCAGTCTAAGAATGGATTATGTCTATTGATGGCTTGTGGCAGCTTGTTTCCAATCCCGAGGCTCCCGTGGTGAGATACCGCGGACGCAGAAATATAGCCCACCAGACCACACCAGGAACATGGTTTCTGTGTACGTTAGACACCATGTTTACTTAAACTCAAGGATCGCTCTTTCTAAAATATATCCTCTTCAGATATAAAGTGATGCGTGCCTTTAAACTGAATCAGACTTTTTACTTTTGAGTTGATTACTGTTGCTGTTGCCCTTGTGCCTTAAGAGAAAGCTGACCGTACTTTTTGTTTTGTTGTTGTTGGGTTGTGGCAAACTCCAAGCACTGGTTTACGACATCCTTCCTTCAGACTCCAAGCACTGGTTTACGACATCCTTCCTTTGGAGGAAGGTGCCGGAAAGCGATGCTCGGAGTGTGGGGTTGTGGTTGAGTTTTGATGAAGTGGGAACTTTTTAGTTCATACATTGTTGGACTTTTCGTTTGTTTTGCTTTTCTTGTCGCAAATGCTTGATGGTTTCATAGTCGTCTGATAGTTTCATACTTGTTTCACCGTTACATATCCCTTACGATTATATAGTTTCATACTTGTTTCACCGTTATATAACCCTTAAGATTATATAGCTTCGTACTTCTTTCACAGTTATATAACCTTTACGATTATATAATATCATACTTGTTTCGCCGTTTTTACGATTATACAGTTTCATACTTGTTTCACCGTCATATAACCCTTACGATTGACTGTTGTTGAGGTTGTTCACATCCACGAGTCACCCAAATAAACTTAACCTTTCAATCAACCGGCACGTCTTTTAACTGGTGAATGGAAGATACGCACTGCATGCACCGAAGATTTGTTGTCACAATGTGCTGCTGTCCAAAGGGCGAACGTACAAAAACAGTTTGTTTTCCCCCGTTTTTTTTTTTTTTTTTTTTTTTTTTGGTGTGTGTGTTTTTTCCCCTTACAGAATATTTGGAGAAAAAAAAGAAACAAGTATGAAACTATCAGTGAGCGAAACTTTCGTCAGGTGGAAGCTGTGCGGACCAGATCAAATTGCTGGCCGCAAGGAGTTTGGAGTGAGATGGAAGCAAAAAGCAGCAGTCGGGGAGCACTGTGGATAGGGCAAGGCATGGACGTATATATATATATGCAAGGGCAAAGCGACTGAAACAGATCAGGAGCTGTGTGAAAGTCGAGGTGGCCATCGTGGGCTCCCATCCCCCAATAAGCCTACGGTTTCTGTGGACGTAAAGCTACACTTCAACCGACCAAAGGCGACAGAGAAGCGGGGCAGGTCAAGACTTGACGATAGGCAGACTGGAGGTGTGGTGAATGGCGGAGTGGTGGAAGTCGGCCATGCTGAAGACGGTGCTGGGTGTGCGGCGGTAGGGCCGGGTGCACGCCCCGCCCCCGTCTCCCTCCTCCAGGCAGATGGCCCGGGGGGTCAGGATGTCCAGCGGGCTGTCCCCCACAGGAGCTTCGGCCTCGGCCGGTGAGGCCACAGGCTCTTCTCCCGCAACGGGGTTGTGGATCCCAGCAATGCTGACGGCCGCCACGGCGTTGTCCTCGGACGCCTGGGGTCCCTGTTCTTGACGCTGCTGTTGTGGCTGCTGCACACCATCCACGCTGCTCGTTTCAGCCAGCTCGTCAAAGTCCTCCTGTGCAGGTATCAGTGACAAATGTATGGCGTCATTTGGTCCACTGGGTCTCAGGCTTCAAAACGCTAAAGAAATCCGCGGCGAGTCCGTACGACACCATACGGTTTGCTATAACGCTGTGTCGTCTCCAGACAGAAATCGTGCCCTGCATACGGTGCAGTTGTCAGCCTATACGGTGTGAAAGCCTTGTTGTTTTTCTTAAATTGTTAAGATTTTATTGGGGTGGGTGGGTTAAAGTCACAAGACAGTATTCACTGACAAACAACAATTTCAGAGCCTTTGGCCGAAATGCAATTGATCGGGAGTGGGAAAGGAACCTATACGGTGTGAAAGCCTTGTTTTTCTTTAATTATTTTTTATTATAATTTTTGTTTTTATTTTATTATATTATTATTTTTATTTTATGTTGGGGGGGGGGAGGGAGGGAGGGGGGCGGTAAAGTCACAAGACAGTGTTCACTGACAAACAACAATTTCAAAGCCGATGGCCGAAATCCAATGGATCCTGGATCCCTCTTTTGCATATTATATATAAGTTCAGGAGGCACCCGGTGAGTATAATTTTGGCGTTGCAGTTTCCACTGTTCACGTGTGAGGGCAGTACCTCTCACTCCAAGCGGCTGGCAGTATTAAAATGAACGAGTTCCAAACACATGAAAGGTTCAAAAGAAAGCTATTTATTAGGACAAAAACACCATCTGCAAATGTTCGGGGTAATCCCACATGTCAGGCTACAAAACGACACTTAACAGTTAAACGTCGAAAAAGGAGATGAGAAGCTAAATCACCTGCCTGTTTTTGGTTGATCTATGTTGATTTCCTGTCCAGTGCTTGTTTCAGAATTTGTTTAAAATGAAGGGCCTCAGAATTGTCTCATCCTCAGCTTGGTGTATGTGTGAGATCGTCAGTCATTGGTCTCTATAATATGCTCTCTCCCTAGATTAGGAAAGTACTCGGGGGCGGGGATAGCTCAGTGGTTAGAGCGCCGGACTCGTGATTGAAAGGTCTCGGGTTCGAATCCCTGCTGGAACGGCGGGAGAATTTTCTTCTCCAGGGTCGACTTTCTGTGCTGACTCTTATTTCGGTATCCGTTCCACCCCCGTGTTACCACAGTAGCAGGTAAAAAATCCCGGTCATTCTGCCAAAAAGTGCAGGTGGCAGGTTACAGCTAAACACGCATACACCTTACGTATGTGGATTTTATTGAACCGTGCTTCGGCACTGGTCACAGCTTGTCCCTAATATGTCAAATGACATCTGAGGACATTAAGCATCAACTCATCATCATTAGGAAAGTAGCCGTTTGGTGTCGCACACGTCGCCCCGGATCCCTCTCGCAAGGAATTGGCGTTGGAATGAATCGTGCCAGAATTATGGACGTGGCTTATCGAGTAGTCTGCGTTTTGACCATCGCATTTTAGACATCAGTCACTTGGGTCCAAAAGATTTTTCGAGACAATTTGAAAAATCGACTGATTTGATTTTGCCATTGCATCCCAGTCTCAGTTAAGTAAATTTTAACTATACTACAACGAAACACACACACACACACACACACACACACACACACACACACACACACACACACACACACACACACACACACACACACACACACACACACACACACGTGTACGCGAAGAACTGAGAGAGAGAGAGATTTTGCATAAAACATGCTTTAGTATTAAATATTGCGCAAACAACTAAATAAAGAGACGGAGAGTCTGGTTTTATAAACGATGTATTCTACCTACTTTCAAACACAAATATTTACACAACTTGATATCACGTGCACACGCACACAAAATCATTGTTATCATTTTGCGAAGACACATATTTCCTTCTTCAAGGTATACTGACCATATATCAATGACTGGCAAGAGCTGTAAAATGAACTAGGTTGTTTACACACGTTTGTGATATAATACAGATAATTGTTTTTAACGCCCATTAAACTATAACGGTTATATCAGTGCATTATATATTGTGAAAACAACTCAGTCTTTTGTTATATGTCACAGACCGTATTTTTTCTGCCATCCACCGATTAATGAAGCAAGTAACTGAGCACATTTCTTCTAATATTAATTGATGTTTTGCACAGTGTTGTTTGTGCAAGCGATGCTTTTACAGTCTGATCAAGGCGGCCGGACAGAACACGGTCATCCAGCTCACTCACAAATGTGATGTGGTGGCGCTTGTGGATCGCGAGATAGGTGCCACAAGAGTAAATCCGTGTTGTCCGAGGCTGTGTAAGGTGAGCGAGAACAACTATCATAGTTTTTAATATTGTAGATGCTTTGCAGGGGGTACTGAAACACCAGTAAGCTTGCATATAGACACCTGCTACAAAAATCGATGGGCCTTTATAGTTAGACATTCAGTCCAACACCAGAAGTCAAAAATCGACAAAGCTTTGTGATTAGAACAATCAGAAACGGGGTCTGAGCTCATTATCATCGACAGTAAAAGAAACAAACTCATTTAAATGTGGACTTCTTTCTTTCTTTCTTTTTCTTCTTCTTCTTCTTCTTCTTCTTCTTCTTCTTCTTCTTCTTCTTCTTCTTCTTCTTCTGTCCAGTCCTCGTCGCCATTGAGACTGGATGAGTAATATATTCTCTGCTGCCTAAATTTTGAATTCTCTCTTTCGCTCTCCACCACAGCTCATCTATCATTGCCTTTAAAATTAGTCTTTAAAACTTACCTTTTCTAAACCAATATAGCCTTTTATTTCTTTCGATGTCCTTCTCGGGCGTGTGTGTGTGTGTGTGTGTGTGTGTGTGTGTGTGTGTGTGTGTGTGTGTGTGTGTGTGTGTGTGTGTGTGTGTGTGTGTGTGTGTGTGTGTGTTTCAGTATGCTCTGTAAGATTATGTTTATTAACGTTTTTTGTTTGTTTATCTACAGTGATTTGTATGTGGGTATTTCCGCGTTGCATGCTCTCCTTTAATTAAGTTGTAAAGCGCTGTGAGTCTCTGAAGCGCTCCATAAATCCCCTATTAATATTATTATTATTATTTATATGTGCTCCGCCCTTTTTCATTTCTGTCACTGTTGGATTCCATCGTTTTGCTGTCGTCTTACCAACACAGGCACATTTAGCTGAAGATAACCAGGGAAAACTAGCTGAGTTTGTAAATGAATGTAGATGCACACAAAATATGGAAGTGAGATCACTCTGTCTCCACAATGCATCTGTTTTTGACATAATTATCTGGAAAAGAGGCTACTTTTTGAGTGTGAAATTGCAGCTGTAGTTATTTAATTTTGTCGTTTCTTTTGTGTCTGTTAGATTAAAGGCACCAAAAACATACAGCCGCATCTGCTTTACACTCATGCATTTTCAATTTGGAGAATGAAGAAGAAAGTATATGGGCAACAGACTGCGACGCGATTTCAGTTACTGCTAAATTCAGATGTGACTTCCTTGCAGTTTCCGTGAGAATAAAAAGAAGAAAATCTTTCAGAGCTTCGCCAAACGTGGCCGGAACAAAAACTTAATCAACTGCAGCTTTATTCAGTTGATTTTTTCACGGACCTTTCAAGAATTGATTACAAAGCTTAGTTACAAGGGACATGTCCGCGCAAAAACCGACACAAAAAGCTTTTCTTGGTAGCAACTTAAACTTCCTCTTCGGAATCAATACAGCAGAGACAGATTTTTTATTTATTTTTTGCCTTTCTTCCTTTTTCATGTCCTCCTCCTTCGCTCATCCGCTTCAAGCTGTCGGACCATTACTACAACAAAGCCATGGAGGTCCACCGGTATCTCTCGGGTAACTTGTAACTCGCGTACCACTGATTGTGATATTATCATGCTGTGGTCGATAATCATGCAGCGGGAAAAGCAATAATATTACGAAGGTTCCTCTGACATTTTCAGTTAATTGCAATCAAAACAATTTGATTATGTCTCTGTTGCGGAGTTTCGAAATGAAACACTGTAACGGTCTCTAATTGCACCTTCGTGTCGGCGCAGTATTGTAAAGACTGTAATCTTCATACACTGTGAAATGCCATAATCCTCATACTCTGTGAAATACCATAACCCTCCTCATACACTGTGAAATACAATGATCCTCATACAACGTGAAATACCATAATCCTCGTACACTGTGAAATACCATAACCCTCACAGTTTGAAATACTATAATCCTCATACACTGTGACATACCATAATCCTCATACACTGTGAAATACCATAATCCTCCTCATACGCTGTAAAATACGATAATCTTCATACACCGTGAAATACCACAACCCTGGTCATACACTGTGAAATACGACGATCCTCATACACTGTGAAAACCATAACCCTCCACATACACTGTAAAATACGATAATCTTCATTCACTGTGAAATACCACAACCCTGGTCATACACTGTGAAATACGACGATCCTCATACACTGTGAAAACCATAACCCTCCACATACACTGTAAAATACGATAATCTTCATTCACTGTGAAATACGATGATCATCATACAACATGAAATACCATAATCCTCATACACTGTGAAATACAATAATCTTCATACACTGTGAAACACCATAACCCTCGTCACACACTGTAAAATGCCATGATCCTCATACAATATGAAATGCCATAATCCTCATACACTGTGAAATACAATAATCTTCATACACTGTGAAACACCATAACTCTCGTCACACACTGTGAAATACCATGATCCTCATACAACATGAAATGCCATAATCCTCATACACTGTGAAATATGATCATCTTCGTACACGGTGAAACACCATAACCCTCGTCATACACCGTGAAATACCATGATCCTCGTACAACATGAAATACCATGACCTCGTACAACATGAAATGCCATAATCCTCATACACTGTGAAACACGATAATCTTCATACACTGTGTCCTTGCCTTTTGTAGTGATTCACGTTGTAGTCGGCTTGGTCAGACATGACCAAACGTAAACACTGTAACTGTAAGTGACGTTTTGTGAAGAACTGCGTTGCGTAGCTACTACAAACATGAGTACTGGAGATTCTATGAAATTGAGCAGCTGCTCCATACTGAAGCAAGGTGTCGATCCATGTATTGTTATAACAATTGATAGCCTTCATCTGGACTGAATCAGAACTGAAAATTCCCCAAGCACACCTATGGTTACGAGCGGAATATGTCCATGTTCAACTAACGAGACCGTAGTCGTTAAAGTCAGCATGAACACCAGCTGTGATCAATCCCGGAGCAACAGGTGCAACAACAACAAAAATAAAAAATATAAAAACTCGGCTGTGTTCAGCAAGTGGCATTGTCTGCTTCTGTTATGTCGTGAACTGAACACCAAGAGGTCACAAAAAGCTAAATGATTCGTCGGTGATTTGTAGCTGAAATTCCGTGGAAGAAGCCAGGTACATGTACTGACATACACTGGCCAAAAAAGGTTGAAATAATTCAAACTATCAAGACAAAACTAATGCACACACTGCTTTATTAGTGTGGTGATGTTATCTAGGTCAAAATATTCTTTCACTGAGGAAAAATCTGAAGTGCGATTTTCTCGGGAGCAATCCCACAACACACATAATTATATTGAGAAAGAATACATCATTGAACAAACAAAATAATAAACAAAACAAAGTTAATACACACAATCAATGGTTTTAATACTTTGTTAGTGGTAAAAATCAGACCAGAATGTATGGTACATGTTATTTACATGTGTTATAACACAACATCTTCCTACACACACGAGCGCACACGCACGCACGCTCGCACACATACACACATGCACGCACACACCGGTGGGCGAAAAAAAAAAAAAAAGCGCTACCATCTATCAGTATTCATGTGTTATTCATAGTTATTCAAATCAGATACAGTCGTCATTAAAAAACTGACAATTATGCAATACCAAAACTGCTCCGTTTAAATGAATACTATACTTACAACGTCGTTTATCAGTTATTCAAGGAAACAAGATTGTCATAACAGCGCCTTTATAACAGTTATAATTAACAAACAACAAAGAATTCGACTTTCACGTGACGATGACATCAAACTAGAAAAATGTGATTATGCCGTACACCATCTTCCCCCCCACCCCCACCCCCCACCACGACAAAATACAGTTATTTCATACCCCCCCCCCCCCCCCATTTATTTCCTCTTTCCTTTCTTTGTCTTTTCCTGTTTTTGCTGTTGTTCTTCGTGCTAATGCACAAGACCGTTTCCTGTCGGTTATATAAGCAAAAACAAATGTAGGTCACTTTCACCTTGTAGCTGTTGTTGCAGCTGACAACCGTGACACAGAAAAATATGCTTCAAGTAAACACATAGGTTAAAGGTATTTCATGTGTATGGCCAAGAAAACATAATATAGAATCCCTAAGCTAACACTGAAAAAAACAAGCATGGCGTGTACAGGCCTACATATGGCACTACTCTATACTACTACTCACATTCACTGCAGCGTATGTGTGCATATTTACATTGGCATTAATCTACGTCATTTTAAGGTGTTCATCATCTCGAGTTTCATGGGCAGCTGGATTGATCAAGCAAATTACAGCAACACGGCTACACTCTTCCGCTGGGGCCGGCAGTCATTTCTGTACAGCACTGCATCTCTTTGTCTTCTTAATCTTCAGCTGACTTCAACAGCTCATAATTACTGAACATATGCACCCACATTTTATAGATATAGATATAGACAGAATATGCGCCCTCATCATTATCATTGTCTCCGTTACGACCTTCGTCACCGATAAGATTATCAAGGTGGGCCTCGTGTCTCCCCAAAGAGACGCCAGAGATAAGACAGCAGGCAAAGAGCGAAGAAGGGCTGACAGAAGCGAGACAAGCGCTGGGTTCACACGGGTACAAAGACGCAGGGGCAGAAGAAGGAAGTAGTGGGTGTGGTGGTGAGAAGCACTGGCTACAGTCAGGTGGAATCACACAGCAAAGCAGCCCGCGGGGACTGAGGGGGCTGCTTGAAGAGGAGGCGCGGCGGCAAACCAGTCTGCAGATATCATCCACCTACTTTTTCAGATAACTCCCCGGAGGGCCTACCTACTTTCTGAAATAAACCCCCGGAGGGCCCACCTACTATCTCAAATAAACCCCTGGAGGGTCCACCTACTTTTTGAAATAAACCCCCTGAAGGGCCCATCTACTTTCTCAAATAACCCCCCAGAGGGCCCACCTACTATCTCAATTTACCCCCCCCCCCCCCCCCTACTTTATGAAATAAACCCCAGGAGGGCCCACCTACTTTTTCAAATAACACTCCCGGAGGGCCCACCTACTATCTCATATTAACCCCACCTAATTTCTGAAATAAACCCTCGGAGGGCCCACCTAGTTTCTGATATAAACCCCGGAGGGCAAGACGAGGTCTCTTTAAAAATGGCTGACAGAAGCGGAAATCGTCCCAGATTTTTGAAACCTATAAAAGCGGGAAGAAAACCCAGCTGTTTATTTGAAGCCTCGAGCTTCTCTGCCTTAACTGACATGCTGGTTCTTTCCAGCACCGCCGGCCCGGCCTCTGTCTGCCCCCTCAGACTGCGGTGAGCTCCTCGCGGCCTTGGCCAGAGATGGGTTTGGTGACGACTACAATGTCCTTCTGGCCCAGTACCTTGACGTGGAACATGCCGTCCCGCTGCTTGCACATCTCCTCCTTGGCCACCTTGGCGATGCGGCAGCTGAGCAGCACCGAGATGAGGCAGACGAGGATCTCCAGGCCCGCCACGCTGAGTGCCACGTAGATGAGGGGGTCCTGCCGTTCCTTCTGGAACGTGTGGCCGTCCGTCGTGTGGTTCACCATGCCCAGCCTCAGCAGCTGGATGCTGACCACGGCCGTCACCATGGACACCACGCTGAACGCCGTGAAGCACATGATCTGCAGCACGCGTTACAGAGCACATTTACAGCGTGACGCTGCAGGGTACACACACGTTATAGAGCACATTTACGGTGATTATAGAGCACATTTACAGTGTGACGCTGCAGGGTACACACGTCATAGACCACATTTACAGCGTGACGCTGCAGAGTATACACACGTTATAGAGCACATTTACGGTGATTATAGAGCACATTTACAGTGTGACGTTGCAGGGTATACACGTCATACAGCACATTTACAGCGTGACGCTGCAGGGTATACACACGTTATAGAGCACATTTACGGTGATTATAGAGCACATTTACAGTGTGACGTTGCAGGGTACACACGTCATAGAGCACATTTACAGCGTGACGCTGCAGGGTATACACACGTTATAGAGCACATTTACGGTGATTATAGAGCACATTTACAATGTGACGCTGCAGGGTACACACACGTTATAGAGCACATTTACGGTGATTATAGAACACATTTACAGCGTGACGCTACAGGGTACACACACGCTATAGAGCACATTTACAGTGATTATAGAGCACATTTACAATGTGACGCTGCAGGGTACACACGTTTTAGAGCACATTTACAGTGTGACGCTGCAGTGTACACACGTTATAGAGCACATTTACAGGGTGACGCTGCAGGGTACACACGTTATTGAGAACATTTACAGCGTGACGCTGCGGGGTACACACGTTATTGAGCACATTTACAGTGTGACGCTGCAGGGTACGCACTGAACCGTATGATTTGCGAGCAGTGTTATGGAGAACACCATGGTACTGCAGAGAACACAGTGAAACGCACGGCACAAGTTACAGAGGACACGGTGTGGCATTGCAGAGATCTTCATCATCTGCTCACACATTATGGCTGAAGATAAACATGATCATTCAGAGAAGATGATAACAAAATACATACTCTGTAGGACACACACACACACACACACACACACACACACACACACACACACACACACACACACACACACACACACACACACACACACACACACACACAGATATAATGACACTGAGAAGGTAATGAAACATAACATCATGTCAAATACGCATTGTTTTACATGACGGTAAACGCAATGATACTTAAATCTGGCTACCGCCTTCTTACAACAAACTGTGTCGAACAGACAGTGTGTGTGTGTGTGTGTGTGGGGGGGGGGGGGAGAGAGAGAGAGAGAGAGAGAGAGAGAGAGAGAGAGAGAGAGAGAGAGAGAGAGAGAGAGAGAGAGAGAGAGAGAGAGAGAGAGAGAGTATAATTTGCAATACAATATTTTTTTAAAGTTTTTATTCGGACAGAAAATGCATTTGCGATAAGCAACCACACAAAATCTTGATAATATAAAAGCTATATGATCCACTTTCAATAACGGTCATAATATGATAACATGATGCACGATCAGTTGTTGTGGGAAACGACAGGCCGTGATGTCATTATGACCTAAGTCATTATTATTATATGATGTCATTATTATTACCCTGCCGAGGCTAGGACGAAGGAATGAAATCGGTAACATCACCTCTTGTGAATAGACCCAGTTTGAAACCTGCATTACACGATCAATCGCTTGACGATGACAACAAGGTCTGTGGTTTCCCACAGCAACTGATCGTTACGTCACGTCGTCTTATAACCGTAATGGAAAGTGGATCACAGCCGTCAGGCTGACTTTGCCGATGTGGCAGGAGAGTGAAGAAGATATCAGCGAGTAACGCACCACGTAGGAAGACATTCGGCGTGCGCACAGCGCTCCCAGCATCCCGCTGATCAAGAACTGAAACAAACAAACCAGTCTCCACTTTCTGCTTATAAGTTTACAAATATCATCCACCTCACCTGCTGCCTAGAGCTTCATAAAGCAACCCACAGGACCCAACAATACACCCAGGAATCAAACTGTCACATGAGCAAACCATTGTAACCCCCACCCCCATCCCCATCCCGAAGTAATCAATCAACCAAGTTCCAAAAACAAGCATCTTAACCATCAGCCACCCAACCACCACCCTGCAAAAAGAGCAGTAGCACCCCAAAGCACAACAACAACAACAACAACAACAACAACAACAACAACAACAACACACACACACACACACACACACACACACACACACACACACACACACACACACACACACACACACACACACACACACACACACACACACATACACACAGGCTCTCCCTTGAAAGCCAGGAGCAGGTCAGGCTAAAGCTTCGCATGCTTCGCGGACTCCCAGAAATGTCTTCCTTCGAATGTTAGCCTTCATGCTTCACTGCTATAAAATTTTCTTCCAAATTTTCTCCAGACATAAAGTGACGAGTGTCAAAACACTGAATCAGACTTTTGTTTGTGGTCTGATGATTTGTCTTAGCCCTGATGCGATTTTGTGTATAAATGCTGCACATGGGAGATATTTGTGAAAACTCCCAGCAACAGTTTGGCTCAGCAGTTGTATCTACCGTCCTGTTGAGGGCAGTTCTAGCTTTTGACCTCAAAGCATGTAGTGATTCAACGGTTGTTCCGTTGTCCTGTTGAGGGCAAGTATAGCTCTTGACCTCATAACATGTCTTGTTCGCTATCTCGGTAATATCCAAGCAGACGGTTGGAAATTCCTGGGACATTTTATGCGCCATTTTAGGCAGCAAATACCATCCGAATCATCCAAACAGAGTCATTCGAAGCGAATAAATCCACAATTTGAAAGAGAAAGTGAGCTGTATCATATTTGCGTCCTTCAGTGTGCGTATGCTCTTTTCAGACATTTGATCCAGATCTAGTTTCTGAGTAACCGTGCACGTATTCTGAGTGCTGACGTCAGCAAAAATAATCGATCGTTTACTGAGGACTCACCCATTTACAGACTGTAATCAAAATCACTTTTGCTGCAGATGTTGGCTTCATTCGCTAGAGATGACCCTGTTTGAGTGAATCTGACGATATTTGTGGCCCAAAATGGCGTTTCAAATCTCTCAGGAATTTCCGACCGTCTCCTTGGATACAACCGCCATCTCCTCGATCGTCGCTAGCTGTCCTGTTGAAAGCAAGTGTGGAAGTCCACCGACCGAGACATGCAGTCGTTGCTTTCTTTCTCCCCATATCAGATAAATTAGATGCCTATCTGATAAATTAGCTAAACAAGGTGCAACAAAAAACATGTCTGAAATATCATACAATAACCTACTACTCTCGTCTCATGAGATTACTTCAATACTTGAGAAGACTGTGTATAAATAAACTGAAAAAAAGTAAATCTGCGATACCTTCTTGTTCAAGGTACTTAGCAAGGTATTTATACAAGTTACGTCTATTGGGCGATTCAGCGAAGCTGCTTTGCTAGAGTGAATGCGCTTTGTAATCTTTTGCGAAAGAAGTCGCGAGAGGTCGCAGCTCACTTCCGGGCCGATTTCTGAGTAGGCGTTGCTTCACGCTGTGTATAACAGTGGAAGTTGAAATTAGAATTGCGAAGCAGTACAAATGCCAATACTGCTGCAGTTGCAAAAATGACCGTGGAAAGGGGATGGAGGGTGAACACAAAGTGTCTTTACGTCGTTTTGGGGCTGATCAGAAGATCGCGAGTTCGTAGAAAAAATGCGTTTTGGGGCATCCTAAAGCACGAGCAACAAGTTATTGCTTATTTCCAGACACATTATGACTACGTGCCTCAAAAAATGCCTTTAACGTTGGCAGTGTAAAATTCGCAAATTCACTGTCACCGCCTTCCATTGTCAAGAAAGTACGCACCGGAAGTAAAAGCAGCCAAGGGACTTAAGCGATGCCGGGCAAAAGTCAAGGGAGTTAACAACCCCGAATGAATCGCCCAATATTCATGGAACATTAAATATTCACAAAATGTGCAATGCGTTTGTAAAAATATTTTATCTGTTAACACATACTACTTGAATGTTCTATTACCACAGTTAATTTAAAAAAATTGATATGACTAAAATGCTTGCAACAACGTAAGAGATATTTTGTATAATACTGATGTTATCAATCATATTGTTAAAATGATTGTTCATAGTCCCGTGGGTAAATTAGTATAATATAATAATATCTGTGTTTTGTTGTTGTTGTTGTTTTGGGGGGAGGGAGGGTGGGGGGTCTAATATCAACTCGATGTGAACAGACATAAAATAAAATATGGATTGACTGATTGATTGTGCCTACTTTGCGACACACGGACAAGGGAGGAATCAGAGGCCCCCCACGCTCCCCGTCCCACCTTACCGCCCCGTGCTCGACCCATGCACGTTATTCGTTACCCAAGCCTGCTGTGCTAATAACGCTAATGACGAAACAAACAGCCAGCAACGGCTGGAAACGGAGACAAGTCTAGTGCACTGTCTTAAGCTCGAGAGCTCTAGAATCATGCCCAATCAATGCACGGAGCGCTTTCGTTTTTAACAACTGCAGTACGGATTTATTACACTGCTTTGTCCCGAAATCTGTCCTCGGTGTCAGGTTGGCAAAGCCCTCGAACAGACTGCACGGCGGTAGAAGTGCAGTTGCTGGGAGTGCTTGCAGGAAGCCGCCACCACTGTTGCCCTAGACAGCTGCTGCCCCAATAACAATTTGTCAAATGCCACCGAGCCGCACTTGCGCAAGCAGTTCTCAATAAGGGCTCGCCAAACTGCCTCGTGTAATTGGAAGTGTCGGCAGTGCTTTGCTTTTAACTTGTCGCTGGTCCTTGCTGTCTTGCCCCGGTTTCCTTGATTGCGTTTCCTTGTCCGCTGCCTTCCGATTGCAATCAGGCAGCAAAAACCAGGAGCGGCGGGCAGTAAACATCAACCCAAATCGACACCAATCTAAAACAGAACAAGGCCCAGAGCGCTCGTACTGAATCAACACACAAGGGAGTTAATTAGCGCTCGACATACGTGACACAAGTACAAGAACAAAGACCTGAGTCGCCTACGGTACCTCTGACCTGGCATGCGTGTAAATAAATTAGAGGATGTACCTCTGGTAGAGTTTATATACCTGGTATTTACACGCATGCCAGGTGAGAGTTACCGTAGGCGGCTCAGGTCTTTGTTGTTGTACTTGTGTTACGTATTTCGAGCACTGATTAACTCCCTTGTGTGTTGATTCTTTCCAAATCGACACCGACAAGGACTGAAGTGTTTTACTGTTATTACTCTCTGTTTAGACCGGAATCGATCAAACAGATTTATTAAATGATCAAATTAGGCTATGCTTTAATAGCCTAAGCGTTCCTGCATTACACATTTTATGCAGTTTGATTCGAAAGGTCGCGGGTTCGAGTCCCGACAGGAGCGGCGGGAGAATTTTCTTCTCCGATTTTTGTGTGCTGACTCCTATTTCGGTATCCGTTCCATCCCCCGTGTTACCGCAGTAGCACACAAAAGATCCTGGTCATTCTGCCAAAAGTTCACGTGGCAGGTAACAGCTAAAACCGCGTGCACCTTACGTATGTGGCTTTGCATGAACTGACGTGACATGATGCATGGTTGTATGGTGTACACAGAACGCTCAGAGACAGCAGCAGTTTCACGTGGCACCAGCCATGTAAGAACCAAACAGCGCTGTAAGTACACCATTTTGTTGGATATTCAAAACGCGCAAGTTCGAGAGCGGAGAATAGCTAGCGATATATAAAAGCGATCAGTGTATGTTTTTAGCTATTTTTTTATTTGATCTGTGTGTGTGTGTGTGTGTGTGTGTGTGTGTGTGTGTGTGTGTGTGTGTGTGTGTGTGTGTGTGTGTGTGTGTGTGTGTGTGTGTGTGTTTCCGTAAAATACCTTATGTAAATTCTTTTGGTAGGTGCTCGACATGTGCATAGAATACTGTATTTAGGTTAATACGTGAGCGCTCAGGGCGTTGAGGAGCGCATGATAAATATACACTCTTCTTTCTTCTTCTTATCTCCCCCATTGCCCCGTTCCCCTTCTCTCTGGTCTGTCTGCGCGATTGTGCTTTTCTCTGATGTTGCAACAAAAGAGGTTAGATGTCTGGGTACAGAAGCCTTGTCGGTAGGGTTCCACAGGCAGTAGGAATGTCACTGGAATCCCGTGAAAGTGGTTCCTGCGCTGCTGACCGAGGTTTGACTGATTGATTCTTGATCTCTGAAGCCGGCCCGGGTCAGCGCAATGTCCCTGGGGTCAAACTGACAAGTGACACGTGACTGACAAACTGACAAGACACGTGACTGTCAAACTGACAAATCAAAGTCTGATTCAATGTTCTGATCACACGCCGCTTTCTCTTTGAAAAAAGTAAGTGTGTGTGTGTGTGTGTGTGTGCGTGCGTGCGTGCGTGCGTGCGTGCGTGTGTTTGTGGATGCGTGCGTGCGTGCGTGCGTGTTTGTGCGTGTGTACGTGTGTGTGCGTGCGTGTGCGTGTGTGTGTGTGTTTGCGTGAGTGCGTGTGTGCGTGTGTGCGTGCGTGCGTGCGTGCGTGGGTGTGCGTGTGTGTGCGCGTGCGTGCGCGTGCGTGGTTGCGTGTGTGTGTGTGTGCAAGTGTGTGTGTGTGTGTGTGTGTGCAAGTGTGTGTGTGTGTGTGTGTGCAAGGGGGGGGGGGGGGGGGGACCGAGAAAGGCAGAAATGCAAAAGGCCGAGTGATAGGTACCACGATGAAACAGGCAAATCATCACTTATTCTGACCGGCCCCCGACTTAAACATGAGAACATTTGCTCTTGCGCTAGAATATCCACATAGGGGACATTAAATTCTGTGCCCGCGTTACCGCCTCCAAGGGTGCGACAAAGGTATAAAGGTTTCAGTTTTGTGACAGCACTGATCAACATTACGAGTGTTCACTGCGGTTCACTGCGGTATGCCTTACATTAGCTCTAGCGAGTTCTAACCGGTTGGATGGACAATGAAGACGTTACAAAGTCCTCATTCTGTATGCCGTGCAACGTGCATTTTCACATCTCACGATCCGAATTCCAGGACAAAATTAAACTCTTCTCTCTCTGTCTCTATGTCTCTGTATCTCTCCGTCTCTGTCTGTCTCTATCTGTCTGTCTGTCTGTCTGTCTTTTTACCCTGAAATTTTCATTTTCACATCCCAAGATCCTCATTACAGGATCCTGATCCTGATAACAAACAGATATATATATTTTACCCTTACGTTTTCATTTTCACAGATTACGATTCTAATTCCAGAATAAGGTAAAAACAACAACAACAAAAAACCCATTTTACCCTGAAATTCTCATTTTCAAATATTATGATCCTAATTTCGAAACAAGATAACAAACTAGTATAGTTTTACCCTGAAATCCCCCCCCCCCCCCCCCTTTTGTTTTTGTTTTTTTACACCACGCGATCCTAACTGCAGAACAATATAACAAACAAATATGTTTTTCTCCTGAAATTCTCACTTCAAAGCATGGTCGTTTGACAGTGCTGTTAGCAGGGGCTTAGTTCTTTTTTTTTTCTTTCTTTCTTCTTCCAACGTCATAGGATTAAATCCCTGTGTCATAAAAGAAGTCTATTTAAGGATAAGGCTCAGAAAAAGACACAGACACGAAAGAAAGAGAGAGAGAGAGAGAGAGAGAGAGAGAGAGAGAGAGAGAGAGAGAGAGAGAGAGAGAGAGAGAGAGAGAGAGAGAGAGAAGCCAAGAAGAAATGGTATGATTTTTCCCATGCTGAATTACTCGTAGCTTGGATGGCTCTGGACATTGTTAGCTGTTCGTCGTGTCCTAATTGGAAGGCCGCTGAGGATGTGCGACATAAAAGAGAACCGAGGCATTGATCTGACCCTTTCACATAGCAGCTGAAACAGCAATTGCGTGGTACACTAGTTGCTACGCAATGGCGAGGTCCCCACTGCCTTAACGTAGTTGTTGTTCTGGCGGTGGTCCACGGCCTCTTCGGTCTTCCGGGTGGGAGCGCGCGGTCGTGCCACTCACTCTTCCCCCCCCCCCCAACTCATTCTTCCCCCCACCCAGTCCCCCCAAGCCCCCACCCCCTCGCCTCCCCGTCCCTAATAAGCCACCTCGTTTCTGTTGACGTAAAGCAACATGTTTACTTACTGATCTGACCCCACAGGGCGGTAGTTCACCTTTCCCTTCCTATATTTAACGAAACAAGGATTTTGACTTATTATAATTGATAGTACATGACGAGGGTAGGCCTAACTCCACCGCAGTGATGTTGACTTATTATAATTGATAGTACATGACGAGGGTAGGCCTAACTCCATCGCACTGATGATGACTTATTATAATTGATAGTACATGACGAGCGTAGGCCTAACTCCATCACCTAATGGTATCTATCTCCAGCTCCTTCGTTTCCTGATCATTTTATCGACCAAATGCCAACGAATTCGCTCAAAGAGAATCAACACACAAGGGAGTTAATTAGCACTCGAAATACGTAACACAAGTACAAAAACGAAGACCGGATTCGCCTACGGTAACTCTCACCTGGCATGCGCGTAAATACAAGGTACATAAACTCCACCAGAGGTACATCTTCTTTTCTTTCTTTTTTGCTCAAAGATTCCTTAGAGCTTGTCGGACGTGGATGAGTGGACGTCCGACCTCACTAAAGCAGTGTTTTATACCAAATAGTTCTAACAGAATGCCGTGAAAAGTGCAAACAAAGCAGGATTAACAGTAGTTTGGAATTTAAGAGTAACGACAGATTGCTCTGAAAAGTTCAAACGAAGCAGGACTAACGGTAGTTTGGAATTTAACGGTGACGACTTGCTGCATGTTTTCTAGCTGCCATCACTTACACAGCGGCGGTCCGGGATGTGTCACAGCAGAAACAGGCGTTACGGTATACATAGTAGCCGACATGCGTTGCTAGTGGGCGGTTCAGTGAAGCTGGTTTGCACGAGTGAACGCCCTTTGTACTCTTTCGCGCCAGAAGTCGCGAGAGGTCGCAGCGTCACTTCCGGGCCGATTTCTGAGTAGGCGTTGCTTCAAGTTGTGTATAACAATGGAAGTTGAACCTAGAATTGCGAAGCAGTACAAATGCCACCATTGTTGCTGTTGCAAAAACTACCGGGGAAACGGGGTGGATGGTGGAAGAAAAGGGTCCTTGCGTCGATATTTGGCTGACCACAAGATCACGAGTTCGTGGGGAAAAAATGCGTTTTGGGGCATCCTGTAGCACGAGCAACAAGTTATTGCTTGTTGGCAGACACATTCTGACTACGGGCCTCCAAAAATGTCTTTAAAGTTGGCAGTGTCATATTCGCAAATTCACTGTCACCACCTTCCATTGTGAAGAAAGTACGCACCGGAAGTAAAAGCAGCCAAGGGACTTAAGCGATGCCGGGCAGAAGTCAAGGGAGTTAACAACCCCGCCTGAACCGCCCAATACCGTGATGGTCTTATTCAAATTCCAAGCAGTGGTTTAGGACATCCTTCCTTCAACCACTGCCGTATTTAGTTGCGCCATAAGGGTCCAGAAAACTGTGAGTTAACGAGCAGTTTTTTGTTGGTGCTCAAACTGTTGTAAGTTTGTTACAAACAACTCAAATTATATCAGACTTTTGTTTTATAACTGACCTTGTTGCTTTTTTCTTTACCCGGGGTGGATGCATAACATGTTTACGTGCGTGCTTTGGCGCTAGGTTGCTTCCACAGTCATGTTAGTACCCAAACCTTCCGGAGGGCGCTGACCGCGTCGCTGGACAGCTGCGCGGAGATAAAGAGTGCCCCTTCAGTGGCGTAACCAAATCTGGCAGAGTTTGGAGGAAGGGCACCTTCGATGCTCGGAGTGTGGGTCTTATTATAAATTCCCTTTCTTTGGGTGTGATACTCACAAATCCCCCGCTCCAGATGGGCGAGACGCTGTGAGCCCGCCAGACCTCAGCCCTGATGCTGGAGATGACGCCCACCACTAGGTTGAGCAGTCCCAGGAAGGCGTGCACGCCCGACACCACGTACACCGCCAACACCACCGGCTTCTGCATCCTTCTCCTCGTCGTCAGCGCCTTGCTCGTAGCTGTTGGCAAAGGCAACGTACACACAGTCAGCTAAAGATGGTTATCCTTCTTACCTTGGTGGGGTGGGGGATGGTTATTCTTTTTACCTTGGTGGGGGAGAAGGGGGTGGCTATTCTTCTTACCTGGGGAGGGGGGGGTTATCCTTCTTACCTGGGGGGGGGGGGGGGGGATCCTTACCTTGGGGTGGTTGTTGATCTTAATTTGGGGTAGGGGTGGGGGAGAAGAGGGAATGGTTATTCACCTCACCTTCGGGGTGGGGGTGGGGGTGGGGATGGTTATCCTTACATTGGGGTGGGGGTAGGGGGTGGTTATCCTCCTTACCTTGGGGTGCGGGTGGGGGATGATTATCCTTCTTACCTTGGGGTGGGGGAGAATGGTGGTGGTTATCCTTACCTTGGGGTGGGGGTAGGGGATTGTTATCCTTCTTACCTTGGGGTGCGGGAGAAGGGGGATGGTTATCCTTCTTACCTTGGGGTGGAGGTGGGGGAGAAGGGGGGGTGGGGCGTCTTCATATTGGAAGACGAAATCCGTGAGTTTGCGCTATGCCTAGAGGCTATTTTGGGACTTTAATATAGTCGATTTTTCACCACATGACCCCTAACTTTTGGTTTTGGAGGTAGGCCTGATTAAAAGAACAAAGCTCCTGAAGCCTTCGTAAAACCTATAAAAAGTAATATGAAAGACAATAGGCTACATAATCTATACGATAAAATCAATATCAGCATTGTGACTAGATTCGTGACGTCACACAGACGCCATGTATTTGTAAGATGTTTACTGCGAAATAATGGGTTGGGGGTTTGAGACGTAAAGGGTGTGTACATTACTAAACATTGAATTGTTGTCGGTGTCATTGGACAGATAGTATAACACCAATATACCACACGCGGTCTAATATTAGGTTGTTAAAGATGTTGTTTACAAACATTTCAGCTCTTCGTCATTGTAAAATGTAAAACCTCGGACAGCTGATTCTGTTCAAAACCATAATTATGTCGTGGTGTTTTTAAAGAAAGATCTTTCATACCAATGAAGCATATTCAGTTTAAAAGACTGTTGATTTTTCATGCATATTGCAGAATCTGTCAAAATATTCCCGTCAGAGTTCCAGAAAAGAACAGTAAGAAGCTACAATATTTTATTGTGTAAGGGTACAATGATATCAGGATATTTATTCGTCAGTGACATTTAAACGTACACAGGAATTTCTCTTGGTGACGTTCCAGTCATACAGCGCATTAACAAATAGACAAACATTACAATTAGCCATGGGTAAAAGCTATAAATAAAGTTAAATTTAACAATGTAACAGTCTCATTCATGCAATGTAAGCTACCACACACACACACACACACACACACACACACACACACACACACACACACACACACACACACACACTACACACACACACACACACACACACACACACACACACACACACACACACACACACACACACACACTCACTACACACACACACACACACACACACACACACACACACACACACACACACACACACACACACACACACACACACACACACAAACTCGCGTGCGACATGGTATAACGTTTCGCACATCGACTTACGAACCATGCACTCTAACTGAAACAAGCCACCCCTAAATCCCAGCTAATCACAGTCTAAACAGATGACTTAGTGAACGTTGGGGGTTTCACTGTAAAGCAAGGCGCAACCGACATCCATGAAAGCAGTATTGTCTATAGGGTCCACGCGTGTTTGCCACTGCATTCACATAGTTGATCATCTGGAGGAAGAGAAGGCAGTGGTCGACCATCGACATTTAAGGCGCGTCCGACTGTCAAACGTTGGAACTGTCTTCACTGCCGCATTTAGAGAGTCTGTGACACGGGATGGCGTACGGATGGACTTTCCCGAACACGTAGATACGATCTTGAACTGGACTGAACTTCTTTATAAGTGTTACTTGAAAAACTATTACAGCAAACACAACCACACGCAGTTCACAACTAGACATGAACACGTAGATACGATCTTGAACTGGACTGAACTTCTTTATAAGTGTTACTTGAAAAAATGTTACAGCAAACACAACCACACGCAGTTCACAACTAGACATGAACACGTAGATACGATCTTGAACTGGACTGAACTTCTTTATAAGTGTTACTTGAAAAATATATTAGAGCAAACACAACCACACGCAATTCACAACTACAGTGACATGAACACGTAGATATTATCTTGAACTGGACTGAACTTCTTTATAAGTGTTACTTGAAAAAATATTAGAGCAAATACAGCCACACGCAATTCACAACTACACAGGTCATTTCCTTTCAAAATCGCGTCAGTTTAACGACATAGCTAAATACAGCACCAGTATGACGTTATATATTAACTTGAGATAAACAATATGTATATATTTACATTCTCCCATTATAGTATTATTTTTCTTCTGATACCACACTTGGAGGTAGTTCATGTGGTCTACGTTTAATTGTTGACCTTTACGTATTCCTGGCCCTAAATCCGCAGTTGACGAAAGGGGTAGCTTACAAAAAAAATACAAAAACAACAACAACAAAACGGAAAAACAACAACAACAAAAACGGTAATTTCCGAAATAACCCATCACCAGAGGACACACATAGAATTTCCAACGTCATATTGAACTCCACAGTGGTCGATGATTGGTGGAATTGCTTCACTCGTGTTGACAAGCAAAAGGTCGGGAGCTGTCTTGAACTACTTCAGGCCCGGCTGGTGCTGGCAGTGCACGAGGCGCTGGCCTCTGAGATGCTGACCGGATCTCTTGGATGATGCGTGACCGTGAAGCCAGACAATGATTGTCACCGTTCCATCGTCCTTCTAAACTTCTCAGTACGGGCTCGTGAACCGCTGAGCCCACCCACAAAGCGGCAGGCGAATATCTCACCGTGAAATTTCGATCTTAACGGATACATAATTCCAATTTAATTACAATAACACACACTCTCTCTCTCTCTCCTCCCTTTTTCTCATCAAAAGAAATTATACATTATTGAAGAACTAATAAGGTGATGATCAGTAGCTCAGTGGTTAGAGCGCCGGACTCGTGATCGAAAGGTGGTTCGAGTCTTGGCAGGAGCGGCGGGAGAGTTTTCTTCTCCAGGCTCAACTTTCTATGCTGACTCCTATTTCGGTATCCGTTCCACCTGCACTGCAGTAGCACATAAAAGATTCAGGTCTTCAGGTGGAACACGCATGCACACTACGTACGCGGCTTGACGTTACGCGACATGGTGCATGGTTGTATGGTGTACACAGAACGCGCCGAGACGGCAGCAGTTTCACGTGGCACCAGTTATATCAGCGCTGTAAGAACACCACTTCGGTGGATATTCAAAATCGCGCCGTAAAAAGCTAGTCACTCATGTAGAATCACATGCGACCGCAGTGAGTCTGCACGAGAGCGGAGAACAGCGCTATATAAAAGCGATCAACAAATCGTTGAATGAATTCCGACTGCAGTAGTTGGGGATCAGGTTGTTAACAGAACGGTAGCCTATGTCATAAAAAGGAGCACAAACCACACTGAAAACTCAGAGAGAGAGAGAGAGAGAGAGAGAGAGAGAGAGAGAGAGAGAGAGAGAGAGAGAGAGAGAGAGAGAGAGAGAGAGACAGAGACAGAGACAGAGACAGAGACAATGAAAACTCAGACAGAGAGACAGAGACAGAGATACAGAGACTGAGTTACCTCAAACGGTGCAGTCAGTCAGGGTTTGCACAGCGCCCCTATGCAGTCGCGCCACTTAGACCCTTCTGAGACACTAGTTAGCGGTTCCAGCAGCTGAACGGATTGTCCGGTCTGCAGGACAGCGGCTGACTGAAAGAGAAACGTGGTCAGATCGGCGTGAGGCCCACAATTATCGACCACTCCCGCGCCGCCAGTCCACCGGCGTAGCGATACAGAAGCCCACATTGCTACCCCCTCCTCTACCCCCCCCCACCCCCCCCGCCCCACCCTTCCCCGTCCCCTCCTCGGCCTCCTCCCTCTCTTGGACCACCCACGTAATGGCAACACCCGATCTGGCAGCTTTCCCCTATATCTGTCCCTTGTAACCCCGTTAATCGCTCCGGGCCCCGGACAGCCTCCGTGGTGCCTCGCCAGTGACAGGAACCGGGATGAGAGGAGGCCAGCCCCTTTCAAGGCAACCCTAAAAAGTTCTCACTGACAAAGTCAAGGAACAGAAAATCTATAACGCTGCACGTGTCGGGAAATCCGACAAAATCCCGTGAAACTCGAGCAGCGCGAGACGAATCGCCTTTCTTCTCCGTCGCGCTGCTTTGGACTTGGAGAGAGAAGTCGCGAAATAAGAAGAGTGATAGAAAAAGGAATGAATGGCCTCTGTCGCGCGCGTTCCCGATTAAAAGAACAGGCAGGAATCGCTGGTATGTGAAATGGACGCTGATCTGCTTGAGTCTGATTTTTATTTATTTTATTTTTTATTTTTACTGCCACCAACGGTCCGCGTTCTAAATCTCAGACTTTCTTCCGCAACCCTTGCCGCTTACTCTGCTTTCCCTCCACCCCCCCCCCCCGCCAAATGCAAAAGTGGCTGGTATAAGTTTTAAACTATATTCTGTCAGTCTTGTTCCCATCTGTCCATATGTCTAAAATTAGAATGTTAGTCATAAGGCAGAGGCATCCCCCCACCCCCTGCCCCCCTTCACCCACCCCATGCAAAGTGGCTGGTATAAATTTAAAAAAAAAAAAAAAAATCTGTCAGTCTTGTTCCCATAAGTACATATGTCTAAAATCAGAATGTTAGTCAGCCCCCCCCCCCCCCCCCCCCCCCACCGACACACCTTCCAAAAAGAAAGAAGAAAGAAAAGAAACAACGCCA
>OY757543.1:5247830-5277830 GCA_963584105.1 Alviniconcha strummeri
GTAATCAAGATCTCTCGTGCATTGTCTGTAATCATGCCAGTCAAAGAAAGAATAATTTTCATGACAGCCACCTTTGTTTTTCGTGTCTTTGACGGTACGCTGCCACCATACCTATCATTCTGTCTCTCTGTTTACACCTCCGTCTCGCACCCTTCGTTCTAGTTCAGATGACCCCCTCCCCCTCCCCCCCCCCCCCCCCCCACACCACACACACACTTTCCCTACCCCCAAAACAACAACAACAACAACAAAACAACCACAACTCTTTCTTGTGCAAGATGGACACTTAAGGAGTTTGGCTGTTATCTGTTCAGGCTCCTTTTGTGTGCAACAGCCTTCCTGCTCACATCCGACACTGCAGTTTTTTCTCTGTTGAAAACGTCTCTTAAAACCTTTCTTTTATGTCTGCCTACTCGGAGCTTCTCCAACCCTCTCAATCAATATTTGTCTGTCTATCCGTCTATCTGTCTGTCTGTCTGTCTGTCTGTCTGTCTGTCTGTCCCGCCTTTGAGAAAAACTAATTGTGTGTCGTTGACAAAGAATGACTGATAGCTGAATGATTTGTTATGTTTGAATGTTGTTGTATGTATGCCCAGTACTTGTTCATTGTACTGTTTTATAATTGTTACTTTCTAAAGTTTGTATTGTGATATTGTACAGCGCCGCGGGCTAGTAAATATTTCACGGGGCATAGCGTTATGAAAGTACTATTAAAGAAACTGAGGGCAGTGTCTGCGATCAAGCCTATTAATAAACCGTGAAATACCATGTGATCAAGCCAATTAACACGTTGTGAAACATCTGTGATCGAGCCAATTATTACATTGTGAAACATGTGTGATCAAGCCATATGTGAAACGTCTGTGATCAATCTACTCTAGAGAGCCATACACCTTGTGTAGCGCCTGTGATCATTTCAAAGATGCCTTGTGTTGGACTCTCTTTGGACATTTACTCAGTGGTGCAAGGTATGTGATGAAGCGACATGTCTGTGATCAAACCCGAAGTACCTTGTTTAGTGTCCCCGAGCAAGCCATGCAGATACCTTGTGCAACGCCTGTAGTCAAGCTTCTAAGGATATTTACCTTTTAAGTTGTACAGCGTTTGTGACCAAGCCAAAAAAGATACCGTGTGAAGCGTCTGTGATCAAGCCAAAGACAGACGTCTTGTGCAGTGACTGTGACCAAGCCGAACATACTGTAACTTTCTATCTTGTGCAGTGTCTGTGATCAAGCTAAAGAGAAACACTTTGTGTAGCGTCTGTGATTAAGCCAAAGATAGACACCTTGTGCAACGTGTGTGACCAAGCCGAAAATACCTTGTGCATCGTCTGTGCTCAAACCAAAGATAAACACCTTGTGCAGCGTTTGTGACCAAACCGAAAATACCTTGTGCATTAATTGTCTGAGCTCAAACCAAAGGTATACACCTCGTGCGTGGCTGTGCTCAAGCCAAAGATAGACACAGTGTGCAGTGTCTGCTCAAGCGAGATACCTTGCTCAGTGTCTATGACCAAGCCAAAGATTGATACCCTGTGTACTATCTGTGACCAAGCCAAAGATTGATACACTGTGCACTAGCGCAGTGTCTGTGACCAAGCCAAAGATTGATACCCTGTGTACTATCTGTGACCAAATCAAAGACTGATACACTGTGCACTAGTCTGTGACCAAGCCAAAGACTGATACACTGTGCACTAGTCTGTGAACAAGCCAAAGATTGATACCTTCTGCACTAGCGCAGTGTCTATGACCAAGCCAAAGACTGATATCCTGTGCACTAGCGCAGTGTCTGTGACCAAGCCAGAGACTGATATCCTGTGCATTGGCGCAGTGTCTGTAACCAGCCAAAGACTGATATCCTGTGCACTAGCGCAGTGTCTGTGACCAAGCCAAAGACTGATATCCTGTGCACTAGCGCAGTGTTTGTGACCAAGCCAAAGACTGATATCCGTGCACTAGTGCGGTGTCTGTGACCAAGCCAAAGACTGATATCCTGTGCACTAGTGCGGTGTCTGTGACCAAGCCAAAGACTGATATCCTGTGCACTAGCGCAGTGTCTGTGACCAAGCCAAAGATCGATACCTTGTGCACTAGTGCAGTGTCTGTGACCAAGCCAAAGATTGATACTCTGTGTACTATCTGTGACCAAGACAAAGATTGATACACTCTGCACTAGCCTGTGACCAAGCCAAAGACTGATACACTGTGCACTAGTCTGTGACCAAGCCAAAGATTGATACCTTCTGCACTAACGCAGTGTCTGTGACCAAGCCGAAGAACAGTGTGCATGCATGCAGCGTCTGTGATCAGATCAAAGAAACCTGGTTCAGCGTCTGCATGTGATCTAACTCACTGCTTTTAAATGCGTCACTACTGATGTTATCAAGATGTTAGATATGGCGATTTCAGTAACCTGAACCATTACAAATATAATCATACTCTTACAGTTCTATCAATATCATAAATGAAAGTTCGTATTTGAGAGATTTCAAGAAAGCAAATACCGAGAATTTTGCCTGTTCATGAGAAAGTGGAGGCTCGTCGGTTAATTATACCGTGATGGGTGTTTTTGTGCATAGACGTCTTCAGGCTCTAACTGCTGTTGGCCTTGTTTAGCTCCTGAGCACAGGACTTTGATTGGAATCTTATATAACCATTATATTAACTTATTTTCATTACGTCAAATACTTCGTCGTTGTAAGATCTTTCTCGTTTGTTGTGATGATGACTGTGTCGTCACACCGAGAGGTCAACATGCAGTTCCGCTTTTGTTTGCAGCATAAAGGCACTGCAGTATTCAACAAGAACAAGTTGACGAATGACGATGGCTTTCTTTTTGAAATGTCTTCTTTCTCTCTCTCTCTCTCTCTCTCTCTCTCTCTCTCTCTCTCTCTCTCTCTCTCTCTCTCTCTCTCTCTCTCTCTCTCTCTCTCCTCTCTCTCTCTCTCTCTCTGTCGGTTTTTCTGTCTGTCTCCTCCGTCTCTCTGTCTCTGTCTCTCTCTGCGTCTCTGTCTCTGTCTCTGTCTCTCTGTCTCTCTGTCTCTGTCTCTGTCTCTCTCTCTCTCTGTGTGTGTGTGTGTGTGTGTGTGTGTGTGGTGTGTGTGTGTGTGTGTGTTGTCTCTCTCTCTCTCTCTCTCTCTCTCTCTCTCTCTCTCTCTCTTATTCATGTTCAAAATGACTTGTTTATGAGTTTATTGACACATAATTGACCTTTGCATCCTGTCTGTGTGCAGAGTATGTGAAACGAAGCCCTGTCTGATGCAGCCATTCCTTGTCAGACAGAAGCACTCAGTGTCTTCTCTGCCCGACGACATCTCCCTCTGTCGCAATGAGATCGCCCATCTGCTCCTCGTGGACTCCCAGAGCGGCGACTGCACGACGGAGCACGACTCGCAGCTCTCCCCAAAATCTTCGCCGGCAGGGAGAGGTAAGGGCTGGAAGCACGAGGAAGCTGCGCCGGAAACGACCTGCGAGACGAACTGGTGTCAACAGCGAGAGCACAGCGAACAGTGCTGCACTGGAGCCCAATGCAACAGAGAATGGCTGCCTGACCCGTCGTGCCAAACACGCCTTGGACCGAGACAAAGCAGCAAAAGAACCCCGGCAGGACAACGCCGAAAGTGTCAACAAGACTCCGAAACGACGGGCCTCAGACAGTGGTTCATCAGCCGACGAAGATTGTTCACAACAGTTGATGCACACTGATCAGATTATTGTGCATCTGACGGGTGCAGCGGGGACGACCGAGCTGTTTCATGTTGATCGAAACGAGAACGCCAACGAGGAACAGGAAGGGCAGAAATGCGCTGACCTCAACTCGAACGCCTGCAAGTCACGACGCAAGAGAGCACGCATAGTAGGTAAGCGACGTAACGTTCGAAGAAAAAAACCGACCAAGACCAAGGCCGCACGTACTCACACGGTGAACGTCTCTTCACTCAAACCCATCAGCGCTACATGCTCGCCTTCCGGCTGGGCCTCGTCGTCACCTACCGACCAGTCTTCTCGCAGATCACAAAAAAAAGAAAAGCGAGGAAACCGCTTCTTATCGCGCATCAGCCCGGTAATGCCAACAACAACGTCCAGTCTCAAGTCTGTCTACGAGACTTTGGAACCAGTCCACGGACCCCTTCCCCAGAGAAGCAACGGAGACGAGAAAGTGAGGGCACTGTGTATGGTCCGACAGCGGCATTGACCAAGAGGCCGAAAAGCTCCGAAAGGGAGCATGGCGTGAAGAAATGGCTGCAGGACATCCCTCAGCCGTCCTCCCCACGAGTCAGGAAGCACCGTTCCCCGAGCCCAAGCCGACGCAAGAAACCGTCCACCAGGAGAGAAACGTTCGGCAGACCGTTCACTACTGCAAACCTGTCGGCAGCCAAGACCGCCGTGCCAGGTCCCAGCTGGGCCCCCGATGAACTGACCCAGCCAGCATCACGCTCCACAAGCCCCCTCTTCTTGACCCCGGGCTCTCGGCAGCCTAGACCTTCTACTCGTGGCTTTGGCTCTCCCCGCTCTTTGTCTCCTAAGCACCGTCCGCCTAGCCCTGGCCCCAACGTGGCAGAAGTGTTCGCCGACTACTCTGCTAGACAAAAGCGAGGCAGAGAAAGGGCCAGTCAGCTTCCTTGTCCCCGCCTGTCTCCTCCAGACCCGTCGTGTCCGAAGGGTGGGAGGTCACGAGATCTAACTCACCCGACAGAAAGAGCGGTCCTCCCCGCGAGGGCGTCGTCAAGGTGGACGTGGGAGCCGTAGTCCCCGCAGAATGGGGTCACCGACAGAGGGTCAAGATCACGTGACCCAGCGTGACCAGGCCACCAGCGTCAGCAGAACCCGCCATTACCTCGTACCTAGATCAAGGTCGCAGACCCGATCCTCCAAGTCTTCTCCTTCTCCCGAGTCTCGGGAGTCCAGGGTGGGGGGGCACAGGGAGACCGATCGTTCGGAGCGCATTCGTCACCATCGTCACCGTCATCGTCACGACAGAGAAGGACACGAGAGCCAAACAGGAGCTGGTGTGTGTGGCGTTATGTAAGTTACGGCAGCTCCAGGTACTCCAGTAACACTCGCAGGCACGCCACCGACAAACTGCGAACGAAGCAGGAGGGGAATGAATAAGGTAAGGTACTCGTGTGATACAGCACGCGAAGCGCAAGGAATCAAGTCAAGACGCGCACACAGAGTCACATGATGCTGGGAAAGAGGACAAGTGAACTGTGGGCGTAACGAGAGCACGACGGTCGTCATAGAGACGTATCGTGGAATCGTGCTGTGCCGCCTTTTTACTTTTATATAATCTTACATTCTGTCGTATAGCATCAATTCTGTCACTGTGCGTCGAGAAACACCATCGACAGATCAGCAAAGCAGACAAAGCAAACAAACGAACACATAAATTAAAAAAACAAATACTCTCATAATTCTTTGATTTTAATTACCGAAGTAGATATTGTGTTAGTTCTAACCGGAGTGCTTGGAAATGCATGTAATTTTGAGCTATCGTTACTTTCTTCATTTATTGTACTAAATTAATTGATTGCCGCTGAGTTAATTTACTTGTACATTGGTATAAGACTCAAAGAAAGAGAGAAGGTCCTTCGAGTGTCTTTTTTCCTTTTTTCTTTCTTTGCTTTCGTTTTAAAGCATATGAAGTATATCGGATTTAAAAAGAAGAAGATGAAATACAATAAATGAATGAACTTTGCTAAGTTTGTACAAGCATTCAGTTTGTTTAGCTACTCTCGACTGACAGTCCATACGCAGCGTATGCTAGGCAAGGGAGCTAACGAAGAGCATGACAGCATCATTATAAAAATATGTTACGAACTGCCAAGTTACCTGCCGTGGATCACCGAGCCTGGAAATAAAACGACACAATTTTTGTCTGGAATGCGACGACCATTCTTATAACACGGTAAAAATTGCTCTGAATAACAGGCATACAACGCAGCCGTGTGATACACATGATACAATCCACTGAATCTGAACTTGCAGCTCTGATAGTCATATTTCACGGCCCTTAACCATGGATGACACAGGTAAGTGTGGCTCGTTTTCGTCTGTCCGGACACGCTACAAGTTACTCACACGCTCTCGTGGTATTGTGAGCCGAGATTCCGTGAGCCGGTTTGGCCTTGCGGTAAGGCTGGTAAGCAGAAGGACCTAGGTTCAGTTCCGCTTCGGCACTCCTCTCTGTTTAAAAGTTATGTTTTATGTGACTTTCCCCTTCATAATTAATGATAATCATAGTTCAGGAGCTGTGTGAGAGTCGAGGTGGCCGTCCTGAGCTGTCCGTCCTAACGAGCCTTCTGGTTTCCGTGGACGTAAAGAATTACTGAACCGTGCTTCGGCATTGGTCACAACTTGTCCCTAATATGTCAACTGACATCTGAGGACATTAAGCATCACTTCATCATCATCATAATTAATGAAACATTAAAATGAGAGACAGAGACACACACACACACACACACACACACACACACACACACACACACACACACACACACACACACACACACACACACACACACACACACACACACACACACACAAACAGATTGACGTTAATGGGACTGCAAGGATTCCAAGGTTCAGTACTTATCACCCCTGCAAAGTTGTGTTAGTTAAAAAAATATTATTATCATACACGGGTCTGGGCGAGCTGTCACAAACAACTCTGTGAAGATTAAAGCGAAGGAGCGGTTTAGCGAGTGTATTCACCACAGCTGTGGTAAGTAAGTAAACATGGTGCTTATTGTCCACAGATACCGTAAGGCTTATTAGGGACGGAGAGAAGGGGGAAAAGGGAGATTATATACCTATTGCTACACTGTCACCACCAGAATGACTCCTGCATTAAGATCGGCAGTGATGATAGCCATTTTAATGTTTCATTAATTGTGAGGGACAAAGTCACAAGACGGCGTCCACAGACCACAACCTTTTTTGAAGAGAAAAGAGAGCCGAAGCAGATTCGAACCGAGGTCCATCTACTTACCAGCCTAACGCCTTACCGCTAGGCCAAGCCGGCTCACAACAGCTGTGGTTAATGGACAGCGACTACATAATGCCCAGCAGCAGAAAGATGTGACATCGCGCTGCTGTGACCCTCTTGCACGGTCGGTGTGGTGGTGACCGTATGGCGTTGGGACGTACGCCTGTATCTCCCTCTCTTCTCGCCTCTTGGCTTTTCGGCCACCGCCAGTGCCCCTTCGGAGACAGCTTGTTAGACAAGCGCATCACCTGAAACATGTTACCGAAGGAGGAGGATGAGTTGATGCTTATGTCCTCAGATGTCAGATATTAGGGACAAGGTGTGACCAATGCCGAAGCACGGTTCAATAATCCTTTACGTCCAAGGAAACCAGAAGGCTCGTTAGGACGGACAACCCAGGACGTCCACCTCGACTCTCACACAGCTCCTGAACTATGAACCCAATCTGAGCGATACAAATCTAGTTTTGAGCGTTGAAACAGAACTCAACCGAGGCTGCTGGGAGTAAGTAACTTAGTGTTTTACGCCCAATCAACCATTGGTTGCCTGAGAACTTGGATAACTAGAGAAAAGTGGCGTTCACTGGCGTTCACTGGAACATCTGCTGAGGACTTGTAACTGATGCCCTAGCTGCCTTCTGTAGTGATTCTAAAACCAATACCATTTATGGCACCAATCCCCGCGAAAACACCTGTGTCACGGACACACGTTAAAATCCTGAATACCGTGCTACATTCTGAGTGAGCGTGTGCTGCTGCGTGGTGTTTGGAGCGGAGTTGCAGGGGAATGAATACTGGACGAGCAGAAGTGGACTGTGTCTTCCTCCACGAGGAGGAACCAGAAGGCTGGTCTTCATCGACATCCGTCTGGGATGGTAACCGATCTTTTTTTTCTTTTCTTCTTTTCTTTTTTAAATCTTGTTGTTGTTGTTGTTGTTGTAGTGTTCCCCAGCTAACACTCTTTTAAAGAGGAAGCAATAGACGATCTTCCTTGAAACGACGGAAGAGGGCCATCGAACACTGAAACCGTTTCACAGGCAACGTTGGGGAAACTTCTGAGAGACGGGTCGGAGCGCATAATTATGGGCTTTTCCGAGCGCATGGATACCATCTTGAACTGAACAGAAATGAACTGAACAGAACATTCTGGTTGTCACCCTGTATATGCACTGACATAAGAATTTCATAGGGTGAAAAGATTGCGTAGATGACTTTTTCTGTTTTCTTTTTTAATCTTATTACTCCGCCGCATGGCCGGCCACACGCCGTCTTCGAAAGAGTTACCGCCATATCTGGAGGGTTGGTGTAGCTTTGCAAGGAGTTTATCATGGTTAAGGGGCGTGTGTGTGTGTGTGTGTGTGTGTGTGTGTGTGTGTGTGTGTGTGTGTGTGTGTGTGTGTGTGTGTGTGTGTGTGTGTGTATGTGTGTGTGTGTGTGTATATGTGTATGTGTGTGTGTGTGTGCATGTGTGTATGTATGTGTGTATGTGTGTGTGTGTATGTGTGCGTGCGCGCGTGTGCATGTGTGTATAAATATATATATGTGTGTGTGTGTGTGTGCGCGCGCGCGCGCACGCATGCATGTGTGTGCATGTGTGTGTATGTGTGTGTGTTTGTTTGTTTGTTTGTGTGTGTGTGTGTGCGTGCGTGCGTGCGTGCGCGTGTGTGTGTGAGTGTGTGTGTGTTTATGCGTGCGCGCGTGTGCATGTGTGTATGTGTGCATATATATGTGTGTGTGTGTGTGTTTGTGTGTGCGCGTGCGCGCGTGTGCATGTGTGTATAAATATGTGTGTGTGTGTGCGCGCGCGCGCATGCATCTGTGTGCATGTGTATGTGTGTGTTTGTTTGTGTGTGTGTGTGTGTGTGTGTGTGTGTGTGTGTGTGTGTGTGTGTGTGTGTGTGTGTGTGTGTGTGTGTGTGTGTGTGGGCAGAGTCATGATACATACGGAATGAATACGACGCCGTCATTAATTAATGTGGAAGCACGATTGTGATCATCGAACCATAAATTTGCTTCATAGACTAGGCTATCCACGGTCATTCTCTGCTTCTACATTGTACTTTGTTTTCCGATTTTCGATAATGCTACTGTAGTGATATAGCCGGACGAAAGCTAGCACTGATCTTACCAGTCAACGCGGCAGTGTAAACGTACGTTTCAACTTACACATATGACAGAAAAGGAACAGCAGCAGCTGTGGCAAACAGAACAATAAATCCTTTTGCGGCGCATTATTGGAAAAAAGAGCAACTTTGTGTGTGTGTGTGTGAGAGTGAATGTGTGTGGGTGTGGGTGTGGGTGCGTGCGTGTGTGCGTGTGTTTGTGTGCGTGCGTGTGTGTGTGTGTGTGTGTGTGTGTGTGTGTGTGTGTGTGTGTGTGTGTGTGTGTGTGTGTGTGTGTGTGTGTGTGTGTGTGTGTGTGTGTGTGTGTGTGTGTGTGTGTGTGTGTGTGTGTGTGTGTGTGTGTGTGTGTGTATGTGTGTGTGATGGGACTAGTCATGAAAGGGGATGGGTTATAAACCGTCTGACTGCATTGTCCCTCAGTGTCAGCTCCACTCATCAGGGTCCATGTGCACGTGCAGCAAAAGTGGTTCACACAGCAGGTAGGCTTTAAGTAGAGGACACGAAGCTTCGTCTTTGCAGTGAGCCGGTTTGGCCTAGCGGTAAGGCGTTAGGCTGGTAAGCGGAAGGACCTCGGTTCGATGCCGCTTCGGCTCTTCTTTCTCTTCAAAAAGGTTGTGTTTTGTGGACACTGTCTTGTGACTTTGTCCATCACTTCCTACTGAAACATTAAAATGGCCCTCATCGGTGCCCATCTTAATGCAGAAATCATTCTGGTGGTGACAGTGTAGCGATAGGTATATAATTCCCCCCCCCCCTTCTCCCCGTCCCTAATAAGCCTTATGGTTTCTGTGGACTTTAAGCACCATGTTTACTTACTTATCGTCTTTGCGATCACTATCTCTGTCTCCCTTTCGGTGTTTGTTGTGGTGTTAATGTAGAAAGGTATGTTTTAGTAACCTGTGGTGATCCACGGTTAAAGAAAAGTCTGCTTAAGTAACGTGTGCTGAACCATAGGCAGAAAGGCCTGTTCAAATAGAACGTAATGGTCCACAATTAAAAAGGAATATTAAATTGCAGATGGTGTTGTAGAAACAGAAAGGCGTGTTTAAGCAGCACTTGGTCACTCATACGTTAAAAAAAGGCATGACAAGGCAGCACGTGCTGATAGAGAGACAGAAAAGCGTGTTGTCCCATTGATGGAGAGACATGTTGACATAGCGCAGTGACCCAGAGGTAGAAAGGTAGAAAGGCAGAAAGGCCCTATGACCCATAGGTAGAAACGTGTGTTTGAATAGCATGTGGCGACACACTGGTAGAAATGTGTGTTCAAATAACATGTGGTGAGCCACAGAAACGCGTGTTTAAATAGCATGTGATGAACCACAGGTAGAAACGCGTGTTTAAATAGCATGTGGTGAACCACAGGTAGAAACGCGTGTTTAAATAGCATGTGGTGAACCACAGGTAGAAACGCGTGTTTAAATAGCATGTGGTGAACCACAGGCAGAAACGCGTGTTTAAATAGCATGTGGTGAACCACAGGCAGAAACGCGTGTTTAAATAGCATGTGGTGAACCACAGGTAGAAACGCGTGTTTAAATAGCATGTGGCGACCCGGTGGTAGAAACGCGTGTTTAAATAACACGTGGTGAACAACAGGTAGAAACGCGTGTTTAAATAACACGTTGTGACCCATAGAAACGCGTGATCAGATAACACGTGATGACCCACAGTTCGAAACGCATGTTTAGGTAACACGTGGTGACCCATCGAAATGCGTGCTCAGATAACACTTGGTGACCCATAGTTACAAACGCGTGCTCAGATAATACGTGGTGACCCATAGTTACAAACGCGTGCTAAGATAACATGTGGTGACCCATAGTTACAAACGCGTGTTTAGCTACCATGTGGTGACCCATAGTTAGAAACGGGTGCTCAAGTAACAGTAAAAAATGCAAGATTAGAATACATGTGTTGACACAGAAACGCACGTTAATATAATATGTGGTGACCCATGGTTAGAAATTTTGTTAAGGTAACATGTGGTGACCCATAGGTAGAAAGGCGTGTTTAGTAACATGTGGTGAGCTATAGTTAGAAAGAAGTCTTTAGATAACATGCGGTGACCCATAGCTATAAAGGCGTGTTTAAATAACATATAGTGACCCAAAGCTACAAATCCATGTTTAGATAACATGTAGTGAGCTATAGTTAGAAAGGCGTGTTTAGATAACATAGGGTGACCCATAGTTAGAAATACGTGTTAAGATAACAAGCGTTGACCCATAGTTACAAACGCGTGTTTAGATAGCACATGGTAACCCATAGGTAGAAAGGCATGTATGAAAAGCATGTAGTGACCAAGGATTAGAAAGCGTGTTTCAATAACACGTGATGACCCAGAGAAAAGAAGGCTTGTTTCAGTAACACGTCGTGACCCAGAGAGAAGGCGTGTTTCAGTAACATGGTGACCCAAAGAGAAGAAGGCGTGTTTCAGTAACATGGTGACCCAGAGAAAAGAAGGCGTGTTTCAGTAACACGTGGTGGCCCAGAGAGAAGAAGGCGTGTTTCAGTAACACGTGGTGGCCCAGAGAAAAGAAGGCGTGTTTCAGTAACACGTGGTGACCCAGAGAGAAGAAGGCGTGTTTCAGTAACATGGTGACCCAGAGAAAAGAAGGCGTGTTTCAGTAACACGTGGTGACCCAGAGGGAAGAAGGCATCCTTGTGAATCAGAAAAAGAACGCATTTTGTTACACGGTATTGGTAGGGGTGATGGCAACTTTTCACGTTCAGAAAGCAAACATCCGAAGAAAGAGATATTGGCTACACTCTCAGCCCAAACACTGAAACAGAGACAGATTTCTGCTAAGTGATGGGCTCACTATCAATACAAGGCAAGCTGTTTCCAGTGTGTACCACAGGACGAGTATAGTAGCTCTAGTTTGAACGTTTTTATACACAATGCGAAAGCACAACGGCCGAAAGCTTTTAGCACCACACGAAGAGCTATTACGGAACATCTGATCAATGCCTATAATTTGATTTGCTTGGCGATAAGTCCTAACTTCATGCAGTTAGGATTGCCAAAATGTAGGCCTACCTATATTCGATGCGGATAGCATGGCAAAATGCATCGTCAGACCATAAACTGATGCAGACAGCATTTTGCAGGTATGTCTCGCGACATCATATAATTATAAGAAATACTTATAAATCAATATTTGTTTTTAAATGAACATTCATCACCCACCCACCCTTATCCCCGTCCCTAATAAGCCTTGTGGTTTCTGTGGACGTAAAGGACCATGTTTACTTACTTAAATGAACACAAAAGTCCTATGCATACAGGAAATAAATATGTTTGATTCTTGATAATGTTTCGCTCACTGCGACCCCGTGTTACAACTCATCGACCGCCCCTGAATACCACCACCACTCTACTGTGCCTCTTTCATGCCAGTCTTCAAGCATGCAGTGTAGCCGATATTCTGTGTCTGTCTGTCTGTCTGTCTGTCTCTCTTTGTCTCTGTCTGTCTGTCTCTGTCTCTGTCTGTCTGTCTGTCTCCCCCCCCCCCCAACACACACACATTATTTTTGGGCTCAGTTCATATAGATATTAGACTTGTCTGATGATGTGCAGTTTCAGAGGATGCCTGCTGTGCGTTTGTGTGTGTGTGTGTGTGTGTGTGTGTGTGTGTGTGTGTGTGTGTGTGTGTGTGTGTGTGTGTGTGTGTGTGTGGTCTGTGTGTGTGTGTGTGTGTGTGTGTGTGTGTGTGTGTGTGTGTGTGTGTGTGTGTGTGTGTGTGTGTGTGTGTGTGTGTGTGTGTGTGTGTGTGTGAAGCTTCATCAACAGGCCGTTTTCCGTTTGCACGACGATGACAAGAGACTCCAGATCACACCGGAAGACCTTGACGAAGACGCCAAGCAGCAGCAGCACGTCTGTAGCCGGGTGCTTACGGCAGAGCTGTGCAGTGGTTTTCATCCTGCTCATCGCCTTCCCGCAGACCCTGGCCCACCCGCAATGTCTGGACGCCAGTCCCCCCGCCCCGGCCTCCTCACCCCTCACCATGTGCACGCAGTACTCTAAATTCGGCTGCTGTTCCCCGCAGCAGGAAGAGGAGCTGCTGGAGCAGTACCGTGCCGTGGAACACCGACTGAGCGACACCGACTGGGCGCGTTGTCACGGTTACGTCAAAGACCTCCTGTGCCAAAGATGCACCCCCCTGGCTGCCCACGTGTATGACGCCGAGGGAGACTCGGCCAGCCACCCAAGGGCACTGCCCGGGATGTGCACAGACTACTGCTACGAGTTCTACGCCAAGTGCAGGGTTGTGGTCTGGTTCCTGGACTCCAGTCTGGCATCCACCCTGAGCTTCCAGACCAACGTGAGTTTCTGCCAGCAGATGAGGATCTCCGACATGGGCTACTGCTATCCCGACTTCAAATACCAAGCAAACAACTCCGAGCCTGCTGCGCTGACGCCGTCTTCAGAGCCTGGCTGCTTGTGCCTGGAGTCCGTAGCGACGGGACTGGCCAACCCTATAATAGCCCGTCACGCCGGGGACGGTACCGGACGCCTGTTTGTGGGCGAACAGCGAGGCGTCGTCTACATCGTGTACCCCCGGACCAAAGAACGCCGTCCACGCCCTTTCCTCAACATCACGGACAAACTACTTCTGTCCTATCACTTCGGGGATGAACGGGGGCTGGGCGGTCTAGCCTTCCACCCCGACTTCGCCCGCAACGGTCGGGTGTTCGTGTACTACAACGCGCCGCTGACCGCTGAGGAGAAGCAGGATTTGAAGGGGGTGCTCGGGGGGAAGTGGGACCACAAGGTGAGGCTGGTGGAGATGCGGGTGCTGTCTGGTGACCCGGACACGGTGGACCCGGACTGGGAGAAGGTGCTGCTGGAGGTCAATGAGCCTTTTGCCAACCACAACGGCGGGGAGGTCAGGCTTGCTGTTCGGTGTGGTTTCTGTCGTGTCAGTTCTTGTTCTTGACGTTGCTGTTGTCGTCCTTCTTCTTCTTCTTCTGTTGTTGTTGTTGTTGTTGTTGTCGTTGTTGTTGTTGTTGTTGTTGTTGTTCTACTTCTTCTTCTTCTTCTTCTTCTTCTTCTTCTTCTTCTTCTTCTTCTTCTTCTTCTTCTTCTTCCGCAAATCAGTTTGTGTTCATATATTTCGGTCCCTCTGTTCAGAGCCCAGATTTGTTAAGTCGTTGTTGTTGTTGTTCTTGTTCTTCTTCTTCTTCTTTCCTCCGGAACTCAAATTTTGTTTATTTATTCCGGTCCCCTCTGTTGAGAGCCCAGGTTTGTTAAGCCGTTGTTGTTGTTGCTGTTGTCCTCCTCCTCCTCCTCCTTCTTCTTCTTCTTCTTCTTCTTCTTCTTCTTCTTCTTCTTCTTCGCAAATAAATTTTTGTATTTATATGTTCCGTCCCCTCTGCTGAGAGTCCAGGTTTGTTAAGTTTTGAGCAGGTAGGAGTATAGCTTTGTGTACTTCTGTTGTCAGCAATTCTACCTTTGTAATTTTTGCACTCTCGGGTCATTCAGCTTCACTTCACCGAACCCTTTGGAACATAGAGTGATGTGTGTCACTAGCAATGACTCAGACTTTTACTTGTCATATCTATGGCAAAGCTGGAGACAGAGACACATTTGTTTTGTAAAGTGTAACTGGGTTTTGACGAAGTGTGCATTTCCTGAGGCTAGCGCGTTGTTGACTTATTATGCTTTTGTTTGTTTGAACATTTTTATTAGTTACAAAAATTATTGTTTCGCCTTAAGCAACCTACACAGCTGTGGACGTGAAATGTCGAGTAACTAATTTTCCTTCTTCTCCTTTTTCATGTTACGTGTAGACCTATCATTTTCAAACGTCTTTTCATCTAATCACTGATTTTCATTCTCTAATCACTGATTTTCATTCTACCACCATAACTGCTGCACGTGCAAGCGCTTTCATGATTTATATAATTCAGCTCACCTTTTTATATTGTTTTGTTATATATATTTATTTATTTTTTATCTTTTTCACACGATCGAATCTTTACCGGCTCGCTTCCTGTCCTGATTTCAGATATTTTTCCTAGACGACGGGTATTTGTACGTCTTTCTTGGCGATGGAGGATCTGCGGGAGATCCTTTCAACCTGGCACAGAACAAGTAGGACGGCGTTTGCCTCTAGCATGTTTCCTTTGCACTGCATGTGAAGTCATTAATCGCCTATTTGCCTGTTCTATAGTACCAAGACTGACAAGTCCACTTCACATTCTTCACGAACAAGACCAATTTTAACAATATCCAAACAGAAAATAACGCGACTTATTAGCGTTCTTAACCAAGATGTCTTCTTTCTTTTTTTTCTTTTTTTTCTTTTTCTTTCTTTCTTCTTTTTTTTGGGGGGGGGGGGGGGGGGAGCGGTGGACGCTAGCAGTTATTCTTGTTTCAGATTTTTGCAGTTATGACAATGATATAGGTTTTCCTCTCCTCTTTCTTTCTTGGATTTAAAACTAATATTCCGTGGAGTGGACATTTTCTGGTGTACTGCGCGCACCTTACACCTACAGAAGCGACAGTTTCTGTGTAACTTTCTTTCCTTTGTTGCGGTGTTGGAGAAGGGGAGGGGGGGGGGAAGCAAATCTATGGCTCAACCAGTACTTCGTTAGCTCGTGTTTTCTTGATTTTAGCCTGAAGGCAAACTTGTGTACGGAAAACAAAGGATTTTATTTTATTTATATATATATTTGTAACGCCCAGTCAACCATGACGGTTATGTCAGGGCGAAAACAAACTTGTGTATAAAAGAAGCACTATGACAAGTCTACTTTACGGTGGAACTGGAAGATATGTCGTTTATGGGTAAGTCTGGTCAGTCACCTATTCAAAAATGGTCTACTAAATAAATTTATATTTAGCATTGTGTGATTTACATAAACGTGCTGTCGTTCAATCTTATTGGTTAGACTGTGTTAAACTGATTCTTATTAAAAGTGGTTTTGATTATGTTTGGGGGAAACAATCATTTTTGGGTGTAAATGGCGAACGGGAATATCCACGGTAGCAAGAAAAACACATTCTCAACAGCGATCATTTACATGCAAAACGAAACAAACAACAACAACAAAACAAACAAATAAAAACAGGCTTTAAAAAACACACCACCAACAAAAACAACCAACAATAACAAAACAGAAAAGAATCACAAAAGGACACATAGAAACGAACGAAACTAACAACAAACAGACCAAAGAAACGAATGAAACCAACAACAAACAGACCAAAGAAACGAATGAAACGAACAACAAACAGACCAAAGAAACGAACGAAATTAACAACAAACAGACCAAAGAAACGAACGAAATTAACAACAAACAGACCAAAGAAACGAACGAAACTAATAACAACAATAAAACTAACGAAACTAGCAAAAACAGACCAAAGAAACAAACTAAACTAACAACAAAGAGACCAACAACCACACAAACTGACCAGTCCAGCTTAGAGGCCTGACCCTGACTTTGCGCACTCGTCTGATGGTGCAGATCATGGTTGCTGGGCAAGGTGTTACGACTGGACGTGGACAGTCCCAGTGAGGTTCCTGGGCGCAGCTACGCTATCCCCCCTGACAACCCCTTCGTGGATCAGGGCCCAGATGTCCGCCCCGAGATCTTTGCCTTTGGGGTGCGGAACATCTGGCGATGCGGGGTGGACACTGGGGACCCTCACACCGGTAGGTTTTAGGGTCAAGCAGCCTCGCTTTGGCTGTCTTCCCAGTCACCTCTTAGGTGTTTTTCTCTGTATTCACCGTCTCTTTTCACCTTTTTTGTTTTGATTTGTTTTGTTCAGTTTCTTGTTTCTTTCTTTCTTTTCTTCTTCTTTTTGGGGGTGTGTGGGTGTGGGTGTGGGTGTGGGGGGTGGGGTGTGGGGAGCAATGTTCGCTTGTCATAGCAGTTTGACTGGGTATATAGCAATCTTTGTGTGTGTGTTTTTTTTATTATAGATGTATAACTTTGGTTAAATCATTTTCATTGGGTACATAACTATACCTTTGTTCTTGCATAGATGGAACTTGGGTTAAATCATTTTCACTGGATATACAACTACTTGTGTTATTGTATCTGGATGGAACTTTAATTGGTTAAATCATTTTTCCGTGGCTTAACGAGACAAGAAACTAAGTAAACACCAATTAATCAACCTACCAACTCAACACTGCATTAGTTCTACACTCAAGCGAAAATCATGTGAACATGTGATGTCCGCTGAGAAGTGAACGATATAATAATAATAATTACAATAAAGATTTCCTGTATGGCTGAATTCCCTAAAATAATACAGGCTCAACGCGCCTAAAGATAGGCGTGAGAAAAAGGCCAGTGATGTGTTACGTTGCTCTTCAACTGAAGTCAGCGGCAATGTGACTCTCAAAACATGTTAAACTTGTTGCCGTTACCGTTTGTTTGTTTTCAGGGTCGGGGCGGGGCCATGTGTTGTGTGGTTGTTGCTGAAGTGTTGCTTTACGTCACAGAAACCGTAAGTTTATTAGGGACAGGAGCCCAAGACGGCCACCTCGACTTTCACACGGCTCCTGAGCTCTGTTGTGTGGTGATGTAGGACAATCATTTTGTTTTCAGGGTTGGGGCGGGGCCGTGTGTTGTGTGGTGATGTGGGACAGTCACTTTATGAGGAGGTTGACCTGCTGAAAAAGGGAGCGAACTACGGATGGAGGTCAAGGGAAGGCTACGAGTGCTACGATAAGGAAATGTGCAACCACATAGGTAAGTTGATTAGCCTATTAGTGAAAATTGCACAGCTTTTGACTTTCTTCAACAGGATAGGTTGAGTGTTGCTTTACGTCCACAGAAACCATAGGCTTATTAGGGACGGGAGCCCAGGACGGCCACCTCGACTTTCACACAGCTCCTGAGCTCTAAAAGGGTCCGTAGTTTCCACACAGCTTATTACTAGCCTGGAGGGGTATCCATGGGCAACCTGTAAGCTGCTACCGTCGCATGTAGCACCCACCAGCCGGGAAAATCCGGAAGAAAAAAGAGGAGAAAAAAAATGGAACTCACCGGCCACAGTCGACGTCACAGCCAGTTTGACCGCGTCAGATTAACAGAATGGATTTGGTTCAGTGTGGAGCCAGCACGTCGCTTATGTTGAGGTCGATGAGTCCGAGTGAAACTGACTTAAATATTATGCTTTGTCCACCCGCTCAAAACTCGGAAATTAATGTCATATTCACTGACAGTTTGCCTGCCACGTCCCACCTTTTTCTCCAAGACCCCCTCCTGGATAGCTGTACTGTTTCTGCCCGTTTCTGCCGGATTCCGCGCGCGAGTGGGCATAGGCTGTGTGTGTGTGTGTGTGTGTGTGTGTGTGTGTGTGTGTGTGTGTGTGTGTGTGTGTGTGTGTGTGTTGTGTGTTGTTGTTGGTTGTTGTTGTTTTTTTTTTGTGTGTGTGTGTGTGTGTGTGTGTGTGTGTGTGTGTGTGTGTGTGTGTGTGTGTGTGCTAGCGTGCATGTGACTCTCGCTGTGTGAGTGTGTGAGTGGTTGCATGTGAGTGTGTGTGCATACGTGGGTGTGTGTGCATACGTGGGTGTGTGTGCATACGTGGGGGGGTGTGCATACGTGGGTGTGTGTATATCTGTGAGTGTGTGTGCGGGCGTCCCTATTCCCCCTGCCCGTACCCCTGCCCCCCTCTCCCCTCCCCCTAACCCCCCCTGCCCCCTGCCCCATCCCCTCATACGTTCCGCCCTTGATCCTTTACTCCCCTCCTCCCATACTCCCGCCTTCCTGACGTCACCCCTTGTGCCCCGCTTTCTAACATCAACTTGTTGTGCCCTGTCTTTTGACGTCATCCCTTTATGTCCCGCTTTGTGACGTCGCCTCTTGTGCCACACTGTGTGACGTCACACTTGTGCCCCGCTTTGTGACGTCACCCTTGTGCCGCAATTTGTGACGTCATCCATTTGGTTTCCCTGCCTTTTGACGTCACCCCTCTGTGCCCCACTTTGTGACGTCACCCCTTTATGCCCCTCCTTGTGACGTCACCCCTTTGTGCCCCGCCTTTCTGATGTGACCCCCTGTATCCAGGGTTGGAGGAGTTGCCGGTGTATGTGTACAATCACAGCGTGGGGCAGTCCGTGACGGGGGGACAGTTCTACAGGGGGTGTCGCAGTCCCTCCCTCAGTGGCAAGTACCTGTACGGAGACTATCAGAGCAGGTACGTATATTCACAGTTTGCTTGGACGTGTTCTTCGCCCTTCGTTTTCCTTTGTGATTCTCTGTCTGTCCGTCTGTGTCTCTGTGTGTGTCTGTTCCTCTCTGTCTCTGTCTGTCTGTCTGTCTGTCTGTCTCTGTCTGTCTGTCTGTCTGTCTGTCTGTCTGTCTGTCTGTCTGTCTGTCTGTCTGTCTGTCTGTCTCTCTCTCTCTCTCTCTCTCTCTCTCTCTCTCTCTCTCTCTCTCTCTCTCTCTCTCTCTCTCTCTCTCTCTCTCTCTCTCTCTCTCTCACGTATAAAAACACTAAACACAAGTACTGAGTCTCTGTCTGTCTCCCCCTCCCCCCCCCCCCCCCCCGCCTCTACCGCTCTCTTTCTCTCTCACTCACTCACTCACTCTCAAACATAAAACAATACAATACAGTCTCCTCGAGTGGGCTTCTCTTTACACTGTTGAAATTCCATCTTATTTCAGACGGTTGTTTAGCCTGGAACAAGTGAAAGCGAGAGAAAACATAGAGTGGCGGAATGCTGACATCACCATGTGCAGTGAAGACATGTGCTCTGAAGGACTGACCAATGTTGTGGAGCATTACATTTTGTCCTTCGGTCAGGACCAGCAAGGTGAGTCACCACTGATGGAGAATACACCAAGTGTGCTGACAGGCGACTTCATGTGCTTGCAAGGCAGATGTAGCCAGCATGTCAGGAAGTATGCTGCTTAACATGTGTTGGCGCACTGACGGGCGAGGAGTATAATGTTGTCATGGACTCGTGTTTATATATGCTAACATGCAAGACGCAAACAGGCGAGGTGTACTGTGTATTGAGCACATTATATGTCTTGGTGTTATGACATGTCGAGGTGTACTGTGTATTGAGCACATTATATGTCTTGGTGTTATGACATGTCGAGGTGTACTGTGTATTGAGCACATTATATGTCTTGGTATGATGACAGTCGAGCTGTACTGGGTATTGAGCACATTATATGTCTTGGTATGATGACAGTCGAGCTGTACTGTGTATTGAGCACATTATATGTCTTGGTATGATGACAGTCGAGGTGTACTGTGTATTGAGCACATTATATGTATTGGTGTGATGACAGTCGAGGTGTACTGTGTATTGAGCACATTATATGTCTGGGTGTGATGACAGTCGAGCTGTACTGTGTACTGAGCACATTATATGTCTTGGTATGATGACAGTCGAGCTGTACTGTGTATTGAGCACATTATATGTATTGGTGTGATGACAGTCGAGGTGTACCGTGTATAGAGCACATTATATGTCTTGGGGTGATGACAGTCGAGGTGTACTGTATATTGAGCACATTATATGTCTGGGTGTGATGACAGTCGAGGTGTACTATGTATTGAGCACATTATATATCTGGGTGTAATGACAGTCGAGGTGTACACGTAATGAGCTCATATTCTGGGTTTGCTGACATGCGAGATATAGACCTACATGTAACGATCTCACACTTTTTGAGTGGTGACAGGTATTGTGTATAATTATGATCTCATGTCCTGGTGAGCTGACATGCAAGGTGTACGTGTATAATGTGATGTGGTGTGCCAACAGGCGAGGTGTACGTGTATAATTTGATGTCGTGCTGAGCTGACAGGAGAGATGTAAATGTATAGTGTGATGTGCTGTGCAGACAGGCGAGGAGTACATGTATAATGTGATGGTGTACTGTGCAGACAGGCGAGGTGTACAGGTATAATGTGATGTGTGCCGACAGGCGAGGTGCACATGTATAATGTGACGTAGTGCTGTGCCGACAGGAGAGATGTACATGTATAATGTGATGTGCTGTGCAGACAGGCGAGGTGTACATGTATAATATGATGACATGCTGTGCAGACAGGCAAAGTGTACATATATAATGTGATGGCGTGCTGTGCAGACAGGCGAGGTGTACATGTATAATATGATGACATGCTGTGCAGACAGGCAAAGTGTACATATATAATGTGATGGCGTGCTGTGCAGACAGGCGAGATGTACATGTGTAATGTGATGGCGTGTTGTGCCGAAAGGCAAGGTGTACAAGTATAATGTAATGTGGTGTGCCGACAGACGAGGTGTACATGTATAATGTGATGGCGTGCTGTGCAGACAGGCGAGGTGTACATGTATAATGTGATGCCGTGCTGTGCCGACAGGCGAGGTGTACATGTGTAATGTGATATCGTGGGGGGGGGGGGGGGGGGGGCAGATATGATTACCTATATAATGTGATGCTGTGCTGTGCCAACAGGCGAGGTGTACATGTACAATGTGATGCCGTGGTATGCCGACAGGCGAGGTGTACATATGTAATGTAATGCCGTGCTGTGCCGACAGGTGAGGTGTACATGTATAATGTGATGTGGTGTGCCGACCGGCGATGTGTATATGTATAATGTTATGTGGTGCTGTGCCGACAGGCGAGGTGTACATGTATAAAGTGATGTGGTGCCATGCCGACAGGCGAGGTGTACATGTATCATGTGATGTGATGTGCCGACAGGCGAGGTGTACATATATAGTGTGATGTGCTGTGCCGACAGGCGAGGTGTACATGTGTAATGTGATGTGGTGCTGTGCCGACAGGCGAGGTGTACATGCTGAGCAGTGTCGGCAGTCTGGCGGACAAGGAGGACGGTGCTGTCTACAGGTTTGTCGACCCTTACAGGTAAGCGGACGCATAGCCACTTTTAAGCAGCAATGCAGTTAAATCTTTCTCTGTGTTGTTCACAGCTTAATCATGATATTAATGTACTGTTCCATTTTCGACAAACATACAGGCTAAACTGTATTAAATGACTTACATCTACAATGTTTTAAATTAGTTTGAAAAAGAAACGGAGCAACATTCTTTATAAGTACCAACGTGATCAAAACGTTTTGGGATTTTTTGAAAGTGTGCGATCGTTGATATATGCAAGTCTCTGAACATTAAGTTGGAAACAAAATCATCCGCTGCCCCAAACCCGTACACTGTTACACACAGAAGAAGGGATAACACCAACATCATGCCATTGTTGTTAGTATCTTGTTGTTGTTGATCGCTTTTATATAGCGCTATTCTCCGCTCTCGAGCAGACTCACTGCGCTCGCTCGTGATTCTACATGCGTGAATAGCTTTTTATAGCGCGTTTTTGAATATCCACCGAAGTGGTGTGCTTACAGCGCTGGCATGGCTGATGACACATAAAACTGCTGCCATCTCGGCGCGTTTTGTGTACACCATACAACCATGCACCATGTCACTTCATGCAAAGCCACATACGTAAGGTGTATGCGTGTTTAGTTGTAACCTGCCACCTGCATTTTTGGCAGAATGACCGGGATCTTTCACATGCTGCTGCGGTAACACGGGGGTGGAACGGATACCGAAATAAGAGTCAGCACAGAAAGTCGACTCTGGAGAATAAAATTCTCCCGCCGCTCCTGCAGGGATTCGAACCCGCGACCTTTTGATCACGAGTCAGGCGCTTTAACCACTGAGCTATCCCTGCTCCCCAAAATGTTTAAAATGTCTTGGGCTGAGCACCGGAAATGTTAGTATATTGTTCACAATGGCTTGTGTTGAGCATCGAAAGCACCGGAAAAATGTTAGTATCTTGTTCAAAATGTCTTTGTGTTGTTCAAAATGTTTTGTGTTGAGCACCGGAAATGTTAATATTTTGTTCACAATGTCTTGTGTTGAGCAGCGAAAATGTTATGTTACTATCTTGTTCACAATGTCTTGTGTTCAGCAGCGTAAATGTTAGTATTTTGTTCACAATGTCTTGTGTTGAGCAGCAGCAAGACAGACGACGACTGCAGGGTGTAACAGTTTTGGACGACGGTGACGACGGCGGTGACGACAACAACGACAACAACAGCGAGGAGGACGTACATCAATGACTACCACGGTGCCGACCACCTCGTGCGTTTCAAGAGACAATTAAGACAGAGAGGACTGGACAAGAGGCAGGCATTATGTCTGCCCTGCCCTTCCTGCTTGTCTCACCTGTTCACAAATTTCCCCATGACACTCAATAAAAACTTGCCTCCAACAATGGGTTGAACCAGGAAATATTCAGTTCAATTCAAAATACTTTATTGTCAGTTGCAATCATAACAATTAAACGGAATTTTTTCTTCGCTCACACCAGCTCTGCCACATTACCAATTAATTAGTTAAATTAAGTTGAACACATTATGGCAGAGCGAATGTGTGAGCTTGGGTCGCGAACAAGAGCTTCAAGAAAGCTCTTCTCTGATGATGATGAAGTGATGCGTAATGTCCTCAGATGTCAGCTGACATATTAGGGACAAGCTGTGACCAATGCCGAAGCACGGTTCAGTAATTCTTTACGTCCACGGAAACCAGAAGGCTCGTTAGGACGGACAGCCCGGGACGTCCACCTCGACTCTCACACAGCTCCTGAACTCTCCGCTCTTCTTTTAGCGAGTTTAACCCCTCCACTGCCCCAGCCTGTAAAATGTCCGGGCTGAAAGATGCAGGGACGCGCCTGCAAACAGCATATTTTCCGGTCCAGTAACTTCTGCTTTCAATGCTTTGCGTTTTCGTGATGATCCTTTAACACGCCAGTGCAATAAAGGAAACAAAAGGCTTAAGGATTTAAAATGTCGCACTATTACTGGTCGTTTTCAAGTGGCATCATGGGAATGAAAGGGTTAACCGCTATTTAACCATAAATGATAACCAAATTCATAGTTACCACTATTCTGGTAAAAGGAGGCAACTGATGCACTGCAGACTACGATTCGAAATGAGTGATTTAAGTAAATTTTGATCTTTCAATCTGCGTCTTACTGATAATCCATCATTCGCTTGTGGTTATCAGTTCGAAACTGCGGAGCAGTTAAAAACAGTTCTGTCAAAACTGTCATCATATACTTATAGGCACAGTTATGTATAAACACGAGAACTATTTAGACATCCAGACGTTACATTTTGGTAAACAGTTCCTTAGAACCCATGAAAATGAATTCATATTTTAATACGTACAGGAATACATAAGACGAACACGGCGTTTCTAATGCCTGACCAACAGTTCACACACACACAAACACACACACACACACACACACACACACACACGCACGCACGCACGCACGCACGCACGCACGCACGCACGCACGCACGCACGCACGCACGCACGCACACGCACGCACGCACGCACACACACACACACACACACACACAGAAATCTTAGAGCTGTCATTTGATTCCCTTTCCTGTCTCCTCTCTTGTTTTCCGCCTAGTCTTCTTCCTCTTTCTGTCTTTCTGTCATTTTTCTGCTAATGGTGCTTTCTTCTTATTTTTTCCCAAGAAAGTTCTTAAACATTTTTTGTTAAGAGTTAGGCTTTTTGTATGGCTCTCGTTGAGCAGCTGTCTTGTCATTTTTCTGCTAATGGTGCTTTCTTCTTATTTTTTCCCAAGAAAGTTCTCAAACATTTTTTGTTAAGAGTTAGGCTTTTTGTATGGCTCTCGTTGAGCAGCTAGGAGATGATAGTTAGTAGGTGGCACGTGCAGCTTGCTGTCATTGGCACTAGTATTTGTCATTATGCATTTATATAACTCTTGACTTTATTATTGTTTCTGTCCGTACCTTTATTTTATTTGTATTTTATTTAATATGGTATCAGTAACTTCGACGGAATTGTCGACGATACCAGCATGTCCTAGCCTTATGTGCTCTTTTAACAGGGGTACTATTGAAGGGACTAACTCTTCAAACATTTGCGTTTAATGTCTATGTTTGTATGTTTTGTTTTGTGTTTGTGTAGGATTGGTTTTGTGGATTTTCTTGAGAAATGGTCAATAAATGAGAAGTTTTCAAATGTGCATTTGCTTATGACGGAGTGTGATCGTCCTGAGGTGATCCGTGGCGGTTGACAGGCCCTTAAAATCCAGTTACTGCTACTGTAATGAAAATGAAACCCCACATTAGTGCTGCCACTACCCTACCTTGAGACTGAAGCTGGTACCCGACTGACTCTCTCTCTTTCTCTGACTGTCTGTCTGTCTGTCTCTCTCCGCTGTTGACGGGGGTGGTGTCGCTGTTGATGGGGGGGGGGGGGGAGGGGGGGGGTCTCTGTTGACGGGGATGATGTCAGTGTCAGTGGGGTCAGCAGGGGTGGTGTCGCTGTTGACGGGGATGATGTCAGTGTCAGTGGGGTCAGCAGGGGTGGTGTCGCTGTTGACGGGGATGATGTCAGTGTCAGTGGGGTCAGCAGGGGTGGTGTCGCTGTTGACGGGGATGATGTCAGTGTCAGTGGGGTCAGCAGGGGTGGTGTCGCTGTTGACGGGGGTGTTGACCGGCGTTGTGTCGCTGTTGACGGGGATGATGTCAGTGTCGGTGGGGGGGGGGGGGGGGTGTCGCTGTTGACGGGGGTGTTGACGGGCGTGGTGTCGCTGTTGACGGGGATGATGCCATTGTCGGTGGGGGGGGGGGGGGTGTCGCTGTTGACGGGGATGATGTCAGTGTCGGTGGGGGTGGTGTCGCTGTTGACGGGGATGATGTCAGTGTCGGTGGGGGTGGTGTCGCTGTTGACGGGGATGATGTCAGTGTCGGTGGGGGTGGTGTCGCTAATGACGGGGATGATGTCAGTGTCGGTGGGGGTGGTGTCGCTGTTGACGGGGATGATGCCAGTGTCGGTGGGGTCAGCAGGGGTGGTGTCGCTGTTGGCGGGGGTGGTGTCGGCACAGCATGGGTTGTCGAGGGCGTTGACGCTGTCGTCAGAAGTATATTCTATGGAATCGAAGTCGTCAGCGTTGACACTGTTAACCCTAGTAGGTGCAGCAATGCCAATGGTGAGTTGAAACTTTACAGCTCACGCATAGATAAGAGAACGGCGCGGGCCACAGGGAACACACGCTATCGCTACAGTAAAATCGCCCCTCTGGACCACAAAATGGCTGACAACTGTGTTTCCCTGGCCCGCACAAATACAGTTTCCTCTACAATAACTAAACCAATTAAAACATGAAAAACATCGAATAAAAGCTACAGTTACCATCTTTTAAACTGTATAAACAAAATGTACACACATGACTTATTTTATTTACAACAAGAGTGGGAAGCAAAGCACGCCATGCAGACGACGGCTATAAAAGAATGGACCTAGAAAGGCATCGGCTACTGATCGATCCTGTGTCTAAATAAACGTTAAATAAACATTCTAAGATGCCAAAATATATTACACATGGCTTAGTGCATAAAAAGGACTAGTTAAATAAAGAGTAGGTAAACAAACAAGCGGTCAAAATGTTAAGGGAGAAAACAGATTTGAAAATGGCGCGCACTGGCGGCTATCGCTGGTCGGCTGTGTAAAGGCCATGTGGCGTTACGCCACACGCCGCGCTTCAAAACAAAAACAGTCGTCTGCTCCGGTTCCCGGGTTACTAATAGTACAGTAAAGAAATTGCGTTGATCCGTTAAGCAGGGCGGGATTAATGTAGAAACATATACAAAGAGCACTTGCTCACACAGGGTCAGCGTCAGCAGTTTGCTTTTGCCAGCACTGATCTGGACGATGAACACCAGTAGGTCGTCAGGAACATCATTATAGGAGTCGTCCAGCGTGTCGTTGACATCTGTACAGATTGGTTTCCTTTGTTTGTTTTGGTCTCGCCATGTACACTGTAATTTCTGGTTGTTCGGCACACTGGGTACGTAGCGTTCTTCCAGGACAGCCCTCCAAATCGAAAGTGTTCTAGTGGGGCATATAGAAATAATTATTGTCCTGTATAGGGTCTAACGTTCTGGTTATAGTATCAAGGTCGTCAAGGTCGAGAGGATCAGTATGTGGGTGTGTTGCTTGCAGTGCCATGTTTTGGTGAAGAGGGTGATCGGCCAAGCAAAAAGTAAACATGGTGCTTAACGTCCACAGAAACCATAAGGTTTATTAGGGACGGGGAGAATGGGGGAAATGGGAGAGATTATATACCTATCGCTACACTGTCACCACCAGAATGACTTGTGCATTAAGGCCGGCAGCGATGAGAGCCATTTTAATGTTTCATAATTGTGAAGGACAAAGCCTCAAGACAGTGTCCACAAACCACAACGTTTGAAGAGAAATGAGAGCCGAAGCGGATTCGAACCGAGGTCCCTCCGCTTACCAGCCTAACGCCTTACCGCTAGGCCAAACCGGCTCACGGGGCCAAGCGCCGGCTCCATGGTTTATGCAGTTACATATTGCACAGTGTTCTCGGTAGTCCTACATCACACAACACAACAACACTACACGTCCGGCCCTCACAGCTCTTTGTTGGCCAAAGGGCCCAGGTGGCGTATATGCTTTCATGTTGCTTAACGTCGACGGAGGCGAGATGGCCTATTAGGGAAGGGGACGACAGAGTGAAGGCTCGATCGCGGAAACCGCCCGAAAAAGACCGGAGAGACCGTGGACCGCCGCCAGAACAATGGATGTGTTAAGGCGGTGTCCCCTCGCCATTGCCCAGCGACTTGTGCACTGCACAATTGCTGTTTTAACGGCTGTGCTTGGACAGAATCACAAAGACAATGTCCGTTGCACTGCTGTTGATGGACATCTTGGACAACTCAAAGCAAACTTGCTCAGCCCAGCTCCACCTCCCTACTCATGATCACTTCTGGGCTAACTTGAGGGTCCAGCTCCACCTCCCTCCTCTAAGATCTCTTGATCTTTTGATCTCGCCTGGAACCCAGCTCCACCTCCCTCCTCTAAGATCTCTTGATCTCGCCTGGAACCCTGCGCTAAGGCGCATATCAGCGGCTAGTGGTGTACGTACCCACACTCCGAGCATCGCTTTCCGGCACCTTCCTCCAAGATGTCGTAAACCAGTGCTTGGAGTCTGGTACACGTGTACCATCACTGACGCACTCAACCACTTCCAGTTACCAGCCGAAGCGTGAAGCGTGTCCGTAGGTGACGCGGTGAGCGCCTTTTCAAGTCATCGAAGCTGGAGCGTCTTCACGCCTGAGTGCAGCACTTGACGACACTCACGGTCTCATCAAGTCCTTCAGGCCAGTTACGTCATGACCATGACGGTCAGCTAAGCCTTTATGGTTTACGTGGAATAAAAAAACAGTAAATGATATTTTACGTGATTGTCTATGCGGATGGCACGCAAAATCCGTAGATTGAATCACTGGAACACGACATAACTGTACATATAATTTGTAACACGGTTATGGTACTTTAACATTGGATAAACAACGTAAGCTGGCAGAGCAGAAAAACGTGCGTGTCGACCGGTCGACACGGAAGAGAATGAATGAATGAATAAACTTTATTTTACGAGGGTAGTGGAGAAGACTCGAGGTCTTTTTACATCCAGCCCTCGCCCATGTGGGAAACTACTATAACTAAGGATACAGTGAGCTACAGTGTGTTGAGTACGTGTACATTCATACAAACCATGTTGAAATGGACACCAGTAACCGAGAAACAAGTCGATGATGAGCATAAAAAATATATATACATATAAAGATTAGCTTGATCTGGGGTAAACACATACACGCGCGCACGCACGTAAAATTAAGGACATGTTTGTCATCGAAAAGTACATGCACATAGAGCGCAGGCACAAATGTATGGGCTGCCTGAAGCAGCACAACACAGGTTGGAGCAACACATGGAGATTTTTTTTATCTATGATCATGGTTTCACGTAACACCTAAAGAGAGAGAGAGAGAGAGAGAGAGAGAGAGAGAGAGGAGAGAGAGAGAGAGAGAGACGCAGCGAGAGAGAGAGAGAGAGAGAGAGAGAGACGCACCGCAGCGAGAGAGAGAGAGAGAGAGAGAGAGAGGAGAGAGAGAGAGAGAGAGAGAGAGAGAGAGAGGAGAGTGAGAGAGAGAGAGAGAGACGCAATGAGAGAGAGAGAGAGAGAGAGAGAGAGAGAGAGAGAGAGAGAGAGAGAGAGAGAGAGAGAGAGAGAGAGACGCAGCGAGAGAGAAGAGAGAAGGAAGAGAGACGCAGCCAACAGATTATCAGATAAGAGCCAGCTGAAAACCCTGCGAGCCAGCGCAAGGGTGGGAAAGCGTCTGTTGTCCACAGGTGTCTGGAACCACCTCTTGCGTCACCATCGCTGCGCTGACTCGACGTGTCCACGTGCACTGTCCGGCCAGCTAGTGGACGAACCTGACTCGCGATCGCTACGTCCCTGCGTGTCGCGTACCGTGCTGGACCTGGCGGCTGTGGGACGGCAACACCGTCTTGTGGTCAGACCGCAGTGTGAAGGGAAGAGGTTGTGTCAGCTCCTGCTCTGCCTCTGGCTCTGGCTCTCCGCGTGAATACTCACAGGTGACGGATGTTCATACTCTTCGTCTGTCTTCTCTCTGGCTCTCCGCGTGAATACTCACAGGTGACAGCCATTCATACTCTTCGTCTGTCCTCTCTGGCTCTGGCTCCTCGCTTGAATACCCACAGGTGACAGACATTCATACTGTTCGTCTATCTTCTCTCTGGCTCTCCGCGTGAATACCCACAGGTGACAGACATTCATACTGTTCGTCTGTCTTCTCTCTGGCTCTCCGCGTGAATACCCACAGGTGACAGACATTCATACTGTTTCGTCTGTCTTCTCTCTGGCTCTGGCTCTAGTGCTGGCTCTGGCTCTCCGCGTGAATACTCACAGGTGACAGCCATTCATACTGTTCGTCTGTCCTCTCTGGCTCTCCGCGTGAATACCCACAGGTGACAGCCATTCATACTGTTCGTCTGTCC
>OY757543.1:5279454-5286954 GCA_963584105.1 Alviniconcha strummeri
CAGACGCTTCCACAACGAACAGACCGCCACACAGCAGAGCTCCCCGTGACCAGCAGTACAAGGTAGCTGAGCTTTTTGCCCGGTGTCATACGGAATCACCTACGTCTACATACGATAAGCTCGTTTTTCACACTAATTGGCAAAAAGCGCGCGTGCCGAACTTCACGCCACGAAGAGCGCGGGGAGAGGGAATAATGCATGTTCATCTGTACCCCCCCCCCCCCATTTTTTTTCTTTCCCCTCTCTCTGTCTCTCTCTTCTTCTTCTTTTTTTCTTCTTTTTTAAATCTGACATGTAAATGAGACAAAAAGATTCGACTGGAATCTGTGAACGATGCCAACATTCTTCCAAGCACTGGAATTCATCGTTTTTAACCGTTGAACTGTTAAGTGTCGTTTTGTCGCTTGACGAAGGGGATTACCCCGAAAATTTGCAGGTTGTGTGTCTGTGTCATAATAAATAAACGTCCTTCCTTTGGAGGAAGGTGCCGGAAAGCGATGCTCGGAGTGTACACCACAAGGTTGCACAGGTAAAGCATGGACTATATATATGTATACAGTTCCATGGCTAAAGCACGTGCGGTAACTACGCAGGCCCAGTACCACAGGTTGCACAGCTAAAGCATGGACTCTATGTATATTTATGTACAGGTCCATGGCCAAAGCACGTGCGGTAGATACACGGCAGGCCCAGTATCACAGGTTGCACAGCTAAAGCGTAGATTGTATACATGTATATGTGCAGGTCCATGGCTAAAGCACGTGCGGTAGCTACGCAGGCCCAGTACCACAGGTTGCACAGCTAAAGCATAGACTGTATGTATGTACCGGTCCATGGCTAAAGCTACGCGGCAGGCCCAAAACCACAGGTTGCACAGCTAAAGCGTAGATTGTATACATGTATATGTGCAGGTCCATGGCTAAAGCACGTACGGTACCTACGCCACAGGCCCAGTACCACAGGTTGCACAGCTAAAGCATAGACTGTATACACGCATACAGGTCCATGGCTAAAGCACATGCGGTATCTACGCGGCAGGCCCAGTACCACAGGTTGCACAGCTAAAGCATGGACTGTATCATGTATGTACAGGTCCACGGCTAAAGCACGTGCGGTAGCTGGTACTGTCTCGCACGCAAGAGTGCTGTTAACATCAGGAGCCGTTCTGCTGTCATCACCTTTAACAGGTGATTGCCCGGTCGTTGACAGTGATACGTCAGCAGGATTTATTTTGTAACGTCTCTCAAACAAGTTTCCAGCCCACGTACTGGGAAGGTAGGTAGGTGTTTCTGAAGAGTTAAAGTATACGATCCAAACACATAAAATGTTCAACTGTTTATTAGGACAAAATACAACCTGCAAATTGTCGGGGTAATCCCCTTTATCAAGCTACGAAACGACACTTAAACAAGTCAGACGGTGAAAAACGATGAAAAATGAGATGGAAAGCTAAACCACTGATCTGTTTTTGGTTGAGTTACGCTGTTTTCTTGTCCATTTAAAGTTTGTCCAGACAGACTGACTTGGCCCAGTGAGTTCGGCCTGTGTAAGACCGCTCACGGTGAGTTCGGCCATGGAATAGTAAGTCTGGCCCATGTGAATCCGGCAAAGTGAGTTCGGCCATGGAATTGCAAGTTTGGCCCATGTGAGTCCGGCAAAGCGAGTTCGGCCATGGAGTTGTAACTTCATATGAGTCCGGCCCTCGGTGAGTCCGGCAAAGTAAGTTTGGTAAGGAATAGTAAGTTTTTTTTCGGTAAAGTCAGTTTGGTAAGTTTGGCTTATGGCGAGTTCGTGGTGCGCTGATAACGTTGAACCGGAAGGGGGTGTGTGAGGGTGGAGGTGATGGTAGATGGATGCAAGCCGGTGAGGAGTCCTCACGGCAACATTGAAAAAGTATCTTAAGTTCTTAAATGAACTGAAGATAATTTAAGAACTTAAGATACTTTTTCAATGTTGCCGTTACAGCTAGTACAATGCAGTTTTACTGCCAAGTGTCAATACAATAACACCAGGAATGTTTCGTCCTTGGAACCATGACACGTTTTGGCTGAGAGTCGAGGCGGCCGTCCTGGGCTGTCCGTCCTAACGAGCCTGCTGGTTTCCGTGGACGTAAAGATTTATTGAATCGTGAATCCCTAATATGTCAACTGACATCTGAGGACATTAAGCATCACTTCATCATCATCATTGTTGCTGTACTGGTGTTAGTGATAATGAACCAGTACCAAGAAATATTCCTTGTACTTCCAGCTTTTCGTTAGACAGAGTGATATTATGCATAAATTAGCGCCAGAGGCAGGAGACGGAGTGAAGCAGGGACCGGATGATGAATGGCTTGTATTGTTTTAATGAAACTGGGATTGTTAAACGAAGTAGTTATTTCATTTTTATTGTTGACATATTCATGCTGTCTTGGCGAAAATCTGAATTCTGCCCCTCCAGCAAACACAAGCGATAGGACTCAGCGAATAGGTCTTTGCACGTGAATACGGAGACTGAAGAGATAAGTTTTCATTGTGACTGTCACGCCAATACTGGTTTGACCAGTAAGTAAAGTAAGTAAACATGGTAGTTAACGTCCACAGAAACCATATGGCTTATTATGGACGGGGAGAAGGGGGCAAACGGAGTACTGAGGTGGGGGAAGAGGGAGATTATACTGATACCTATCGCTATACTGTCACCACCAGAACGACTCCCGCATTACGATGGGCAGGATGAGAGCCATTTTAATGTTTTATTAACTGTGAGGGACAAAGTCACAAGACAGTGTCCACAAACCACAACTTTTGAAGAGAAAGGAGAGCCGAAGCGGACCTGTCCATGGTTTCTTGTTCGTGCCCAGGGGTGCCACAGTACCCAGTCTTTGGATGATGAGGGGTTTTGTGTGCTTTCGCTCAAGCGGGTCCCCGTGTAATCTACCTGCCACGGACCTGTAACTCGGGCTATGCTCCGTGAACAGGGCCAGCCTCACTGTGCTGTAAAGGTTCAACAGGTCACGGTCAGTCTGTTAGGAGGGCGTACTGGTTGTTGTTTAGTGTAGAGGCTAGCGTTTAAAAGGGCTAATCTGACTGCTCTCTATCATACGAACATTCTCTCTCTCTCTCTCTCTCTCTCTCTCTCTCTCTCTCTCTCTCTCTCTCTCTCTCTCTCTCTCTCTCTCTCTCTCTCTCTCTCTCCCCCTCCCTCTCTCTCTCTCTCTCTTCCTCAGTTGCTTATAATATTTGTTTGTGGTATTGTCGTGTTTATTTGTGTTTGTAGTATTGCAAGGATTGGCTGTTAGATAGGTCCAAATGGACCTAAGGCTACTATCCTTGAGTATTAAAGTTTTCGAGTTCGAGTTCTCTCTCTCTTAATCATGTATACGGATACCGAATCATTACAGTTTGGCATGTTTATGACATGCATCTACGAATGCAGTACAATCATTCCTTGTATCACAGTGTGTGTGTGTGTGTGTGTGTGTGTGTGTGTGTGTGTGTGTGTGTGTGTGTGGTGTCAGTGTGTGTGTGTGTGTGTGTGTGTGTGTGTGTGTGTGTGTGTGTGTGTGTGGTGTCAGTGTGTGTGTGTGTGGAGAGAGAGTCACACGAGCATTCTCGGTTACAAAGGATAAGCTAGGGGGTAGGGGGGTTAGGGTGGGGGTGGGGGTGGGAAGGGGGTTGTAACTAATTTGACAGCAACTGAACTGGCAGCAAATTTTCAGACAATGTGCAAGTGCCCGCTCGTTCCAAAATTGTACAACTAAACTTCTGTCTCCCTAAGTCTCCCTCCATTCCCAGAAAATGCACAGCTCACAACCACCCACCTACCCATTCTCTCAAAAAACTTACGACTTGCAATCCCCCTTCCTTCTCCACCCTCACCCCGAAAAATATATAACTCGCGAGCCCTCCCGCCCCTCGCCCCCCCCCCCCCACACCTTCCCTCGCCATCCGCTCCTACTGCCACGCCCCTCCCCCCCTCCCCAAACCCCATCCTTACCCTCCCCCTAAAAATGTACAGCTCCCGATAAACCGGAATAGAACCTGTTTCTGTGTTAAGCATTATCCGCTGACGCGAACTGCGAGGTGAACGGGTGACAATAAACCCTCCCGCCCCACCCCCCACCGCTACCCCCACCCCCACCCCCACCGCCTAGTGCCCATAGTAACGCCTTTGTTCCGCACTATTTCAGAACCCCTTTGACGACCAGCATTGATTGCTGCTCAGCCGGCAAGAAAATGATCTTCTTTGGCGCTCTCGGGGGACACCGTTAAGGCGGTTTACGGCTCGTCTACAAAGACGTCAACTCTAGGTGATCAACGGCCTGCTGTTTCACGACCCCTACGTGCTGACCTGCTGACCCACTGCACAATACTGAACGTGCGCTAGCTGTGCCTGGCCCCGGCTCTTCTCTATTCAAGTTCCTCTTTTCAACGTTGTCTGGAAGAAAAGATGTGGCTGGTCAAACCGGGCTTTTGCGTTCTCCTCACCGCTGTCTCTGTGATTACGCGTGCTCGCCCCGTCCGCGGCGTATCGTCCGACGGAAGCGTGACGTCATCGTGTCTGTGTCTGGAGAAAGCTGTGGACGAGCTGTACAACCCTGTGGAGTACCTCGCTGTCAGGAGCCGCGACTCGGTGCTGAGTCTCGTGGTGGAGCAGAGAGGAGTTATCCGCGCCTTCCTGGAAGGTGATCGTGAACGGCAACAGGTCTTCATGGACATCACCGACCGTGTCACGACCAGTCACACGCAAGGAGAAGAGCGGGGTGAGTAGTACGTGCTCGCCACAGTGGCGTGCTCTTCTTTCGCCTGGCTGCATGCTGTGTGCCCGTTCACCCTGGTCACGGGTGTACGATCTCTTCTAAACATAATTACAGATCTGAGCAGACTGAAATGACACACGAAAGATGCTGTCGTTTTACCAGTCCATCACCAGTAATGCATGTATTTGTAGTGTGTGTGTGTGTGTGTGTGGGGTGGGGGGGGGTGCGCGCATGCGTGCGTGCGTGTGTGTGCGGGGGCGTGGGGGTGGTGGTAAGTGGGTTGGTGGGTGTGATGAAATGGGTGTATCCTTATATCTTTGTAAGCGCTCTGGGTTCTTACGTGATGGGGCGCCATACATAATCTATTATTATTATTTATATTGGCGATATATAATAACAGACTTGAATATTTTTTTAGCTTACGAGAGCTTAGATGTATTCACTGTGTGTATCTGGAACTGTCAACACGCAAGGTTTTGTGTTGAAGTTTTTTACGCGCTATATAAAAAAATGTCGTTCATTCGTTCATTTATTTATTCAATGTTTTGAGCATTAAAACAAGATCCAAACACACAGAAGACTAAAAAAAGAACGTTATTTATTTGACTGGATACCAAAACAACATGACAAAACAGATTAACAAAAAGCAGATATGTATCTACGTCTCATTTTTCACCGCTTACCTGTTAAGTGTTGTGTTGTAGCTTAAAAAAGACTGGACACTAAAACAACATAGCAAAGCAGATCAAGTACCCTACATCTCGTTTTTCAGCGTTTAACTGTTGTTTAAGTGTTTAAGTGTTGTTTAACTATTGTTTAATTGTTGTTTAACTGTTGTTTAAGTGTTGTTTAACTATTGTTTAAGTGTTGTTTAGGTGTTGTTTAAGTGTTGTTTGACTATTGTTTAAGTGTTGTTTAGATGTTGTTTAAGTGTTGTTTAACTATTGTTTAAGTGTTGTTTAGGTGTTGTTTAAGTGTTGTTTAACTATTGTTTAAGTGTTGTTTAACTGTTGTTTAATTGTTGTTTAACTGTTTTTAACTATTGTTTAAGTGTTGTTTAACTGTTGTTTAACTATTGTTTAAGTGTTGTTTAAGTGTTATTTAACTGTTGTTTAAGTGTTGTTTTGTAGCTTCAAAAAGGGGCTTACCCTGAAAATTTTCATGTTGTGTTTTGTCATAATAATTAGCATTCTGTTTAACCTTTGACGAGTTTGGATTTTGTTTTGATCGAGCAGAGTTCTGACGCTATTTGGAAAAGTATGCAAGAGTATGATAGTTATTCTAACATTTCAGTGATTTGGCTGAAATTCATTTTTAAAATTAAAAAGCAAAAAGAAGGCGTACGGTTCTTTTTAAACTTTTATGATTTGGTTTGAGCGAGCACAGTTCTGACTCTATCTTGAAAAGCATCCAAGAGTATGATAGTTATTCTAATATTCAGTATTTAGCTGGAATTCATTAAAAAAAAAAAAAAAAAAAGGTCGTCATTTTCGCTGGCTGAAATATTGATGAGTGTATAAGAGAGACGGTACTCACTGCCACGCCTCAACGTTGTTTAGGTCTGCTGAGTGTGGCCCTTCACCCCGACTACAGCCAGAGTGGCAATGGCAGGCTCTTTGCTTACTACATTACCACCGTCTCTGGCCAGGACTATGCTTACGTCAGCGAGTTCCAGGTCAACAATGACGTCGTAGACGTGACATCAGAACGACATCTGCTGCGAATGAAGCAGCTTTCCAATAGAGGCAACGGTGGTCAGGTTCGTCAGCTGCGCTTTCGAATTCCTAAAATGAAGTATGCGTCCGATTTGTGAAAGCCTGAGAAGCAAATAAATGTGCCAACACCTGCCATTCATTGATCAGTTAATCCATAAGTCATTCCATCAGTTAATGAGTCAATTTACCATTCATTCATCCACGAGCAAATAAACACATTACTAGGCCTACATATGTACTCTGTGTCAGCGGTTTCCCATTTAGAATAGCACATCATGCTTGCTTCTTTACTGTGTCAGCGGTTTCCCATTTGGTGTAGCACACAATGCTTGCTTCCTTACTAGCTTGCTTGCTTACAAGGCTTGCTTCCTGACTTGCTTACTAGTCAGTGGAAATATCGTAGAGCAGAACCGCTCTGTGATACTCCGTGCCAAATAGAACTTTTTATTATTATTATTAGAAACAGCACACACACACACACACACACACACACACACACACACACACACACACACACACACACACACACACACACACACACACACACACACACAAGCAACAACAACAACAAACAAACAAACCAATAAAGAATGACAGATTTACTCGCCCATACGTCTCCTTCGGAGCATAGGAACAGTGCACATGTAAAGTCATTTAGCTGGTTTAGCTTGGTTAGTCTTTTAAAGGTGGTTAAAAGACGTTTATTTCAAAGAACTTGAACAGTTCGTTTCCTGCCGTTTTTCCTTCTTCATCTCTAAGAACACTGGATAACTGATGATGGACTGTCATCTTTATGTATATTGCGACTGACCGTGGCTCAGTTCCGTTTGTACGTTTTGCTGCTGTCTTTCTCAGTCCTCGTCTATGAAAGATTATTATTATTGATCGCTTTTATATAGCGCTATTCTCCGCTCTCGAGCAGACTCACTGCGCTTGCATGTGATTCTACATGAGTGAATAGCTTTTTATAGCCCCTTTTTTTTTAATATCCACCGAAGTGGTGTACTCACAGCGCTGGCATGGCTGGTGCCACATGAAACT
>OY757543.1:5296450-5326450 GCA_963584105.1 Alviniconcha strummeri
AGGCCACTCAGTACTAGTATAGTGACGGATCTGGCCGCTTCAGTCGCCGGGAAGCCGCCAGCGCTATATAGTTGTCAGTCATTGCGGTTAAGCGCTCAGGGTATATATCGAGATGAGGTTCTCGACAATTGTTAATAAACTGTACATATAACAAAAATAATTATTACGGGGGAAAGAAAAGTCAGTAAAAAATAATTGCCTCCCAGCCGGTACTGATAACTTGCCTACGATCCGGCCGAAGTGCCGCCGACTCAGTCACGTTCAATCAGTGACTTCGCGAGCACATGCCTGTTTCGCAACACAGACTCGCCATTTTGTGCCACACCTGGCACACATTTTCTCTTTTTCAAACCAGTGAACAGTACCTGGAAGAAACCACGGGAGCTGACGACTTGAAATTAGTCATAAAGAGTGGGTGCATTAAGGGAGAGAACAAGTGAAGCGATGACCTTTCTAAAGAGTTTTGTCCCATTACTTGGTGAACACTTCCGTCAATGACAGGTTTCCGGCGGAGCCAGTAAACATTCGGGTTGTTGACAATGGAGGGACATAGGCACGAGACGAAGCGGCAACATTTGACTTGCAGATCGCCGCATTCATAAGATGTTTTGCCTGTCGCGGGTGGAGAGACGAGGAGCAATGACGGGTCAGCCGTGTCATGACCTGAAGGCCTGATGCAGTGTCTGGGCACCTGTCATCTGCCACAGAACGTAGTTGCAGACATTGATTAGCATAAATCTGCGCCAAACTGGGAAGGTGAGAAACCTGATCAGTTTTTTTCTTTTTGGGAGGCATCCGTTTTGTAAGATGTAATCGGATCCGTAGCACTCAGTTTTCGATCATACAGACTTTGAAGCTCTATGATTTTTTTTGACTTTTTTTAAGTGCCTGGCGTCTCTGGTCATTTTAATTAACACCTAATTCACAATTTCCTCCGGGTCGTGGGGGGTAGAAGGGGGGGTGGGGGTGGGGGGGTGGGGGAACTGAGAGAGCTGCAGAAGAATTGACTTGTGAGAGCGCCTACTTTAATAATGGTCAGTATAACAATCGAAGGCTTAATTAATTAAGTAGTGACGTAGTGCTAGTAGTACTCATCAACTACTTCAACTTGCCCTTCGGTGACCCCATGAGGTTGACGGGACATTAAAGTCTAAATACTGACTGTTAGCTAACTTCTCATTGTTTTAAAACTGAATGGACGTGGTTCACCAGAAACAGGTTTGGCTTTTGTTGTTTTGTGTTTGTTTTCTCACAAAGTGTGTCAATAATATTTTATCCAGATATATATCCATTTATTTTATTTTTAATATTTTATTTTTGTTTGGATCACTATAAATAATTGAGAATGCACTCTTTCAAATACGGGGGCGGGGATAGCTCAGTGGTTAGAGCACCGGACTCGTGATTGAAAGGTCGCGGGTTCGAATCCCTGCTGGAACGGCGGGAGAATTTTCTTCTCCAGGGTCGACTTTCTGTGCTGACTCTTATTTCGGTATCCGTTCCACCCCCGTGTTACCACAGTAGCACGTAAAAGATCCCGGTCATTCTGCCAAAAAGTGCAGGTGGCAGGTTACAGCTAAACACTCATACACCTTACGTATGTGGATTTTATTGAACCGTGCTTCGGCATTGGTCACAACTTGTCCCTAATATGTCAAATGACATCTGAGGACATTAAGCATCAACTCATCATCATCATCTTTCAAATATCAGAGTGAATAGACCAGTGGACTGGTGCTGCGTCTTTCTGTTTTATTCTCAATTTTGTGTAGGGGCAGACAAAATGTCCAACTGATTTCAGTGTGCAGGCACAGCAGATTAGGGAAGATCAAAGAACTTAAATATTTGAACTGAACAATGGAATACTAACTGAGTGACTGGTTGCCACAATGCCAGTGGTTAACTCAAACGGAACTGAAGAAGACCTGTTAAAATGAATCGTTCTCCTCCTGCTATAAGGATTGTGCATGGTTGAATGGTGTACACAGAACTTGCGCCAAAACGACAGCATTTCACGTGGCAGCAGCCGTGCAACAACCACAGAGCGCTACCAGTAGACCACTTACGTGGATATTAATAATACGCGCTGTAAACAGATACAGTCACTCATTCAGAATCACATGCGACATATGTAACTATGAATAATAATTGTACATCTCATTTCAGGCAGTCCATTGGAACACAAGATGTTTCCTGTTTGTGTAGCTGACTTGCTTAAGATAACAAAAGGTTTACTGATAAAAGTTTAAACTAAAATCTAATTAATTCAAATAATAAAAAGCAGATCTGTGCAGTTCCACATGCACTTTAAGTTTAACCTTTACCAAACATATAGGTTTAAATTTGATGTACATGTTACATACAACACATTCATATTATCATAACTTGTCCCGTTTTCATGCTACCTCCATGCAGCTTCACAACTTGCTAACTAAGCATCTTCACAAGTGTTCCCCAGAATGGCTTGCTTTTGTCAACAAAGTATTAAACAAAATGGGAAATAACACTGTGAGGCAGTTTGTGCCTAGCGGTAAAGTGCTAGGCTGGTGCTTCGGCTCTCCTTCTGCCTCAGAAGTTCTGCTTTATTATATTGACACTATCTAGTCACTAATATCTTGTGGCTTGACCCCTCACATTAATGAAGCATGAATAATGTGGATCTCTGGTTGTGGCTGTCGCAACCCCCTACTGCCCCTTTTTTGTGGGTGGAGGGGGGTGGGTGGATGGGGAGGTATTGACACTGTCTAGTCACTAGTGTCTTGTGGCTTGACCCCTCACGTTAATGGAGCATGAGTAATATGGATCTCTGGTTGTGGCTGTCACAACACCCCTGTTCAAATAGAGTAGCCTGTCTGATGTCTTCGGGGAGATTGTGCCAGATGTGGGGGCCAAAGTGTGAGAAAGTGTCAAACTCAAAGCCATGGGTTTTGCGGTTGAAGCGTTCGAGTTTGAGGAAGAGCAGAGAGAGTGGGAAGGAGGGTAAGGCATAGAGGGGGAAGAACTTGTGATTGCATTGTTATGCAAGCAGTTTTGTATTTTATTCATTCAGAAATTGGGAGCCATGATTTTATTTTGTGCTCAAGGCTCATCTCTTCAGAGAAGGCTTGCATCATTCCCTCAGTGAAGGTCTTAAGTACTTCTCTTCATGCGCACGCGTGTGTGACATTGATTTTCAGATGGAATCTAAACACTGTGTAGGTAATATGGTGTGTGAGTCAAGTGAAAACAGAAACTGCCAATAGTTATGGTGTGTGAGTCAAGTGAAAACAGAAACTGCCAATAGTTATGGTGTGTGAGTCAAGTGAAAACAGAAACTGCCAGTAGTTATGGTGTGTGAGTCAAGTGAAAGCAAAAACTGCCATCTGGTACTTCCAAGCAGAGGACAGTGCTGGCTGGCATCCATTTGTTTTAAAGTTGGTTGACAACAGTTGCACTGCATGCCAGCTGGGATTTCTGTTCAGCTGAGACCTTCTCAGTCTTACTCTTACACTACAGTCTTAGTACTAAACGCACACATGTCAACAGTCTTAGTATTAAACACATACATGTCAACAGTCTTAGTATTAAATGCACACATGTCAACAGTCTTAGTATTAAACGCACACATGTCAACAGTCTAAGTATTAAACGCACACATGTCAACAGTCTTAGTATTAAACGCACACATGTCAACAGTCTTAGTATTAAACGCATACATGTCAACAGTCTTAGTATTAAACACATGTCAGTAGCTACTCACAACCATTTTTGAGGGCTTGGGGCCAACTGCATGGAATAGAAACTGAAGTTAACATGATGATGATATAGCAGTCTGGGAATAGAAGCTATTCTTTGATTTGTCCGCTTTCCATAAATGTGCATATTTGTAAATTTGCCTTTAGTTTAATATGTATAATAAAAAATATTTTTTACATGTTTCTCTTGTCTATTGACTTTTCATTTTCACTTGCAGGATTTTGTTTCATCCTAGAAAATCCACACAAGTTTAACTGTGGCATCAAGAATAAAAGGTCACCATGATACATGTACGAGCAGTGAAGATGCCAGGGGGCAACCTGCGAGGAGCACTGCCAGGATTCTATACCTCCTCTGGGTTCGGACCCCCTAACGTCAAGGAACAGTTGCGACGAGGTGTCGTCTTGGCCACTGTGGCTTCTGTTCTGATTGTGGTGGGATCCATGCTTACGTGGCTTGGTAGGAACTTTTGAGACATTATTTTTTTTTACCCCCTTAGCCATCCTTGTGTGTGTGTGTGCATGTGTGTGTGTGCGTGTGTGTGTGTGTGCATGCATGAGTGAGTGCATGTGTGTGCGTGTGCAAGTGGCACTATTGAGAATAAATGGTCATTATGTTTATTACTAAAAGAAATTAAAGTACTAGTGTACATCATACTGGGAATGAGGTAGCCAAACATGGGACTTCCAGATAAAATGATACTTGATACAAATAAGTTGCTGATGTTTAAACTTACACATCTGTGGTGTACATAGTTACTATAATTTCTAAGCTTTGCCAATATTTTCAGCTAGTGCATTCTCTTCTGATATAATGTTTTTGTTTTTTCTGAGTCAGAAGTGCATGCATTATAAAGCAATCCTTATAAAATGAGCAACTACTAGCTGTTGTAAATTACTTCAGACAAGACTTACGCATCAGGGCTCATATAATGTCTGAATAGCAAATATATTTAATAGCCCCCCTAATCACATTTCTTTTCCAAATGGTGATGACACTGAGCAAATCAGCATGTGTAAAGTGCAAAGGGCTGTCTGACCAGTCTAATAACTTTTAAAGTTGTACTCATTTTTCTACATTTAAGCAGCCAAAATGGCATATATATATAATTTTATATACAAATGGTGGCTCTGAATCTGATGCTGCTGTTACCAACAAAGGCTACTAGCACTACTGAGGAGAAAATGGACCAGCTCCATCCCACATACCATTGAATTTGAAGACCACAAACTATTCAAGAAGGTTTGGATTTACCCATCTAGACAGATCATTATCAACACACTTTACACAGATGCAAGTCTTGAATGGGAAGGGGTCATTTTGGTCACTGACAATTGCATGTTGTCATGTGGTGCCCGATCAGTTTAGAGTTTTGGACGTCACATGCATTGCCTTGTTGGTAAAACTGACAGGTTGTTGGCAAGTGTTGTAACTTGTATCCTTGTGCAGTGTACACAGAGGGGTATGACTGGTTGTTGACAGGTGTTGTAACTTGTATCCTTGTGCAGTGTACACAAAGGTTTATGACAGGTTTTTGACAGGTGTTGTAACTTGTATCCTTGTGCAGTGCACACAGAGGTGTATGACTGGTTGTTGACAGGTGTTGTAACTTGTATCCTTGCGCAGTGCACACAGAGGTGTGTGACTGGTTGTTGACAGGTGTTGTAACTTGTATCCTTGCGCAGTGCACACAGAGGTGTATGACTGGTTGTTGACAGGTGTTGTAACTTGTATCCTTGTGCAGTGTACACAGAGGTGTATGACTGGTTGTTGACAGGTGTTGTAACTTGTGTCCTTGTGCAGTGTACACAGAGGTGTTTGGCAGCAAGGTCCCCATCATGGGACCACTGGTGATGGCGCTGGGCGTCCTGCTGGTAGTGCTGTCCATAAGACAGTTCTGCTTAGTCTGGAAACTCAAACACACTGCCACCCCTGTACCGAAGGTCAGTACATGTAACTGGTTTGGATCTCAGTTTCTTGTGTTCTGATTTTGTTTTCGTTTATGGTCTTTCCGTGGCTGGAACCATCCTGGCTGGTTTTAGTGACAGAAATGAGTCAAGAACAAGTAAAAGAAATTAGTAAAAGAACAAAGCTATAAGGAAGGAGTGCTGCAGGGATAGTATGTTTGATTTACCATTAATGCCATTTCTTGTGAAAAGAGGGTTCCATTTTCTCGTTGAACAACCATTGTATTCTTTGTGTTTTATGGTGGGTTCTTTTTTCTGTCTTTTTTTCATTGCAATGACATGTCTGCATCAGAAAATTTAATCTGAACATTGTCACAATAGTGATGGAAAGGTGAAACTGACTTTGGTATTTTCTTTAGCAGTATTTATCTAAATGTACTTATCCAGATAGTTCAGTCTTGTACAGTTGGACATGATCATGCGCAAAATGCTTTGTGCAGTATTAGTGTAAGGGAGGTAACTGACAATTGGCATGTTTTTGCCATCATCATGGATTCGTTTGGATGTCACTGTGTGTGATGGTGACATCAGTAGCTCTGCATGCTCATACTAAGTTCTTGTTTGGACAGAGAAATATTCTGACACTGGTATCTTTTAGAGGTACAGTTTGATTGAATGTAAAGCACACACACACACACACACACACACACACACACACACACACACACACACACACACACACACACACACACACACACACACACACACACACGTGCACACACACATGTACACACACACACACACACACACACACACACACACACACATACAAAAAGCAACAAAACAACAAAAGAAAGAAAGAAAGAAAGAAAGGTAAAAAGAAAGGTGATTTTTAGTTGAATGAAATATATCCAGAATCTGACCTTGAGGTTGACAAGGTTGTTAACAGTAATGGTGACTGTGACAGCCGGAGGCGAGTCAGGCGGAAGAGGAGGAGATGCCGTATGGAAGCATGCTGGAGATGGACACCTGGGATACTGGAGAGGGGGGAAAGTCACCCTACCATCAGTGCAGGTGAGAGATCAGTCAGGCAGAGGAGAGGGGGGAAAGTCACCCTACCATCAGTGCAGGTGAGAGATCAGTCAGGCAGAGGAGAGGGGGGAAAGTCACCCTACCATCAGTGTAGGTAGAGATCAGGCAGAGGAGAGGGGGGAAAGTCACCCTAACATCAGTGCAGGTGAGAGATCAGTCAGACAGAGGAGAGGGGGGAAAGTCACCCTAACATCAGTGCAGGTGAGAGATAAGTCAACAAGGGAGAGGGGGGTAAGTCACCCTACCACAAGTGCAGGTGAGTCACACAGGCGGAGGAGGGGGGGGGGGGGGGGGAGTCACCCTACCATCAGTGTAGGTAGAGATCAGGGGGGAAAGTCGCCCTACCACCAGTGCAGGTGAGACATCAGGCAGAGGAGAGGGAGGAAGGTCACCCTACCATCAGTGCAGTTGAGACGTCAGGCAGACAGAGGAGAGGGGGGAAAGTCACCGGACCATCAGTGTAGGTGAGACATCAGGCAGAGGAGAGGGGGGAAAGTCACCCTACCATCAATGCAGGTGAGAGATCAGTCAGAGGAGGAGGAGATACCAGGTGGCAGCACACTGGAGGTGGACTCTGCCTTGAGTACAAATGCAATGGGATGGTATACCTCAGTAGTCCATTGCCATGACTGAGGAATGCGTTTATGCATTATTTTGTATATTACACACACACACACACACACACACTTACATGCATGCATGCATGCATGCATGCAACATGCATGCATGTGCACGCGCACACACACACACACACACACACACACACACACACACACACACACACACACACACACACACACACACACACACACACACACACACACACACACACTACACATACACTCTGTTCTGTCTTATCTCTATGACTGTCTTTAACTTTCCACACCCTCCTATACTCTCAACTCGCCTTCTGATACTCTCAGATTCCTCGTACCAGACTCTCCACTGTTTTTTCCTGCACCTTTTCTGTCGTTGGTCCCCATGTGTGATGGCTTTTCCCTTCCTCTTTGTCAGAAACTCTCTCTGGACTCCTTGAAGTCAAACCTGAAGACATTTCTTTTCCCAAAATACAGACCTGTTTTGCATTCCATGCTGCTGTCTGCACCCACAAGTAACTCTGTTTGCTGCCCATTTTCAAGTTGCTTATCATAAATTAAGTTTTGTATAGCAATAATAATAAATTTTATTTATAATGCACCTGTCCCAGTTCCTCAAAAATGATCTCCAAGCACACAAAAAATGAGCTCCCAGCTCAGTATGCCTTTATGTGTAGGTGCCTAGAATTGTCTATGGACAAGATTTTGCTCGGCATAAATATTTTGGTTATTATTGTTGTTTAATTTCTGTTTCCTCTGCAGCCAGCAGAACCATATTTACGAGCATCCCCAGTCTCAAGCGCCTGGCTTTGTAGTTAACACCAGCAGCGCCATTCCTTCTTACACACACATCACCGCTGTTGCCCCCAACTCTCATGCTGAGGTCAACACAACCCAGTCTCTGCCAGTTTCACAGTCAACCACTGCTGCAGTGACTCCTGTTGAAAGCACAGCTGATTGCAAGATCAGGTCGTGTTGCGACCTCAAGTCCATGGCAAAGGTAGGGTCAATGGAAGCGCCCAACCCACGGCCAGTGATCCGCTACAGCCAGGGACAGTTGCAGTTGCTGGACAGAGAGGTCAGTGCCACGGCTTCAGAGCGCACGTCCCCCACTCTCATTTCTCAAGCTCCTAGTCAAAAGTCCGTGGGAGAGCACAGCGCCAGCCCACAGGAGTACATCAGCCACAGGAGCATCATCGAGCGAACTGATGTTGTGGAAACCATCTAGCGTGAGCCCGCATCCCGTACCCGGAAATCTGCAGCACTGAAACTAGGTCATCAAGTGCTGGTGGCTGCCGGATAGTGGCGATGAGCTGGTACTATTACTGAAGTGTCTTCTGTGCTGAACCACCTTTGCTGGAGACTTCTGTGGCAGACTTTGTCTTGATCAGGCTGGTTTAGGAGTCAAACCTTTTCATTCTTACTTTGCTGTAGACAACTAGAGACTGGCCCACACCAGGACTGAAGAGTCATGTATGATCATGTCCTTACAGGTTTTGTAAGGGGCCTGTTTTTGCTGGTATAGTTGAAATCTGTTGCTGGTCAGCTGGTGCGGAGACTCTATTAATACAACCCATGTTAATCAGGGAAATGAGCTGAACTTGCATGAAGTTGGAGAAAAGCTTCTGTTGAGATATGGTATTGAAGTGTTTTGAGGGAGGAGGGATCTTGATGTGGGGGATGTCATGTTTCAAACATGTCCGTACAAATTTGGTTCCTGCAGCTGCAAGTAATACAGATTGAGGCTTCACAGGCCACTCCCACCAGCTGTTGATTTTGGCCCCTCCACTAAAGTACTCCTAACAAACAACTATTTTGCAGTGAAAGGTACACATAGCAGCAATTCTGCAACTGCTTGGTGCTAGCACTGGTAATATGAGGAAAGTGACAAAGGCGTTTGATGTTATGGTTTTCTGTTTTGATGTGTGCAACTTGTGTCTTTTTCTCATCTTGATCGGCTACTTCTGCCTCCATTTGGTCAAAACTGTCCTTGTGGCAGCCCATGTGATGATCTGTGAAATGTTCCAGTGTCAGCACAAGTGATATCTGTGAAATGTTCCAGTGTCAGCACAAGTGATATCTGTGAAATGTTCAAGTGTCAGCACATGTGATCTGTGAAATGTTCCTGTGTCAGTCCATGTGATGATCTGTGAAAATGTCCTTGTATCTGCCCATGTGATGATCTGTGAAAATGTCCTTGCATCTGCCCATGTGATGATCTGTGAACGGTCTTGGAATGTAGTGAATCTGTTTAACAAGATGGAATAGTGTGCAATATTAAAACCATACAAGTAGTTTTGTTATTACTATACTCGTGGATGTTTGTGTATTTTTCTTCAGATGTTTTATTTAGTACAAGTTGTGACTGACCTGCTATATATATGCAGTTTTTCTTCGGGCCACAGCATTATAAGAAATCTTTTGAAGTAAAGGTCTATAGACTTAAGGATCATTATTTTCTCAAGAAGTCGAATCATATCTATGTCAATGTGATCAATGGCTAGAGGGTCTACTATGTACGGTCTTACAAACCTTGTAACCTTTATTGTGTTTTACACTTCTGTTCTTGATTAATTCACCTGTTTTCCAACTTGTGATATTGTTGGTCAGCATGTGTTAGTGCCATAACCTGATTGTAACTGTGCCAGTTCTCAGTCCCCCCCCCCCCCCCCCCCCCCCCACCCCCGCCCTCTACCCAGTCACTTTTCACAGAGGTGATACACCATGGTTAGACTAGCAGCATGACGGCGTTTGTACATTTGTTTTTGTTGACTTTGTTCTGCTGATCTTACTGAGTGAGTTTGGAAGATCTCACCTTTTGTTATTAAGCAAGCCTGTAAACTAATATCAGACGCCCCCCCCCCCCCCCCCAAAAAAAAACTTAAAAAAATAAAAAGCAATGTCAGTTTGCTAACTGCAAAAGTGTGTGCCAGTATTGCATCAAGTGCATGTTTGGTGCAAGTCTGCATGGCTGTACACAGCTTTCCTTTCCAACACTTCTATACTGGGCCATGTCATAGCATGAGATGGCAAGTAGTTTATTGACTGAGAGTTTATGGTAATATATAGACATGCACTTTTATCCCTGTGATTGGTTGTTTTATATATCATCACCGGGTTGAAATTGACCAAGGTGATATGTGGTCATTTCTTGGTGGCAGTATAAAAAGGACAAATCTGAAACAAGAATGACTTCTGTGAGCCGGTTTGGCTTAGCGGCAAGGCATTAGGCTGGTGAGCAGAGGGACCTCGGTTCGAATCCGCTTCAGCTGTCTTTTCTCTGCAAAAGTCGTGGTCTGTAGACATTGTCTTGTGACTTTGTCCCTTACAATTAATGAAACGTTAAAATGGCTCTCATCGCTGCCCATCTTAATGCAGGAGTCATTCTGGTGGTGACAATGTAGCGATAAGTCTATAATCTCCCCCTTCCCCCCTTCTCCTTGTTCCTAGTCAGCCTTGTGCTTTCTGTGGACATTAAGCACCGTGTTTACTTACTAACTTAAAGAAAGTAGTACATTATCCTCAGTATTTCCTGATCTACCCTTTCAAGGTCTTCCACAGTTCCAGACCTAAATAGAATGCCTCAACAATGAATTACTTGCTTTTTTCTACACCTTTTCTCTGAGGTCACCCGTGTGTTTAACAGGACGTAAAAGTCAAAGAACTCCCTCTTTGTCTGTTATTTACTTTTCACGATTCTTTTTCTCTTTAGAGCTTTCTGAATAGCTTACACTGTATGCTAATTGTTATCTGTATATATTATCTTTTTATATCTTTTTATCACAAATATTTTGTAGATGATATTTTTGTTTGATATTTTAATACATAAACATGTGAGTGCATGTATGCGTGCCGCTACTTTGGTGTTTGATTATTGTCTCTGTTGGTGTCAGGTCTGTGTTTTGTACTCAGTGCACCACTGATTTTCTGCTCCGTGTTTTCTTTCCTTGTCTTGTTATGCATGTCGCCTTGTCTTAAACAGGCTGAGCAGTCAAGAATTAACAAACACATGTATTGTTGGTGTCAGGTCTGTGTTTTGTACTCAGTGCACCACTGATTTTCTGCTCCGTGTTTTCTTTCCTTGTCTTGTTATGCATGTCGCCTTGTCTTAAACAGGCTGAGCAGTCAAGAATTAACAAACACATGTATTGTTGGTGTCAGGTCTGTGTTTTGTACTCAGTGCACCACTGATTTTCTGCTCCGTGTTTTCTTTCCTTGTCTTGTTCTGCATGTCGCCTTGTCTTAAACAGGCTGAGCAGTCAAGAATTAACAAACACATGTATTGTGGGTGGGCTGTCTCATCTATAGGATTGGATATTTTGAACAAATTAAGGTCTCTTGGAGATTAGATCTAGCCACTTAAGAAAAAGGAATTTTTGTAAGAAGGTCTTACATTTTTTTTGAACATTTTTTTCTACTACAATTTTTTTCTGAAACTGTTTTTAGTTTGAATTATTGATATACATGTAATCATAATTTGCCTGGCTAGCTGTACATGTCATCTGCTGCACTACTTATTGAGGTCACTCAGATGGATGACATGAAGAACGAAAAGTGGAACTAGACCTGATTGACATGAAACATTATCTGACTCTTCATTTAACAGTGCTTGCTTCTCTGGCTATGAGGCTGCCCATAATAAAAACTTAAGACTGGCTATTGTTTTAGAGACTATGTGAGCAAGATATGGCTGTTGTTTTAGAGACTATGTGAGCAAGATATGGCTGTTGTTTTACAGACTATGTGAGCAAGATATGGCTGTTGTTTTACAGACTATGTGAGCAAGCTCTTTCACACTTTGCTCAGTAGTAATCTCCATTGAGGTTTACACTTTATACCAGTTTTTATTACCTTGATCAAAATTTGAAGGTCATGTTAGTAGTGTCAGAAAGATAAAACTGTTTTCAGTTTGTTCTGTTCTTGAATTCAGACCAATTTTTATTACCTTGATCAAATTTGAAGGTAACTTTAGTAGTGTCAGAAAGATAAAAATGTTTTCAATTTCTTCAGTTCTTGAATTCTGACTATAATATATGGACATGATCATTGATCATGCCTATGAAATGTTCATGAGGTAAGGTCACCATGACAACCAAGGTTGAAAGTCTGCATGCTGTCACCATTTTTTGCACACGTGACCTGACTTTCAGTCTTGTGACCCGTCATGACCTAGCTCAGATGTGTTCATGGGAGTAATTCTTCATGTAGCTGCATTGTCAGGGAAGATAATTAATGTGTTTTGTGCCTGCAAAAACCTTCAAGTTAGCATTTCACAAATGCTGTTTAAAGAGAGTTATTTGAAAGCTGCTTCATAATAGCCCCTGTGAAAGTTTATATTTAGTGGGTTCATTGACTGACATATTTTCAAGGACACAAAAGTGAAAATGTAATGAAAATATATGGTCCTGTTTGAATCGTTGATTGAACATAACTGCTTTTATAGTCAGCCTTATCAAAGAGAAGGTCATGCACGGACACAGACAGTTGTCGTTGTGTCAGCATGTTAAAAAAAGAGAAGAGTAATGGCCCGCGCGCATACGCACACACATGCACGCACATGTGTGCGCAGAGTCAGCATGTGACTTTGCAGTAGGCCTACCCACAAAGTTTTTATTTTTTTAATTGGTGTTGCCATCTGCTTATTGTTTAGTACTGTGCTTTGTGAAGGGGGCTTCAGTTGACAAACTCCAATCTAGATGTAGATCTAGTTAGAGCTAGACTGAGGGGCGGGGACAAAACCACCAATGACAGGCCAGAATCACTGGAATGGAGGGACCGTGTGTAGGGAACAGCAGCAGGTCGTTAATGTGGAGGGCATGCAGGCAGTCTTGCAGCCAGTCAGATTGCCGCTTTTCACGTTTTATAAATGCAGAAATGACTGACCCATGCACGTTTTTTCTGTGTGTTTGCGTATGACTTGTAATACAGTTTTTAAAAACCTAGTGTGATCTGATGGTTTGATTTTTTGATTTTTTTTTTAATTTGCAGAAAAAAAGGGAAGACGAAAGAGAGAACTAGCTAACATTTAATGGTAAAGAAATGCAAAAATCTGAGATTGTTGTGTAAACAAAGATTTGCTAGACATCTTCAAATATGAAAATACAACTGATCGTTAATATTGAAAATGATGTAACCTTCTATTTTTGAACTGTTTGGTTAATGCATAGCTTGGATTTAGTGTTGAAGAGTTTTAATGATGCTTTTTTGTGGACAGTTAGATTGACGTTTTTCACCTTTTACATGGATGCAAAAATGACTGACTCGTACACATTTTTTCTAATGTTTGCATATGATTATGAGGTACACTGTTTAAAACAAAAACTAGCATGGTCAGATGGTTTGGAGACCAAAAAAAACCAGCCTTTTTTAAGTGAGTGGTGACAGTGTCTACTTTGCAAGTCTTACATTTAGTGCAAATAAATCTGTTGGAGAGTTTTTGTGCACAAGATTATTTTCACATTATGTTACAGTACGACCGTTCCTTTGTGTGTAATCTCACTGTATAGTGATCATGTTGTGTGTACTTACATACAATACAACTTATAAATATACTCTATTTTATGATCAATGTTTGACTGTGAATATGCACAAGACTCTGTTTATGATTAGAAAGCTTTTTGTGTGTACACTGTGTATTTTACACTGCAGTGACTCGTTCTTGTCAATCTGGATATGCCATTGTTTCATCTTGCTCAAAATGGTCTATACAAATTTTATAAGTGCATCGTTGTGCCAGTTCATATTACATTCCCTTTGTGAACTACATTCATGTTTGTTGTACAGCTTAGTTCACAAATCTGTTGCTCAATGATCTCTCACCTGATTTTATTTATTTGTGATATTCATTTTGTTTCCTTTCTGATGAAAAAACTAAAACTTTTTTGTTCTGAAAATGTGTTTATATAGATGATTTTTTTTCTGATTTTTTTTTTTTTTTTCTTATCCTGGGAACCCTTATTATGCCAACCTTTGTTTTGGTAATTTTTATGTGTGTATCAGCTGTTTGGTTTTTGTGTTTAATTATTTGCTGTTATGTCATACCAGAGACTACAAGTATTGTGTCTGCTCATACCATCTGTTGTTCTTGTCCATGTGGAAATGCACAAGCTTCGGTTACTTAAGCCATTTTTCACAGCACCAAGCATACCAAATTAGAGGTTTGAGGAAAATCATTAGGGCACTCAAATGTGGATGTGGACAACAAGATAATGCCTCTAGATTCAGAGGGAGGCTCAAGTGATAATTTTGAGGAGGTGGTTGTTGTTAAAAATGATTTCCTTGTTGTGATATGTGTGTTTGCTTAATACTTTAATAGTTTACAGTTTTCAAATTGCTGTGCATGTTTTTTCGTTCCTCCCTGAAATGATGAGTGTTCATTTAGCCTTTCACTGTCTCAACTTTGGCTTTTTGTCAGAGACTATGTAGCCAAGATCATTTTAACTTTGTATGATGATAACCCCCATCAGTCTTTACACTTTCATAAATTCTCACAAGTTTTGGGTTGGTGTTGGCCTAATCTCAAGGTCACAGGGGAATTTGAAAGGAAAAACTGAATGTTGTATTTCTTGGCAAGTTCATTTCTACCAGCCCTAGTACATACAAAAGTCATAAAAAAGCATTTTGAGCACTATCTGGTCATAGATACTATATATAGTATCTATGACCAGACAGTGCTCAAAATGCCTTTTTATGACTTTTGATATAGTATCTATGACCAGCTAGTGTTCAAAACGCTTTTTTATGACTTTTGTATGTACTAAGGCTGGTAAAAATGTTTACGGCCCCCATATACAAATTAATACACAATTGCAGGTGCCCTTGGGAGGATTTTTACAAAAGTTCATTTATGCAGGTTGTCCCATTTGTTATGACATCATCAGTCATCAGAGTGACAAACCCAACATTTTTCTATGAAAATGGATAAGATTAAATGCTGAGCTATCATTTAATAATTGATGCTTACGTCCCAAAGCCTTCTGTGAGAACATTGGTTCACCACTTTACACCTGAAACGAAGCAACGGTCAAAGCAGAAGGAACACTGATTCCCTCCCTTCCAAAGAAGGCCAAGGTCATCCAGTCAACAGAAAAAGTCATGGTGTCAGGTTTTTTGATAGTCAATGAAACTGTATGGGTGGATTTCTTCAAAATGGTCATCCAGTCATTATGCCAAAAGTGCAGGTGGCAGGTTACAGCTGAACACACAAGCACCTTACTTATGTGGCTTTGCATGAAGTGACATGTTGTATGGTGTACACAGAACATGCCGAGATGGCAGCAGTTTCATGTGGCACCAGCCATGCCAGCGCTGTAACACTTTGGTAGATATGAAAAAATGCGCTATAAAAAGCTGTTCACTCATGCACAATCACATGTGAGTCTGCTCGAGAGTGGAGAATAGTGCTATGTAAAAGCGATCAACAACAACAACAGTAACTGTACAATGCCATGCGACCTTGTTGTGACAGTTGCTGTGCAATGTTATTGCCAAGTGCTGTCAAACATTAACGGGTGCTGTTTCACCTCGACAATGCCCCCCTGCACATGTCAGCTGTCGACGACAACAGTTCACAACTTTGGCTTTACATTTATTGATCATCCACTATATCCCCAAGATCTGGCACCACGACTTTACATTTATTGATCATCCACTATATCCCCAAGATCTGGCACCACGAGACTTTCATCTGTTCTCTAACCTGACTAAGCCCTTGGCTGGAGCACATTTGACCACTACCAATGTGTGTTCCCAAGATCTGGCACCACCAGACTTTCATCTGTTCTCTAACCTGACTAAGCCCTTGGCTGGAGCACATTTGACCACTACCAATGTGTGTTCCCAAGATCTGGCACCACCAGACTTTCATCTGTTCTCTTACCTGACTAAGCCCCTGGCTGGAGCACATTTGACCACTACCAATGTGTATTCCCAAGATCTGGCACCACGAGACTTTCATCTGTTCTCTAACCTGACTAAGCCCTTGGCTGGAGCACATTTGACCACTACCAATGTGTGTTCCCAAGATCTGGCACCACCAGACTTTCATCTGTTCTCTTACCTGACTAAGCCCCTGGCTGGAGCACATTTGACCACTACCAATGTGTATTCCCAAGATCTGGCACCACGAGACTTTCATCTGTTCTCTAACCTGACTAAGCCCTTGGCTGGAGCACATTTGACCACTACCAATGTGTGTTCCCAAGATCTGGCACCACCAGACTTCCATCTGTTCTCTTACCTGACTAAGCCCCTGGCTGGAGCACATTTGACCACTACCAGTGCCATTATGGTTGCTGCTGAGGCACACTTAAACATGCAAGACAAGGCTTTCTTCCAGGCAGGCATCGTGGTACTGCAGCGACCATGTGTGGAAATGAGGGGTGACTATGTTAAAAAATAACAGGTGAGCAGTTTCCTGCAACACATTCCCCATTACAGGGCTGCACACATTTTTACCAGCCCTCATATTCTAGGGGGATAATTTATGTTTCCTGGCTTGAAAAAATACACTTGCGTTAGCCCTGATTAGTTTTGGTAGCCTTTTTCAAGGCCAAGGTCTAAACTGAAAATTACATTTCTAAAAATTACATTTTCTGAGACGTTCTTTTCCAGCAGAGTTCAAACATTTACATTTGTTAAAATTATAAACATGGTTATGCGTTTTGTAACTGTAACATGTTTGAAGAAGATGATCCATGCATATCCTGCCTTAGCAAAATTCTTACTGATGGTGTATTTTCCTGAGTGCTGTTCATACAAGATCTGCGTACACAGTGCAAGGTCAAAAAACAAACTTGATGGAGCTGTACTCATCCATATTGGTTAAAGTGTGCTTGCCTGATCTTCAGGGTCACATGGGTATTTGGGGGAAAGAAGAAAAAGAAAAAAAGGACTTATACGAGTCAGCTGAGCATTTGTGCTAGTTTTTCTTCTCATGCTGACTGCACGGAGTATTCATGTTATTGATTAATAAGCCCTTTTTCATAGTGCCTATGGACTAAAAACACTAATGATGTGTTCTGTTCATCAGAATTTGCCATAACTTTCTTGATTTGAAAAAGCATTAGGTTCAGTACCCTTAACTGTACTGTTTTCAGCTTCATATATATGAATGTATGAATGCCAGTGCCATGAACTCATCAATTTGTACAGGGTATAGCGCTATATAAGAGTTATTATATTATTAATGTCATACTGTCCAGCTTCATACTTTGGAAGTTTCTGACTTCTTCTTTTTTTGGGGGGGGAGGGGGGAGGTATGGCGATGATGCAGAGCTTAATGTTCTCAGATGCTGTGTTGACATATTAGGCCAGGGACAAACTGTGAGCAGTGCATAAGCATGGTTCAGTGTTGCTTTACGTCCACAGAAACCATAAGGCTCATTAGGATGGGGAGCCCAGGATGAGCACCTTGACTTTCACACAGCTCCTGAACTCGGGGGGGGGGGGGGGGGGGGGGAGGGGTATGGTATTAACACCAGCATGATACTTGGAGTCATATGGGCTATATGGTGTGGACCACTTCACTACTTCAGTCACTTACTGAAGGGGGCCAAGTCTCCCAATTTCCAACCCTGTGTAAGTATAACATGCAGGCAGATGAACAAAGGATGGAATGGGGATCAACTAGTCTGTCAGTTTTGGAGTCGAGTGGTCAGAACCACCCAACCATCATGATGATGTCATTAATTAACAAATATTGTGTAGCTGACTGCACCGTCTGTAGCTTCTTTTTTTAAGTTTTGATGTGCCATTGAAAAAAATCTGTTTTTGCCTCGCCATATTTTTCTGTTGTTTTCTTCTATGTCTTATTGACTTCTAAACTGTGGTATACAATTACAAGCATTTAATTTGTGTCTACTGTTACCAGCTCTGTGAATTATCTCTGTGCAATACTAAAAAAAAATGTGCAATATGTTATTTTCTTTTTTAGAAAGTCTCCCCCTTGTCATTGTGTAGTTATTTTGTTATTTATATATTTCTACTGACAGACTAAGAGATCTGGCTGCTTTTGACTGGTATTGTGGTGAGATCCAGTTTGTTTTGTTTACATTTCTATTAACAGACTAAGAGATAACTGCTTTTGATTGATATTGTGGTGGAATTAAGTTTGTTTTGTTTACGTCATTGTTAGTGATCTTGCGTTGGAGATGTCAAAGTTTTAAGTCAGCTGCATCACCGTTGTTTCTACTTTGTAACTGGTAAACAGTTGGTAGCTGTACCATTTATGTGGACCATTTATACCATGTTTGTTGTCCTCAGTGGCTGGATTGGCTTACGCAAAGTTTGATGATTATGTTAAATAGGAAAGTGCCAAAATATTCTGCCTTTAAGGGTACAGGCCAAGGGACAACACCGAGAACATTCAGGTCTGTAAAATGAATCTGAAACAGAACAAGGCCCAGAGCACTCGTGCAGAATCAACAAACATGGGCATTAATTAGCGCTCAAAATATGTAACACTAGTACAGCAACAAAGACCTGAGCTGCCCACAGTAACTCTCACCTGGTTGAGATGTTGTTGTTGTACTTGTGTTGCATATTTCAAGTGCTAATTAACTCCCCTTTTTGTTGGTTCTGTAAAATGAATCAAACTTTTATGGTATGCCATCCACGGACTGTATGCCTGAAGGTAGATTTTAAAATAGAAATTATCTAAGGTATTCATTATCAAGGAATTTTGTCGTGTTTTTTAATGATGTAAATATAATGTATTTTGTGTCGTTTTGAAAACACATGGACTTTTAGACAGATAAAGCAAGTTATCATACTAAAAGTTGCATATATGTGGTGGCCAACAGGGTTTAAATACAATCTCTCATTTCTTCTTCTTCAGTGCGTTCTTATGTGTGCCTGTGTCTGTGTTGGTTTCTGTGTATCTGTGTAGTAAAAGGCACTTACCTGAACGTCTATGTAAAGTGACCAGCTGTGGACAAATAATGGCTAAGTGTAATATATCTACAGTTGCACAGTGTGGTTCATCCAAACACAAACTGTAATATATCTACAGTTGCACAGTGTGGTTCATCCAAACACAAACTGTAATATATCTACAGTTGCACAGTGTGGTTCATCCAAACACAAACTGTAATATATCTACAGTTGCACAATGTGGTTCATCCAAACACAAAGCGTCTGTCATCATCAGACTACGCCACAGGACCTCTAGAAACACTTTCTGATCTACACAACTGCTGTGGAATAACTGCATGCCCACCAGAGCACAGTCATAAAGATCAGTTGTTTCTGAGCTCACCTTCAAATTGCTGGGCCATAGTGGAAGTGTTTGCTCTGTCCTTGCATACCCTTTTGCACACACACAATTGTGAAGAAATAGTTGGTGTCCTGTGCTGTGTCTGCTGTGCTGTTTGATGGGGACAACAGTTTTCCTGATAGGACTTGTCCACAAACCTTCCTCCTCAGAGTCGTGTACCAGGTCATTCAGTTCACTGACACTCTTCATCAGTCTCTCATTCAGTTCACCGACACTCTTCATCAGTCTCTCTCATTCAGTTCATTGACACTCTTCATCAGTCTCTCTCATTCAGTTTACTGACACTCTTCATCAGTCTCTCTCATTCACTTCACTGACACTCTTCATCAGCCTCTCCCATTCAGTTCATTGACACTCTTCATCAGTCTCTCTCACTCAGTTCATTGACACTCTTCATCAGTCTCTCTCACTCAGTTCTTTGACACTCTTCATCAGTCTCTCTCACTCAGTTCATTGACACTCTTCATCAGTCTCTCTCACATTTCTCACTCAGTTCATTAACATTCTTCATCAGTCTCATTCACTTCATTGATACTCTTCATCAGTCTCTCTCATTCACTTCATTGATACTCTTCATCAGTCTCTCTCATTCACTTCATTGATACTCTTCATCAGTCTCTCTCATTCACTTCATTGATACTCTTCATCAGTCTCTCTCATTCACTTCATTGATACTCTTCATCAGTCTCTCTCATTCACTTCATTGATACTTTTCATCAGTCTCTCTCATTCACTTCATTGATACACTTCATCAGTCTCTCTCATTCACTTCATTGATACTTTTCATCAGTCTCTCTCATTCAATTCATTGACACGTAATTCATCAGTCTCTCTCATTCAATTTATTGACACTTGTCATCAGTTTCTCTCATTCATTTTCATTTTCAAAACATCAACAGACCATTTATTTGTGGTTATTGGCTGGCTTTTTCTGTGATTAAACTTGATTAATTTATGGAATGAGTGCAAAGTGTTCCTGTTATACCGAGTGTCTAGCCAATAATTACTGTATCTAGTCTGTGTGATTACACCTTTGTGGAGATGCCCCGTCCGTTTGTTTATAAGATGATTCCTCCTATGCTTATGTTTGTTTTACCACTATATGTATACATATTGTTTGTTATAAAAGAATAAAGATAGCCATTTCAATCTCTGATTGCAAACAGTTCCATTTATTTAGTCCACTTCTGCAGATCATGTGGTTTCTGTCTGTCTGCCTGTCTCTTCTCTCTGTCTCTGTATATGTGTGTGTGTGTGTGTGTGTGTGTGTGTGTGTGTGTGTGTGTGTGTGTGTGTGTGTGTGTGTGTGTGTGTGTGTAAAGGCTATCAAACATCATCACACAGTTTAAGAAAATCAACATAGCATTATATTAATTTGATAAACAACATAAATAACATGTGTAACCAAATACTTCAAGATAATAATCCCTGTGCCAATATAACGTCTTGAACTAAGCCAAACATTACTGCTTGGGTTTTGTGGCAAAAACCGACAAGTTGTATTAGCATGCAGCATGCACGCACGCATGCACGCGCGCGCGCGCGCGCGCACACACACACACACACACACACACACACACACACACACACACACACACACACACTGGCCAACACACTTCACACAGAGGAGAGCGGGGGCGAAGTGAAACGGAATACTAACACAGGCCGAAGCTACATCCGGGAGCTGGAACACTAGATGAGCTAAAAACAAACAGCGTGAAGTTTGAGAAGGTTCACTTGCAAAACAAATTGGATAACAAAACGTTATTTTCAATGACGGTGTCTGTACTGAGGTGTCGAGTTGTGGACAGTTCGCGCTGGTGACTAAGTAGACTTGGTACTATTAATTACATAGCCGAGTCATTTCCCGGAGCGGTCATGCGGAACCAGTTGTACTCGTCACTTGTGCCACGCAGTAACACATTGCTGTCACTGCTCTATCACAGGCACTTGACACCGGTCAAATTTTGTTGTTGATGCCACTGAGCCCAGTGGTTGATGTTCTCTTTGCACACATCATTTACGGGATGAACTTATAGTTTTTGCACCATTTACTGTGATCAGGCTATTATCCTGTCTCGTGCACATTTATGGCCGTCAGTCCCCAGATTTGGGCGTTCTTGCCTTTCTGGCAGCAGATTCTGATCAGGTGGGAAATACGAAAAGGTATTTTCTCTCAGGCGAGTCCAGCCTACCCGCTGCGTCAGACAGCGAGCGCTCGAACGATTGGCTGTCTATTTTTGACATCATAGTAAGGAAACTTTCCGGGATCTAAAAATAGCGAGTTACTCAGAAAAGTAGGCGTACTGTAAACAGGCTGACAGAAGTTGAGGAATGAGATCGCGGACAGACCGAAGTCCAAGCTGTCGACCAATTTCTTGTTGTGAATTTCCTTCCTGGTACAGGTAACAGGTGATTTTTTTTGTTTTTGTTTAAGGAATGATTATGGAATGATACCTGTGGCCGCCGGTGGGGTGATTTCATTTTCCGTATAGGTCCAAATCCAACAGTTTAAAGATTTGACACGCCGGGTTCATTTTGATGTTTCGGTAATGAACAGAGTTTCAGAGTCCAGACGAGATCAAGAGGAGGGACTGAGGTGGAGCTGGACTCTCATAGAGACTTGCCGGACACTCGGCCTTTGCTTCAGTTCCTCAACAGTAGCTTTTCGGACACTGTCCATGTTTGTGGCTTTGCAGCGCACAGCTCTTGAAACAGCAATTAGCGGAGTAAACAAGTCGCTTCGCACTGTTGTTCTGGCGGTGGCTGACGGTCTCTTCGGTCGTTACGGGTCGGTGCGTGCCGACGAGCGGCCATTCATGTTTTCCCCTCCGCTCGGCTCCCTCCCATGGCCCCGCCCACAGTAAGTCTTATGGTTTCTGTGGACTGCCATGTTTACTTATATTAGCTACAGAATCTTTACCGTGCGTATGTTGTCTTGTTGCTGCACATTTACCACTGTAGCCTGGGCCAGCCGGGCCCTGGGGAAAACGAGGAGGAAAGAGACGCAAAGCAGCCGGCTGGCCGGGTCGGGTCTCTATGTAGACTCTCCTTAACTGTCAGTCCAGTTAAGTCTGACCGTGCAGGCGCAACCGTGTGAAAAGTTTGTTTTCCTTTGCCAGTTTCCTCTGTATCGCAGACGTCTGCTGTCTCCGCCTCTCCATTTGGTGACCCAGGTAAGTAAGTAAACATGGTGCACAGAAACCATCAGGCTTATTAGGGACGGGTGGTGACCCAGGTTTATCAGCCGCGACCTGTATCCGGGTGTCTGGGAAAGTCCTCTCATAAAATCGTTATAAAATCAACAGCACATTCAGTCAAACAATCACATAGTTAGGAGCTGTGTGAGAGTCGAGGTGGCCGTCCTGGGCTGTCCGTCCTAACGAGCCTTCTGGTTTCCGTGGACGTAAAGATTTATTGAATCGTGCTTCGGCATTGCTCACAACTTGTCCCTAATATGTCAACTGACATATGAGGACATTAAGCATCAACTCATCATCATCATCAGTCAAACAATGAGAGCCAGTTTGGCCTAACGTTAAGGCGGTAGGCTGGTAAGCGGAAGGACCTCGGTTCGATACCGCTTCGGCTCTCCTTTCTCTTCAAAAGTTGTGGTTTGTGGATACTATTTTGTGACTTTGTCCCTCACAATTAATGATACATTAACTGAATGGCTCTCATCGCTGCCCATCTTAATGCAGGTCATTCTGGTGGTGACAGTGTAGCGATAGTATATCCTCTCCCTCTCCCCCCACCTCTTTGCACACATAATTTACGGGATGAACTTGTAGTTTTTGCACCATTTACTGTGATCAGGCTATTATCCTGTCTCGTGCACATTTATGGCCGTCAGTCCCCAGATTTGGGCGTTCTTGCCTTTCTGGCAGCAGATTCTGATCAGGTGGGAAATACGCGGAAAAGGTATTTTCTCTCAGGCGAGTCCAGCCTACCCGCTGCGTCAGACAGCGAGCGCTCGAACGATTGGCTGTCTATTTTTGACATCATAGTAAGGAAACTTTCCGGGATCTAAAAATAGCGAGTTACTCAGAAAAGTAGGCGTACTGTAAACAGGCTGACAGAAGTTGAGGAATGAGATCGCGGACAGACAAGTCCAAGCTGTCGACCAATTTCTTGTTGTGAATTTCCTTCCTGGTACAGGTAACAGGTGCATTTTTTTGTTTTTGTTTAAGGAATGATTATGGAATGATACCCGTGGCCGGTGGGGTGATTTCATTTTCCGTATAGATCCAAATCCAACAGTTTAAAGATTTGACACGCCGGGTTCATTTTGATGTTTCGGTAATGAACAGAGTTTCAGAGTCCAGACGAGATCAAGAGGAGGGACTGAGGTGGAGCTGGGCTCTCATAGAGACTTGCCGGACACTCGGCCTTTGCTTCAGTTCCTCAACAGTAGCTTTTCGGACACTGTCCATGTCAGTTTGTGGCTTTGCAGCGCACAGCTCTTGAAACAGCAATTAGCGGAGTAAACAAGTCGCTTCGCACTGTTGTTCTGGCGGTGGCTGACGGTCTCTTCGGTCGTTACGGGTCGGTGCGTGCCGACGAGCGGCCATTCATGTTTTCCCCTCCGCTCGGCTCCCTCCCATGGCCCCGCCCACAGTAAGTCTTATGGTTTCTGTGGACTGCCATGTTTACTTATATTAGCTACAGAATCTTTACCGTGCGTATGTTGTCTTGTTGCTGCACATTTACCACTGTAACAAGACAACATACGCACGGTAAAGATTCTGTAGCTAATATAAGTAAACATTGTCTTTGTGACTCTGTCCTGCATAGCAGTTGAAACAGCAGTTGCGTGGTACAGCAGCAGTTGCTGCGCAAGGCTGAGCGGACACTACCTTAATTAACATCCTGTTGTTCTGACGCCGGTCCGGAACGGCAGCCTTGGTCTTCCGGGTTGGCGCCTGTGTCTTCACTCTTCTTTCTCCCCGTCTCCATTGCTTTCATGTTGCTTTACGTCCACGGAGGCGAGATGGCCTATTAGGGACGGGGACAGAGTGGGAAGGGGACGACAGAGTGAAGGCGGAAACCGCCCGAAAAGACCGGAGAGACCGTGGACCGCCGCCAGAACAATGGAAGTGTTAAGGCGGTGTCCCCTCGCCATTGCCCAGCGACTTGTGCACTGCGCGATTGCTGTTTCAACTGCCGTGCTGGACAGGGTCACTAAGACAATGTCCGTTGCACTGCTGTTGAGGAACAACTTGGACAACTCAAAGCAAAAGAGGTCCAACTTCCTCAGCCCAGCTCCACCTCCCTACTCATGATCTCTTCTGGGCTAACTTGAGGGTCCAGCTCCACCTCCCTCCTCTAAGATCTCTTGATCTTTTGATCTCGCCTGGAACCCTCGCCCCTTCTCCCCTCGTCCCCGTCCCTAATAGGGTGAGTCGCACACTCCGATCATCGCTTTCCGGCACCTTCCTCCAAAGGAAGGATGTGGTAAACCGGTGCTTGGAGGTTGGGTGAGCCGGTGTGGCCTAGCGGTAAGGCGTTAGGCTGGTAAGCGGTAGGACCTCGGTTCGATACCGCTTCGGCTCTCCTTTCTCTTTAAAAAGGCTGTGGTTTGTGGACACTGTCTTGTGACTCTATGATTCATTTTCTTTATATATTGCTGCTTCTCATATGGCACATGTACTTGTATATTATACATTGTTAATTGTCATAATTATAATGTATTATGTTTGTGAAACATAGAAAATGTTTGAGAATGTTGTAAAGCGCAGTGAGTTTGGGTACACCAGAGAATAGCGTTATACAAAAGTTATCTATTATTATTATTATTATTAACACTTCCCGGCTATTGAAACATTAAAATGGCTCTCATCGCTGCCCATCGTAATGCAGGAATCATTCTGGTGGTGACAGTGTAGCGATAGGTATATAATCTCCCTCTTCCCCCATCTCCGTACCCCCTTCTCCCTTTTCTCCCCGTCCCTAATAAGCCTTATGGTTTCTGTGGACGTTACTTACTTACTTACTTACCCTAATAGGACACCTCGCCTCTGTGGACGTTAAGCAAAACTATTCATTCGTTCCGGCGGTCACAAAACCGAGCTCAGGAGCTGTGTGAAAGTCGAGGTGGTCGTCCTGGGCTCCCGTCCCTAATAAGCCTACGGTTTCTGTGGACGTAAAGCAACACTCAACAAGAAGTCACAAAACTTTTAATGTGCATCAAGTTCGTTTAGTCTGCTCTAAACACACGAGAAGTTTAGCTTCCGAAGAAAAGTTCCTTTAAAGGTATTAATTGTTTACAAAAACGTGTGTAAAACAACAAAATATTACGCATTCCATAAGTAGCTGCACCCCGTTGGGTGATCTCTAATCTATTTTTAGGTCTTCCGGGTTGGCGCCTGTGTCTTCACTCTTCTTTCTCCCCTACTCTCCTTGTCGTTAGTCTTGAAGTGGCACATTTGAAAAGCGTCAACGCAGAGTTTAATACTACAGAAAATTCTTACCTAAAATGATTTTTTTTTAAATAGTGGTCTAAAAATCGATTAGGGTCACCCAACGGGGTGCAACTATTCATTACGGAATGTGCAATACGTCATAACATTTTGTTGTTTTACACAGGTTTTTGTGCCATGTTGGTTCGTTCTTTACCAAAGAAAAGCAGAACAAGGTTGGCTTGTGACGTATTTCAGACTTTTCCATACTGACGCTCTGGCTTTATTCGTGACGTCATTGATGCAGACTGCTGGGCACAAAATGGCCGCACTTACGGTCGTATTTTTGTGACTTTCAAACCGCGATTCCGCTTAACAATCAGCACCAGAAATAGAGTGAAACACTGCCGTGTGTGTGTGTGTGTGTGTGTGTGTGTGTGTGTGTGTGTGTGTGTGTGTGTGTGTGTGTGTGTGTGTGTGTGTGTGTGTCCGGTTCTCTTTCTTTCTTTCTTTCTTTCTTTCCTTCTTCTTCTTCTTCTTCTTCTTTGATGGAGCGTAAAACACCAAGTTACTTACTCTTCTCCTTCTTCTTCTTTCCTTCCGGTGATGCTTAATGTCGTCGGATGTCGGTTGACATATTAGGGACAAACTGAGACCAATGCGTGAGCATGGTTCAATATTGCTTTACGTCCACGGAAACCATAAGGCTCATTAGGACGGAAAGCCCAAGACGGCCACCTCGACTCTCGCACAACTCCTGAACCATATGCTTTCTTCTTCTTCTCCTTCTTCTTCTTCTTCTTCTTCTTCTTCTTCTTAGCCATTTCTATCAACAGACTCCCTGGTGCCTATTCGCTTCGGTTTCCCTTTGTAAGCCCGACTTTTTCGTCCTTCAATTCCAGATCGAGCCTTTCCGCCGTCATTACAAGCATCAGGCGCGTGCTGACGTTACCCGAATTGGAGCAGTAACTGATCATGAGTGACGCCATGGCCAACGTGACGCAACCGCCTCTGGCCCGTCACGACAGCCGCCTCCTAGACCTGGCCTTCGCCATGGACACCACGGGCAGCATGTCCTCCTACATCCACTCCGCCAGGGACAACATCCGCCGCATCGTGGAGGACATCGTGGCCAAGGAGTCGAGCGACGTGCGCCTGGCCCTGGTGGAGTACAGGGACCACCCCCCGCAGGACCGCACCTACGTCACGCAAGTGCACGACTTCACGGCCCGAGTGGCGGAGATGAAGCAATGGCTGGAGGCCTCGAGAGCGGTCGGTGGAGGTGACGGCCCGGAGGCCGTGGCGGATGCCTTGCATGACGTAAGTCTGGCTGGCTTTCGGCCGACCAGTTGGCTAGATAGAGGTGGACTTGGGGGATGGGGGGGGGGATTTGGGTTCGTGGCAGAAAGGGTGGAGGAGAAGGGGGAGACATAATTTTGTGGGGGGTGGGGGTGGGGGGGTTCTTGTCTAACTTAGTCACATCATAACTTTGCATAGATTATAGTATAATTTTGTACGGACTGTAACAGCTCTGTTTGTGCTGTAATACACACACACACACACACGCACGCACGCACGCACGCACGCACGCACGCACGCACATACACACACACACACACACACACACACACACACACACACACACACACACACACACACACACACACACACACACACACACACACACGAGATCTGAAATAAGATGACTGCTAGTTGTTTTATGTGACAGGAATACACGTTAGTCCTTATCTTGCTCCTTGCAGTTTACCTGACCCCCCCCCCCCCCCCCCCCCCCTCATCCCCGCAACTGTGTTAATCACATTCACTACTCTAAAAATATAAATCAGTGGTCACATCCGAGCAGTCGTTCGTCAGACTGAGTCACATCTAATTTGTTGTTCGCCAAACAGTGTCTTAGTCACATCCAAGTTTTCGTTCGCCAAACAGTACCTTAGTCACATCCATGCTGTCGGTCGTCAGACTGAGTCACATCTACTTTGTTGTTCGCCAAACAGTATCTTAGTCAGATCCAAGCTTCCGTTCGCCAGACGATATCTTAGTCACATCCAAGCTTCCGTTCGCCAAACAGTATCTTAGTCACATCCATGCTGTCGGTCGTGAAACTGACTGAGTCACGCCCAGTTAGTCATTCGCAAAGTAATGTTTTAGTCATATCTAAAGTACCCCAGTCACACACCCAACTTGTTATTCGCGAAACAATGTCTCAGTCATATCGAAGCCGTCCGTCGTCACAGTGTTTATCTGATTACATGGGCCTGGTGAATGCACACCACACCACAGGCATTTGATATTGATGGATATTTGGCCTGATCGCAATATTCTTGTTGTGAACATCTCTCCGGCCTTAAAACAGTATATATATTACCAATGTTAGATGCCTTTGCCGTGCATTTAGAATTGATGTAGCGGTAAGAAATAATAGGCTGGCTGCTAGAGATAGTTGATGATATGATATTCCGCCTCCGGATGTAGTGAGATGTTTTAATCGGAAAAGTGACAACATGTGGTGCTCCAATGTGCATTATATAAGCAACAATTGACAGTTAGCTCTATCGAAGATTGCCATCGGATCGAGGCTGGCCGTTGGGCTCCAGTTGTCACATATAATGGCTAATAATAACCATGGCTATAATAACTAAACTTAATTGTGAAGTAATACTAGAGTATTAAGGAATACTAGAGTAGCCTATTACTTCACAAATGAATTTTAGTTATTCATCTAGAAGCTTAGCCTCCTTTCGGTGTAAAGAACTCAGCTGTTGAACTCTTTGTTGTATTGTCTGGTCAGTGAGGTCACTGCTCCCTCACTTCACACTCACAGTCTTTGTCGTCCTAAGGTCATTGTCAGTGGCCTGGTCAGTGTGGTCACTGCTCCCTCACTTCAGACTCACACAGTCTTTGCTGTCCTAAGGTCAGTGTCAATGACCTGGTCAGTGTGGTCACTGCTCTTTCACTTCATACAGTCTTTGTCGTCCTACGGTCAGTGACCTGGTCAGTGTAGTCACTGTTCTTTCACTTCGTACTCACAGTCTTTGTCGTCCTAAGGTCACTGTCACCTGGTCAGTGTGGTCACTGTTCTTTCACTTCGTACTCACAGTCTTTGTCGTCCTAAGGTCACTGTCACCTGGTCAGGGTGGTCACTGCCCCCTCATGTCATGCTCAAACAGTCTTTGTCGTCCTAAGTTCATTGTCGGTGACCTGGTCAGTGTGGTCACTGTTCCTTCACTCCACACTCACAGTCTTTGTCGTCCTAAGGTCACTGTCACCTGGTCAGGGTGGTCACTGCCCACTCACGTCATGCTCAAACAGTCTTTGTCGTCCTAGGTTCGGTGTCAGTGACCTGGTCAATGTGGTCACTGCTCCCTCACTTCACACTCACAGTCTTTGTCGTCCTAAGGTCACCCTATGTGGTTGACGGGACGTTAGACTCCAAGAACTTAATAACGTTAGCACTCAAGCTGCCAGGATACATCTGTTGGTGCGTGATTCTGTAATCAGCAACTTTAAGCTGCGCTGGTGAGTTTCCTCATAATGTTCATGCAACAAACAAACAAATAAAAACTGGCTGTTTGTGTCCGTTTATGTAAATTTTGTGTTGCCAGTTTCTTCCATTCATGTTTATGCGTGACTAGCTGGACGTTGGTGTTATGGCGACAGTAAGTTCATGTGTGCATCACTGTACACCGATATTGAAATAAATACTGAAACTGTGTAGTTCACGCCTTTCTCGCCATGCCTGTTCTGTCCGGCACAGGTGCTCTGGGCACTGTGGTCATTCTGTTCTGTGTGTATGATCGCATCACACACACTTTACCATTAAGCCGATGCATCGATACTGATACTTTTGTCTCCATAGACTGAAACTGTCGTGGCGACCCGAGGCCACGGAAATATGTGTGCTTACTGACCTCAGCGTGAACACAGACCTGTTTCCGTACAGATACTGAAGCTGTCGTGGCGACCCGAGGCTGTGTGCT
>OY757543.1:5331450-5383271 GCA_963584105.1 Alviniconcha strummeri
TACTTGATGCTCAAGGTGTTGGCGGACAGCCACTTCACACATTTGGATGCCGTGACCTTCACCTTTTCAGGCGTACCTGATGCACAGCAATAGTCTTAGTACAAAGTAGTCTGTCAAGATCCAAACGCATAAATGGTTAAAAAGAACGCTATTTATTAGGACAAAAACAGAGTCCGCAGATTTTCGGAGTAGTCCCCTTTGTCAAGTTACAAAACGCTAGCAGTCATTCTTGTTTCGGACTTGTTTTCTCTTCAGTCTATGCCAATGTCCAAACACAGGATCATGACAACACCCCAGTATCTTAGACACGATGGATCATCAGCCTCCACTTGCAGTCAGTGTAAATCAGTGTCAGGCTTCAAACGCAGGGTGACAACATGTGCTCCTGTAAGGGAGGGTGGAGAGAGGAGCTGGAAGGGGAGGGGGGTCGGCGAACAGCCTCTGCTTAGAGTGTGAACAGTGTCAATGTCAGTTCAGTTCAAGATGGTATCTATACGCTCGGAAAATAATAACAATAGGGAACCTACAGAGCGCTTTCCGAAACTCAAAGCGCTTTACAACTTAAAAAACAAAAACAAAACAAAAAACCATACAAATCAATGGTATACAAGCGTACAAAACATACGAAAAATTAACGAACATATTCATACAAAGCATGGCAAAAACACACGCACACAAAAGCCCATATGCGCTCCACCTCGTCTCTCAGAAGTTTCCCAACGTTGCCTTTCAATGTCAGACTCCAAACTGATGGGGTGAAGACACTCCCGTACGTCAGACACGGAGGTCAGTAGCTGCTGTTTGGAGTGGGTGTCAGTGTTAGTGAGACACATGATCCCGTCAAGAGGAAACAGACAACACTCCAAACACCAACTTTACTTCCAACGGCCCAACAGTTTTCAAAACTTAGGCTACTCGAAGCCGAAGTTGGTATTGGATGTACATTTATAACACATTTGCTCCACATAGACAGTTTCCTCAGGACCAGCATGGTTTTCCTAAACTAACGCGAAAAGTATGCAAGCCTTAGTTTCGGCTGTAGTTCGGCAGGCTACCTACCTGGTCTCCACATGATTGTCTTGGTGGTGGAGTTGGTCAGTGTCCAAGTGGTCAGCAATGCGTTGACTGCCATTGTGGTGGTGTACAGTCTGTCTTCACCCTTCACCTGTCAGTGGTCAAGACCGTATGAATTAATGTAAATAACAGTGGTTCAACGATAATGATAATAATGATGGCTATATAATGGCGGTGACACTGGTCACGTAGTTACCCTTAAGTCATTTGATTTCCCCCCGAAAAGAGGCCTGGTATTTCTGACGTCACGCCGGTGTCTGGAATCTCAGGGCTGTCATTTGAATCCCCTTTCCTATCTCCTCTCTTGTTTTTCTACCTTGTCTTCTCGCTCTTTTCGTCAGGTCATTTTTCTGCAAACTGCCCATTCTGCTGAATTTCCCCAAAAAGTCTTCAACATTTTTCGTTAAAGTGGTAGGCTTTTTTATGGCTCTTGTTGACCAGCTAGGAGACGATAGATGCAGCTTTAGTATTTGGCATTCTGCAGTACATAAGGTTTTCAACCAAATGCATCGTTTCTGTCCATCCCTTTTTCTTTCTTTCTTCTTCTTTTTAATCCAGTCTTGATGAATCAGACGGAGTGATCTACGATATCAGCATGACCTAGCCGTTGAATTATGCTTAATTTTTTAAATTTTTTTAACAAGGGCACTGTTGAAGGGACCAACTTTTCGAAGAATTGTTTGATGTTTGTGCATGCATGCTTTGTTTTATATTTGCTTATGGACTGATTTTGTAAATTTCACGTGAAAAAGAGTATACATAGGCTATATGAAAAGAAGTAAAAAATGTGCATTTGCTTATGACAGAATTTGACCGTCAGAGTATACATAGGCTATATCAAAAGAGGTCAGTAATGTGCATGTGCTTATGACAAGAGTTTGACCGTCAGAGTACACAAAGGCTATAAAACATTTTTTTTTTTTTTTTTTTTTTTTTTTAAGGTTAGAAATGTTCATTTGCCTATGACAGAATTTGACCGTCATTAGAGTACACATAGTCTATATGAAAAGAGGTCAGTAATGTGCATTTGCTTATAATAAGAGTTTGATCGTCAGAGTACACATAGGCTATATGAAAAGAGGTCAGTAAAGTGAATGTGCTTATGACAAGAGTTTGACCGTCAGAGTACACAAAGGCTATATAAAAAATAGAAAATAAAGGTTAGAAATGTGCATTTGCTTATGACAGAGTTTGACCGTCAGAGTACACATAGGCTATATGAAAATAGGTCAGTAATGTGCATTTGCTTATGATAAGAATTTGACCGTCAGAGTACACACAGGCTATATGAAAAGAGGTCAGTAGTGTGCATTTGCTTATGATAAGAGTTTGACCGTCAGAGTACACACAGGCTATATGAAAAAGTAATGTGCATGTGCTTATGACAAGAGTTTGACCGTCTTGGGGTGACCCTGTGTGGTTGGTAGGACGTTAAAATCCAGTGACTAACTAAAAAAAAACTTGCTATCTATAGTTATTACTTACTATTATACAGCCGACATAAAATAGCGTCAACCATCACCGTCGTTTAATCTAGTTGTGTTCTGTTCTGCTCTGTTCCTTTCTTTCCTTCGAGTTGTGCAGCCAACACTCACCTCGGTGTTATTATTAGCATCGCGGTCGGCGTCTCCAAGAAAATCGTCGTAATACTTCATGTCGTCTCCCACTTCTGTCCCCTCGCTGGTGACGTGAAGCGTCATTGCGCCCTCTAGCGCCGACTTCAGCATGGGAAACAACTCTTGCATAACCTGCAGTTCCAAACATACTTATCATCGATTAATTTGCATACAAAGGATTGCATAGTTGATATCCGTGGTATAGTTGCTATCCGTTGTTACTAAATCAGAAGAAGAAGAAAAACAAATGTGGGAAACAGGTACTTTAGTAGTCACGAGGCTGACGTACTTTTGACGAGGGCTGTCTTTGCAATATTATCCATGTTGTGGAAGCTTCAGTCACGAGACTGACGGGATTTTTGGTTGGTTGAATTGCTTTACGTCCACAGAAGGCTTATTAGGGACGGGAGCCCGGGACGGCCACCTCCTGAACTTTCACACAGCTCCTGAGCTCTGTCGGACTTTTGACGAGGGCTGTGTTTTTGCAGTACTGTTCATGCTTTGAAAGCTTCCGCCACGAGAGTTACGTACCTTGGGCAAGGGCTGTGTCTGCAGAGCAATCTCCATGCGGTGGAAGGTCCTGGCAACGAACCAGTAGAACTCGAACACTGACGGGTAGTAGGTCAAGGCTAGGTCAGCACGACCGAACAGGTTGTTATTGATCATGAAGGTAATCATTACTGTCGTGTTGTGGTAGATTTGCTGCAAATATAACGAGAAAAAAACATGAACGCCCACCCTCGTGCGCGCGCCACACACACACACACACACACACACACACACACACACACACACACACACACACACACACACACACACACACACACACACACACATGTAGACATACGCGCAGAAATAATACCGCTTATGTTTCTTAGAGACGGTTCGACACAAATCAGAAATTGAAAATATTAATTGACATTTTGTGGTAATTTTGACACTCAAAGTTTGCGTAAAGAGTTGAGTCACTATTTGAGTGAATTGTTTTAGAATGTAACGCCAAGGCTGCAGTTTTGCAAGCGTTCTAAATTGTCCTGTCACATATTGTCCAACGTAGGGTAAAATATGCCGGAAGAATTTTTTTCTAATAACTGTGAAATATCAACACACAAGGGAGTTAATTAGCGCTCGAAATACGTAGTACAGTAACAAAGGCCTGAGTCGCCTACGGTAACTCTCACATGGCATGCGAGTAAATACATGGTATATAAACTCCACCAGCAGTACTTCCTCAAATTGTGAAATAGCTTTATTCGATTCGAGTAAGTTCTTTGAACCCACAGTTCTTCAACGCTTCGCTGGCCTTCTGGGTAACAGCTGGTGGTCTTTATTTCTGCCACAAAACGTTGAGTCAGGTTTTTGGTCTATGGACTCTGTCTTGTGAGTTTATCCTTCGCTTGCTACTGAAACATTAAAATGGCTCTCATCGCTGCCCATCTGAATGCAGGAATCATTCTGGTGGTGACAGTGTAGCGACAGGTATATAATCTCCCTCTCCCCCTACCTCCATACCCCCCCTCCCCGTCCCTAATAAGCCGTACGGTTTCTGTGGACGTTAAGCACTATGTTCACTTTGAGTCAGGTTTAAAAAACAAAAAAAGCAGAAAAGAAAAAAAGAAAAAAAAAAAAAAAGACCCTGAATGACGTTGCCCGAAAACGACTAATGTTGAAACAGAAGGCACGATACACGGTTTAACGCCAATTGCCTCCGAAGCGGTACTGACGGTCCCTCTGCTTACCAGCCTAATGCTTTGCCGCTAGGCCAAACTGGCTGTCAAGATTGATCTAAAAGTAAACATTCTGCTTTACGTCCGCAGAAGCGAGGTTTTTATTAGGGACCGGGGAGGAGGGAGGGGCGAGAGTGAAGGATCGACCGCGGGCTCCGACCCGGAAGACTGAGGAGGCCGTGGACCGCCTCCAGAACAACAAGTATATGTTACGGCAGCGGGGACCTCGCCATTGCGCAGCAACTAGTGTACTACGCAATTGCTTTTTCAGCTGCTGTGCGGAGCAGAGTCACAAGGACAATGTCCGTAGCACAGCTGCTGAGGAACAACTGAAGCAAAAGAAGTCTAACTTTCTAAGGTCAGTTTTACCGGGTTGGGTCTTACCCAGTCTTTACTAGAATAGCTCCTTCACGGTTTGTCTTGTATTCTACTTATATCACTGAGGTTTGTTTTATTTCCACCATCACACTAATCATTACTGACGGTTTTTAACTTTTAACTTAATAATTCTCTATTTCCGCCATGAATATTTCACCGCACACCAACACGACACCAAGACAGACAGAATGCTCACACTGTAAAACACTGAAGTACAAACAGCCTCAAACACATTCATGTCAAACATAACATCCGTACTGTGAATCACAGAGAAATAATTGTACATCTCGAATGGTTTATTCCATACCCCACTGAGATAAACGTGTTATAGGTAGGAGACAATATAACCTGCATGCAAAGCAATAACAGAAGTGATTAATCATACCTGAGGTTTGTAGACCTGGGGCAATAAGAATCCTGTGAAAAGGGTGTGTAAAATAAGTAATCCAAGGCGGCACAAGACTGACACTAGTGAAGAGGGAGGATCCGTGAAGACACGTAAAAGAAATCCAGGCACGAATAAATACTCCAAAGGGTACTCCGTGGGAACATGTAGAAGATTAATCCAAGGAATAAAGCGAAATCCTAACTGACAATCGTTACCAAACTCAACTATCCCAAACCAAGAAGACAGGTTTCTATTATGGAGAGGTTCCTGGCAAAAAAAGGTCTCTCTGCCTGGAGAACATCGACTTTTATACTAAACGTGACGTCTTTATGACATTACTTTCCTACCTACCTTCTTTCTCTCACTATTTCTGCGTATTCACCAAAACCTCAGTACCCCTTTTTCTATATTATTCCTATTAATATTACTACGCATAGTGTACTTCATCCTAGTCCTTCTGCAAGTAGTCCCTAACGGTCACTTTCTTACCTATCAGTCTACCTAATGGGCCTGACCGACTTGTTCTGCACCTGGCCCTATATTCCACCTGCTCTTATTCAATTTGCCTGTTATTTCTGGCAGACCTACCGGTAACGGCGAAGGCATCTGTGCCCGTGCAACAACAGAGTGCACGCATTGTTTGCTGTGCGCAGCTCGGCCCCTGACCAGTACTATTCGTTCGGCCCGTGACTTTAGACGGGAAAGGCTACTACTGCACCCCACAACCGCACCAAAGCCAAGCACCAGCGGCTATTTTCCGGCTGAGACAAAACCTTATCAATCTTAACTTTTCAGCTAAAAACTTACACAGACCATTTCAACAACAGTTTAACTAAATCTAATAAAACACAATTTTAACAAAAGGATCAATAACCCGAATGTTTTTATTATTAAAAACCTGTACCTATAATCTATAAGCCAGGCCAACTCTACTTTCCGTATTCCTTTATTTATTTATTTTATTATTAATGTATCTATTAAAATAATATTTGTACTCTGTAACATCAGCTCCACCTCCCTGCTCTAGATCTCTCCTGGGCTAACTTGAGGGTCCAGCACTACCTCCCTCCTCTTGAACTCGCCTGGACCCGCAAATGACAGTCTAACTTCTTCGTTAGAGTCCAGCTCACCTCCCTCCTCTTGATCTCGACTGGACTCTGCAAGACTGATGCTGAAGTAGAGCTTCATGTCCTCGGATGTCAGTTGACATATTAAGGACAAACTGTGACCAATGCCTAAGCACGGTTAAGTGTTGCTTTACGTCCACAGAAACCGTAAGGCTCATTAGGACGGAAAGCCCAGGACGGCCACCTCGACTTTCACGCAGCTCCTGAACTCTGCAAGACAGATGTGATCAACAAAGGCTTAAATAGGCCTACCCCTCGATAGACGTCACATGTATAACAAGTGACACCAGCCAAACCTGAATCGCCCGTGGTAACTGGCATCAGGTGCCTTGCGAGTAATTACAACCTGCGCACGTGCACACACGGCTAGTCGGTGGTCGTACCGCAATGAGCGGGTCTTTGGCTGGGTCCAGCACGGACGCAGGAAGCAGGCCCGTTAGCACGGAGGCCGTCAGGCCGTACACAGCGTTAGCGGCCACAGTGACGTCGATGTTGTTGACCTGGAAGGGCATGACCAGGCCGCGGAAGAAATACTTCCGTGCCTCTGGGATCGACTGGGCCTGAAAGGGAAAGTAGGATAGGAAAACTGATATCAGTACGTTAGGATGCAGCATTAACGGAGTATACAGCAAAAAGGGTTGAGCCAAGGACCACACACACGCATACACTCACTCACTCTCTCACACACACACTCTCTCTCTCTCGCTCTCTCTCTCTCTCTCTCTCTCTCTCTCTCTCTCTCTCTCTCTCTCTCTCTCTCTCTCTCACACACACACACACACACACACACATACACACACACACGCACGCATACACACGCACACACACACGCACGCGCACATAGGCACACACACACACACACACACACACACACACACACACACACACACACACACACACACACACACACATATTTTCATGTGCTTTGGTGCAAGACATCACTGTCATTTAGCTCCACGTAACTTGCGTACAAATAAGGCACTGCACCAAACATCCAGTTTAAACGATCTATCCATCCACCCACCCTTCTATCGGACAGATCATACCCGTGTCGGCACCAGGGCCACGTCCAACCCCTTGGCCTTGATCTACCCATTATTAATCTGCCATCATTAAACTAGCTATCATACCCATGTCGGCACCAGCGCCAGGTACAACCACTTGGCCTTGATCCACCCATTATTAATCGGCCAGCATTAAAGAATCTATCCACCCTCCACCTCCCACCCCTTATATAGGACAGATTATACCCATGTCGGCACCAGAGCCACGTCCAACCACTTGGTCTTGATCTAACAATTATTAATCAGCCATCATTAAACTATTTATACACCCATCCACCCATCCTTCTGTGGGACAGATCAAACCCATGTCGACACCAGGGCCACATCCAACCACTTGGTCTTGATCTAACAGTTATTAATCTGCCATCTTTAAACGATCTATCCACCCACCCACCCTTCTGTCCGACAGCTCATACCCAAGTCGGCACCAGGGCCACGTCCAGCCCCTTGGCCTTGGCGTCGTGCAGGAAGTGCCTGAGGTAGTAGTAGGTGCGGGGGTCGATGGTGTTGACGGCAGGGTCCGAGGAGAAGGGCCGGTAGGCGTACGTGCGCAGCGCGTCCAGCACGGAGCTGAGGTTGGCGTTGTGCTCTCGCCAGCGGGCCAGCGGCTGGGGCAGATCCGAACCCAGGTCCGCCAGCAACGAGCCCAGCCCCAGGTTGACGAACGTGTCGTCAAAGTCCGGGGGGATGTGGAACGCACGAAGGTACCCTGATCTGAGTGAACACACAGACACGCGGGTTCACGAACGTATCGTTAAAATCCGTGAAAATGTGGATCGCGTGAGTGTACCCTGATCTGAGTGAACACACACACACACACACACACACACACACACACACACACACACACACACACACACACACACACACACACACACACACACACACACACACACACATACACACACACACACACAAAAGTAAACCTCACTATGGTTGTTTGTCAAATACAAACTACACGCCACTAACAGCTGTTGGTCAAGTGCAAACTACACCCCAATACGGTTTTTGGTCAAGTGACTTTGTCTGCTTCTATGCACGAGCTACTGGGGTGACTACCCCCATGAACGTCAGTGCAAGCCCGTGGCTATACCACTGTTATCCACCCGTTAACACAAGAACCACAGCAACTAACCGTGAATTTTTTATTTTGCGCAGAAAGTTCTCCACGTCCTTTAAGCCGAGTTTCTCGAGAAATTTATCAATGTTGTCCCAGGGCAGCTGGTCGAAGACTTGGAAGGCGTCCAGGAGGTTGGCTGGTGTGCTGACCCACAGAGTGGTGTTGACGTCGTAGGCCTGGGGCCAGAAGGCCATGACAGAGGTGGTGTGGTTGACGTTGTGGTCTCGGTGCTGGGCGATGGCGTCCAGCGCCATGACGACCTGCCGGTCGGACGGGCGAGGCGCGGCGCCGTACTGGTGAGCCTCCAGCAGGGCGGACGTGATCCAGGCCGAGGCGAACATGTTGTTGTCGAACACCGAGATCAGCTCCCGTAGAGCCGACACCTCCGGGGCCCCGACAAAGTTGAGTCTGACGAAACTGGGGTAGAGGCCTTTGTCCTCCTGCCACAAGCCCGGGCTGACGAACGGCCGGTCCTGCTTGACCTGCATGACCTCCAGCAGGTCGAAGAGCTCCCGTACGACTAGTGCGTGGTCAGAGAGCCGTCGACTGCTGTTACTGCTCCAGCAGGTCACCGAGAGCAGGCAGAGCATCACGACACACTGCCCCACGCGGGACACGGCACCAGCCATGGACGTACAAGTACCAGCCGTTGGCCAATAGACAATACCGCAGTTCCACAGTCTGTACGTTTTACGGCTCGTTACCTATTTACAGCTGCTGTACTAAAAACGTGGTTGCTTTCATCTGCTTGAACTGTGCACTGTCGCGTACTTCGTACCCGATGTCATTTGAACGTGACAGTTTCTAACACAGAGTCAGCCACGAATGGTCAGCAGGTATGCCACACTGACGTACCTGGTGTTGTAACACAACATTATCAGCTGCTGCTTTCGGTGATAATTCGCCGCAAGGCCTGTTTATCACACCACGAGGTGTACATGTCTGTCGTTATAGACTGGTATAGATAGTAAATAAGTTAAACTTGTTCAACGTCGAGTTGTCTCCGAAGAGATACTGGCGGGGACTGATATCCCAGGTCGGGAGAGGGGGAGATTATACCTAACACCAAGTGTATGCCCAAGATGGGCAGCGATGAGAGCCGTTTTAATGTTTCATTAATTTGAAGGACAGGGTCACAAGACAGTGTCCACAGACCAGAACTTTCGAAGAGAAAGGACAGCCGAAGCGGAATCGAACCGAGGTCCTTCGGCTGCTTACCACGCCTTACCGCTAGGCCAAACAGGCTCACAAAGACACTGATGAATAAAGGTAATAAATAAACCATCAAAATCTTGTCCAGAGAGACTATTCTAAGCGCATACGCTTGCACAAATACATACAGGCAGCCACATACACGAATGCACAGACCATACACAACTTACATCCAACTTACTGACACAGGGACAAACATGGGCATGAGACGGAGGAAGCAGCGAGATGCGGAAAGCCTGGCAGCTAGGTGTATTGTTTTGGTGGACATATGCCTTGAGGTTAGATTTGAAGGAGTCCAGAAGGGGTTTCTGTCGGAGAGGAAGAAGAAGGTCATTCCATGTAGAAAAGCCGAAGACAGAAAAGGCACGGGAAGCTGTCAGCGCGAGATACCAGCTAACAGTTTATTGTTAAAATACCAAAAGTGCTGTTGATTTGTGTGTGGGTGGGTGTTGGGGGGTGGGCGTGTGTGAAGGCAGTGTTATACAGATTTTCCCCTTAAAGAAGTTTTTCTCTGCTGCAATTAAAACGATCTCCGTCCAGTTGTTGGTGGTAGTGACCCGGTCTGGCCTAGCGGCAAGGCGTTAGGCTGGTAAACAGAGGGACCTCGGTTCGAATCCGCTTTGGCTCTCCTTTCTCTTCAAAAATTATGGTTTATGGACACTGTCTTGCGACTTTGTCCCTCACAATTAATGAAATATTAAAATGGCTTTCATCACTGCCCACCTTAACGCAGGAGTCATTCTGGTGGTGACAGTGTAGCAATAGGTATATAGTCTACCGCCTCCGTACCCCCTCCCCACCCTTCTCCCCGTCCCTAATAAGCCTTATGGTTTCTGTGGACATTAAGCACCATTTTTTCTTTTCTTTTTTCTTCTTCTCTGTTTTCGGTCGCCAGTAACTGATCGTACCAACCGCTTGAATGGTTTGTTTTCCCCTTCAAGCAACAAGACAGAGGGAGAGAGAGAGGTTGGGGGGGGGGGGGGGGGGGTCACGCTGATTCAAAATTCATTTATTAACTTGATTAGCGGCTAAAGCGAAGAAACAGACAAAACCAGAAATAACTACTATGCAGTCTGAACGACGGGACGATCATGCAAGTGCATGTTTGAACAGCAAAGTAACTAAAGTGGTTCCCTTCCTACTACGGCATGATAAGCAAGTAAAGGAAACATGGCGCTTAACGTCCACAGAAACCACAAGGCTTATCAGGGACGGGCAGAAGGGGGTATGGAGGTGGGGGGAGAGGGAGATTATATACCTATCGCTACATTGTCACCACCAGAATGGTTCCTGCATTAAGATGGGCAGCGATGAGAGCCATTTTAATGTTTCAGCAGGTAGTGATGGACAAAGTCACAAGACAGTGTCCACAAACCACAACCTTTTTGAAGAGAAAGGAGAGCCGAAGCGGTATCGAACCGAGGTCCTTCCGCTTACCAACCTAACGCCTTACCGCTAGGCCAAACCGGCTCACAAAACGGCGTGGTTCAGTTGTGGGCTATATATAATATACACCTGTACCAACTTAACGAGCCGGTTTGGCCTAGCGGTAAGGCGGTAGGCTGGTAAGCGGAAGGACCTCGGTTCGATACCGCTTCGGCTCTCCTTTCTCTTCAAAAGTTGTGGTTTGTGGACACGGTCTTGTGATTTTGTCCCTCACAATTAATGAAACATTAAAATGGCTCTCATCGCTACCCATCTTAATGCAGGCCATTCTGGTGGTGACAGTGTAGCGATAGGTATATACTCCCTCTACCTCCATACCCCCTTCCCTAATAAGCCTTATGGTTTCTGTGGACGTTAAGTACCATGTTTACTTTGCATTAGCCTCCCTCCTACCAGCCGAATCAGATTTTCCGCCCACAACAGCAAGCAGAGAACAGAGGAGTTATCAAAAATCTGATCCTGGTGGGGACCATTATTATATTGGTTGCCTTGGTGAGACACGCGTTTCGCTAGCTCACCAGTGACCACTGGTGATGTTTTTGTTGTTTTTCTTTCTGGGCAATGGTAATACACCCGAGTACCTGCTTGTGGCGGGATTTTCCCACTAACAACATTCAAACACAGCAGTCAAAGTTCTTTCTCTTTTCAGCGTCACTCTACCTAGTTCAAGAGCAAGGTCCTCCATAATTTCAGCTTCGCTTAGTTTCAAATTTCTCTTCACGCATTCAGACCATTCTACTAAAACTATAGGCTACTTCCAGACTGTTGTGCGCATACTCTGTGTGTGTGTGTGTGTGTGTGTGTGTGTGTGTGTGTGTGTGTGTGACACAGAGAGACAGAAGACCATGTGTGTGATGCTTTTTACTTCTTACATTGGTCATTGTATGTTGGTCATGATCCAGTTTATTCCTAAGCATTTTGCGCTCATTTGATAAGCAGCACCATATTATTATTATGTACTGACAGAAACTGGAGAAAAAACTGTCATTCATTCTACCTTCCACTCTTCACACATACATGAAACACAAACACATCACTTTTTTCACATTTTCTTTTTCTCTTTTTTCTTCTTCTTCATTGTTCTTGTATAGTTTGTAGCATGGAATTCATGGGCATCACATCAGAACACTTTCCAATCTGCTCACAAAGACAACTTGCTTCACACACCCATGCTCTTTACACTCAATGACACAGCGAGTACCATGTCGTACCCCTCCCACACACCCCCTCCAACACACACAACATCACCTAAAACACACACTTCTTGCACAAAAACACATCCCATTCATCCAAAATATGCTTTGCCATCAAGAACATAATATATATGCTGAGGAAATAAATCACTTCAAATATTTTTCACATGCACCATATAATTTTTTTCGCCAGACCTCCACCCTTAGTGATCTGACGTAACGATCAAGTGTGGAATCCCAGGAAACTGTTGAGAGTGTACAGCATAACATGGACATGTCTCATTTAAGAGATAGATGAGATTCTATCTCAAAAGAGACAGAAAACTCTTTCAACTGAATAAAACAAAGATTCATTCACTTTTGTGGCTGGCTGGAAATACATCACTGTCTTCACATTGACATCACCACAAACTGAAGGAAATACATCACTGCCTTCACACTGACATCACCACAAACTGAAGGCAATCAGCACAAAAGCAGGGTACTGAAGTACCTGTAAGATACGAATTGACTCAAGACAGTGCTTCGGGCAACATGCAAGAATCTATTTCAGCACCCTCAAAGCAAAGAATGTTATCGTCTCCATTTTTTGTTGTTGAAATGTCATTTGTTTACATACTCAAGCCATATAATTATGTGTTTCACAAACCGCTTGGTTTCTGATATAAAGATTGAATCCTATTTCCCAGTCATCAGTACGTCTGTGCCCTTCATTTTCACACAGTGCTCATTGCCCTGCTTTTAAAAATAAAACGTGCACTGTGCAGAGCAACTACAAGTTAGTTTCACCGAGTTACTGCATGGCACTGCTCTCAAAGACCTGCCCTGTTGAAATGTCTACTGTTGTGTCCTTGCTGCACACGAGAAGTCAAGCAAGCACTTTTCACAACTGTTAAATCTGCCACAGCTCAACTCATGGCTGCCGCCATGTTTGGCTTCAGTTGACTAAGCTTAGCAGTGTCGTACTGACTTGTTTTATGTTTTTTGCACTGGACTATCTTCATGGAAGCACCACCAATAAAGCCGGCAAACTCACCCATACCATTGTTCAAAATGTTGTTTTATTTAATGTCAAGTGGTCAGGAAAATTGCAAAATCAGTTCTCTTCATTTGCTGATTCATCAGGTCCATATTCAAGTTCCTCAGACTTCTAGTACAGATTCTTTCACACAAATCAGTTAACATAAAAGAAAAATCTCATGAAAGTGCCTGTCTTGATATTGTCCATTATGTTTGTTTGTCCCATGCACCACATTGCATGTACACAGGCTTTGCAGAATAATAATGGAAAGATCATGGTACAAAAGCAGCAAACAAATACACAGGCACAATAGCAAACAATAAGACATGACTACTTTATGCACTAACAAATGAATGCTCATCTGATGTTAAAACTAGGAAAAGCAAACACTTGGATAACTTGCACCCAGAGCAAAAACACAACTGTCCGTTGGAACGTAGGACTCTCCCATGACCTTGAAAATGAGCTTTGGTCATAAAACTGGTGTGGACAAGAAAATCCAAATCATCACACAAAATCTGAAGGTTTTTGATCACATGGTGCCTAAAGGAATTTAAAAAAACAAAAACAAAATTGATACATTTGTAGTCAGAATTGTGTCCCTTAAATACATACTAGTCAATGTGCTACAGCTGATACGGTACTTTTGTCATCTAGTCCCTGCATGTAATAATGGCCTGTACTTTGAAATCAAATGTACATAGTTTGAAATCTATTTGGACAAGACTTTATCCAGAAACACAACTTTAGAGTTCATAATCTAACAGACAACACTCTTCTACAGTACTGTCTCCCTTAAACAAAAAAATGTAACAGTGACAGAAAAGTGTCCAAAATTCATAGATCTTTGCTGAATGTAGGAAACAGATGCAAAATATAATCCCAACACCACAAAAGGTCATATTTTTCACACAAATCAGGTGTATCACATCAAACAGACAACAAACACTACGGAATAGCACTGACATTATTAGCAGTAAGATAAATGCTACTATCATGCACAATTTCACATCCATCACATCTATAGTACCCAGGCAAATTGTAAAGTTAAGGCCTGCACTACTGGCCAGAGGGTCCAACACTCACCATTACATCCTCACACATTTTCACTCCAGCCAGCAATGAACAGTACACCTGAGCACCCCAACCTGTCCCATAACGTAAGGTGGCGAATGTGAACAAGTAACCTACATAGTTCAGGAGCTGTGTGAGAGTCAAGGTGGCCGTCCTGGGCTGTCCGTCCTGATGAGCCTTATGGTTTCCGTGGATGTAAAGCTATACTGAACCATGCTCACGCATTGGTCTCAGCTTGTCCCTAATATGTCAACCAACATCCCAGGACACTAAGCATCACCTGAAGAAAAAGTAACCTGTAGTGTGGTTCTCATCACTTATTTCTCTTTCCTGAAGCTACACTGCCATCAAATGAACTTTTTTCTTCCCCCTCAAGTCCCCAGTCCTGCATTCCATGAATGACTGGCTCTTGTAAACTGACGAAACAGGGAAAAGTTGTACAATGTGAAAGAACTAACCCGCACCATAATCATCAACTTTTCCCCAGTTTACAAATCACAGAGAGGAAAGATGGGGAAAGGTGAAGGTGCAACAGTCCTTTCTGCCCTTTGTCCGTCCAGCTGGAATCAGATTTCCGTCAACACTGCGTTCCACACACACACATTCCTGGGGGAAGATAAGTGTGTGTGTGTTTGCTGTAAGTTTGCTCCACACACACAGTGATGGGGGAGCTATGCATGGGTGTGCGTGAGGTGTGTGTGTGTGTGTGTGTGTGTGTGTGTGTGTGTGTGTGTGTGTGTGTGTGTGTGTGTGCTGTAAGTTTGCTCCACAAACATGTGTGTGTGTGTGTGTGTGTTTGCTGTAAGTGATACCTTAAAAAGCCATGGTTCAATCTTCACATTACTTGGGACACAGGGCTGTCTGGATGAAGTCAGACTCAGTAAGACTGAAATTTGATTTACAAAAATTGTTTGTCTGAAGTTTCCACCAAAGTATATTCACACGAAGACCATTTGCACTGATGCCACTTGTAGAGAGCCTCAGTGACTATGCCCAACATGTACAGCTTTAGGCAAGAATCTGGATGGCTGAGACAATTAAAAAAAACTTAGCTAAAAGGGTATCAAACTTCAAACCATAGTCGGTGCAACACACCTGACACCTGAATATGCAAAAGTGGCCTTGAACAAAGTTGCAGCATCAGTTTTACTGCTAATGAGGGCACTGCAGGAACCCTATAATTTTCAATAAAGTAGCATGGCATGCTACCACAGGTACCCCCTCAAAGAAACATACCACAATACAAGCAATCAGTCTGAAGGTTACAATGAACAGTTGACTAGTTTAGGCAAAAGTACGAACGGCCCCATACCCTATCTTTTTTTATTTTTATTATTAGTTTTTTCTTCTTCTTTGACTGTGTACAACCAAGATCAAATACTTCACCAAACAAATCTTCAAGGAAGCACTGAAAACCTGGGAGAAATGTATTTTTATGTACACTGTTTAAAATTATGATAAATACATGTACCCTTCATTAAAAATGAAGTATATATAAGGAGACAAATAAATAATCACAGTACATACATAAATTAATCCCACATTTGAACCAATATAGATGTAAAAAGTTGAATAATCCCCCCCCCCCCCCCCCCCCCACCAAAAAAAGAAGAAAAAAAAAGAAGAGAGGACAAACAGACGTGGTAATTCCAGTATCTTTTTTAAAGACAGAACAAAACAAAAGACACCAAACAGGGACAAACAAGCGGAACAGCATCAGTGACTGCAGCTGGCCAATGCTGACTGATGCAGCAGTTGCTATCTCTGCCTGCGTAGGATAATAAGGACGCCCAGGGCGAGGGCGCAGGCAGTGACCAGGTAGAGGTCCCAGTCCTGCCCCAGCAGCATGCTGAGGTTGATGGCAGAGAAGACGGACTGGTAGTCCTCCAGCTGCAAGCACCAGGCCACAACACAGACGTTATCTTGCAGTGGACACTCCTCAACAAACACTCTTCAATGACACCACAACACAATGTTAGCTTGCAGTGCACACTCCTCAACAAAAACTCTTCAATCACACCACAACACAGACGTTATCTTGCAGTGCACACACCTCAACAAAAACTCTTCAGTGACACCACAACACAATGTTAGCTTGCAGTGGACACACACCTCACACACACACCTCAGCAAAACTCTCCAGTGACACCACAATAAAAATGTTAGCTTGCAGTGCACACACCTCACACACACCTCAGCGAAACTCTTCAATCACACCACAACACGATGTTAGCTTGTTGTGTACACACCTCATACACACCTCAACAGAAACTCTTCAATCACACCACAACACAAATGTTACCTTGTTGTGTACACACCTTAAACACACCTCAGCAACACGCTTCTATTACACCACAACACAGACTTCACCTTGCAGTGTACACATCTCACACGCCTCAAAAACACTCTTCTAGCACACCAGAACACAGACTTCATATTGCAATGTATACACCTCACACACACCTCAACAACAAACACTGACCTCTAGTACACCACAGCACAGACGTCACCTTGCAGTGTACACCTCACACACACCAGCAACACCCTTCTAGCACCCCACAACACACCTCACCTTGCAGTGTACTCATCTCACACACACCTCCACAACACTTCTAGCACACCACAACACAGACTTCACAAGTGTATACACCTCACACTCTACCACCGCACTACATAAGAACTCCATCAGTATGCTGCGCTGTGCACACGTCAAAGGCCTGCATGTCTATGTAATTGTCAAATGCCTTACTGTCTATGCTTTCACAACGGTGATCTGTCACCGAGCATTAAGCACACGATAATGAGATATGGGGGCTGTGCTATGGCTGTCCACTTTCCCAGGAGAAAGCACTCAAACACTCCTGCAAAGACCACGCAGAAAAGATCACTGATAAGACTGTCACTGAAGTGCAACGCTGACTGACCTCTTTGCTGAAGACGTCAACGCCGTAGAAGAGGGCCAACTTGACCAGTGCCAGCACAACTGGCACCTGGGCGTCAATGCTGGTTTCTGCCGCCATGTCATAGAAACGCTTGGCCAGATGGATGTCCTGTGACAGATGCCAAGGTCATTCACATGACAATATATACAGAAAGCTCCGGATGTTTTAGTTAAAAAGCCGTTATAATGTCCCCATGACATTCTCGCTCTAATCACTCAAACATGTTCTGCGTATATATACACCTGTGTTGACTAAATATATAAAAATTAACTGGTGGCAGAAAGCCTTGCACTGAAGAGTGTTTACTGTGTCTGTGTTTGTTGTTGTTTTTATACAGGTCAAGCAAACTGTAAGGTTAAGGCAAGCTTTTGTTATTGTAGCTTATAACAAAAAACCTGTATTTAACATCCAACCTACAACTTAAGTTACCACAATTGTATGAACCAGCATTCCTGTGTATGAACTCTTTGGTTTTTCTTCCGGACATCAACAGCCAGGCTGCATTAGTTTCTGGATGGGGAAAGAGATGAGCAGCCAGTCAAGATGACAGAGACACTGACCACCTGCTGACCCACCTGTTTGAGTCCCAACCCTTCTCATGCATGTAGCCTAGGTTGAATTCTTTAGGTCTTTCTTCTGGACAACATCAGTCAGACGGCATTAGTTTCTGGATGGGGAAAGAGATGACCAGCTGGTCAAGCTGAGAGAGACACTGACCACCTGCTGACCCACCTGTTTGAGTCCCAACCCCTTCTCATGCATGTAGCCCAGGTTGAACATGGCCTGGGCATTGTGCTGCTGCTCTGATGCCAGTCGGTAGTGTGTGGCTGCCGACTCGTAGTCCACCTCCGTACCGTAGCCATAGTAGTGGTAGTCACCCATCTTTATCCGCGCTACCGTGGAACCTGGTCAAACAAGGCTGGGTTGTTTGTAAAGGTGACTGCTACTTCAGTAATAAAGACCAATATGTGATATACCACAAGATGGGCTGGGTTGTTTGTAAAGGTGACTGCTGCTTCAGTAATAAAGACCAATGTGTGATATACCACAAAATGTTCCTAAATTCTATCGATAGAAAGCTGAAGAATCTGAGCAAAAATCCAATCCATGCCAATTCAGATGCATGCCACTAACACCATATTTATTTGCTTTGCCTGCTTGATAAATGAGCATTTAGAAAGTGCTGCATGAGTGGTGAGTGTCTGCAAAGCTTAAAGGCTACACAAAGCTGAAAGTCTGAAAACCCTTATAAGTTCCAGCAGCACAAGATCAACCTGTCCCTTACTTAGCTGTATACAAAAATGGCTCAGCAAAGCCAAAAGGCTCAACAGATCCACCAGGTTCAATGCGGCATGGCTCAACAATGCTCAGAAAAGCCACATAGCTCACAAACACAAGGCTCTACAAAGCCACAAGGCTCAAGAAAGCCACATGGTTCGGGAAAACTGTAAGGCTCATGAAAATGCTCATAGAACACTGAAAGACACGTGCCTCACCCAAGCGACAAGGCTCAACAAAGCCACGAGGCTCAACAAAGCCATGTGGTTCATGAAAGCCGCAAGGCTCATGAAAGCCACAGAGCTCCTATAACGCTGAGAGCCACATGGCTCAGGAAAGCTGCAATGTTCAGCAAAACCCTGACAACAGCACTGCCTGAAAAGACCCACCTTGTGCCGCTGCTCGGCTGTACATCAGCAAGGCTCGCTGGAAGGTTTCCTGTTTGTCAAACAAGCTGCTGTCCTCTGAAACAGGGCACAGCACACACAGTATACATGTCATGAAAAGAGGAGGGGATATACACATGTCATGAAAAGAGGAGGGGATATACACATGTCATGAAAAGAGGGGGGATATACATGTCATGAAAAGAGGAGGGGATATACATGTCATGAAAAGAGGAGGGGATATACATGTCATGAAAAGATGAGGGGATATACATGTCATGAAAAGAGGGGGATATACATGTCATGAAAAAAGGGGGATATAAATGTCATGAAAAGAGGGGGATATATATGTCATGAAAAGAGAAGGGGACATATACAGGTCATGAAAAGAGGAGGGGACATATACATGTCATGAAAAGAGGAGGGATATTACATGTCATGAAAATAGGGGGGGGGGACATATACATGTCATGAAGAACAAATTATCCTGAAGGAGGGCTGGTCTCTGACATGGAGGGGCCTTTCATCAGGGGCTTCTGTCACACTCACTCTCTGCAGTCACAGAGCCATTTAGTACAGTGAGTTCACCAACAAGGGACTGTGCACCATGTTATGATGGCACGTTACTCGCAGTAAGAAAAGGGCTGCAGTGTCCTCAGGTAGGCGAACTGGAGGGACAGAAGAGTGAAGAGAGAAGGAAGAACCACTGATATATCACAGACAGCAGGGAAATGGCTCCAAGTAAACGCACAAGGAGGAGGTGGTTTGTGAGGTGGGTGGGTGAGAGAGAACGGACAGAGAAAAGGAAACGAATACTAAAAGTAAGAAAAAGAAATATACAGGGTACCCTGAGAGACAGAGAGTAAAAGGGGAAAATCAGGGAGAAAATCACCAAAACAAAGCAAGAGCTTGGTAGGAGTACAGGAAGATGAGAAAATGTTCTGGGGGGAAATCACACAAAGTAACAACTCTGACAGAGGCACAGGGAGATGAAGAAAAGGGGGGAAATCACACAAAGTAACAACTCTGACAGACACACAAAGAGATGAGAAAATGCGAAGGGGGAAATCACACAAAGTAACAACTCTGACAGAGGCACAGGGAGATGAAGAAAAGGGGGGAAATCACACAAAGTAACAACTCTGACAGACACACAAAGAGATGAGAAAATGCGAAGGGGGAAATCACACAAAGTAACAACTCTGACAGAGGCACAGGGAGATGAAGAAAAGGGGGGAAATCACACAAAGTAACAACTCTGACAGACACACAAAGAGATGAGAAAATGCGAAGGGGGAAATCACACAAAGTAACAACTCTGACAGAGGCACAGGGAGATGAAGAAAAGGGGGGAAATCACACAAAGTAACTCTGACTGAGGCACAGGAGGACGAGGAAAAGTGAAGGGGGAAATCACACGAAGTAACAAGTCTGACATACAGGGAGATGGGAAAGAGTGAAGAGAGCAGCAGCAAGGACTGACCTCTGTCCAACATGAAGGCCACATTAGACTGTGCCACCTCATAGCCCAGGTCTGCCAGGAACATGTACTTGATGACGGCAGCATCCGTCAGACCATCCTTGTACAGGCGGTGAGCGTCCATGATCATCTCCGACCAGCGACCACGCTCTGCTACACTCTTAAACAGCTGATTGAAGGGAAACCTATGTCAGCGGTCAGCACAGCAGCTCAACTATCAACAGCAGTTCCTTCTACAAAGCTCAAGGCTTAGTCTGCTTGTTTATAATCTCCACCCACACCAAACCTTTCTCGCAATTACACACACCGTGGCTTTCCCATTGTTTTTTTAATGCTCCAAAACAGCAACAAAACCATCTTTAAACTAACACAAATAAGTGACATGAAATTAAAATCTTCATCCACCACTTGCAACACGCTGCCTACGTTCCAACAGATAAATGCTCTCAACCAAATACATACGAACACTACAGTGATTTCACTCTGTACAGGATACACGCTAACGAAGCGCACAAACTGGCCTGCAGCAGACCGGAAACCTCACCTCCACAGCAGTGTGACAGTTGCGCAAAACACCGGTGCCGGTGGCATGCATCTGAGCTAGGTTGTAGTATGCCAGCACATGGCCCCCCTGCGAGGCCAGATTGAAGAACTTCACTGCCATTTTGTAATCTCGACGCACACCAAGGCCGCCTGCAACACAAGATACAAAGCATGTTAGCATCAGCAAAAAAAATAATTCTGAAACCAAGTTGACTGCCAGTGTTCTGAGACATCTAAAACTCACCCCAAAAAAAGTTTAAAAGAACGCTTATCTTAGTTACTAAACACACAAGATGCCCAAATTTTCAACGAAAACACCTTTTTCAAACAACAAACCGACAGATGACACCACATTAACAGTGACAGGAATGAAATCTGATCTACTCGACTTTCAGATGGTGGAGAAGTTTCGGGGAAGAATCAAGTCAGCACCAAATGCTAAGAAGTTAGAAAAAATAAAGTGTCAGCAGCAGACTGACAGAACACCTGTGCATGTCCCCTTAACCTACCAACCATAAATCACCACAGACCTCCTGTCACTGGTGTAAAGGTACTCCTGGAAAGTGTAAAGGGCCAGCACATATGAATAATAATGTACATTTATTATGCGCTCATCAACATTGTAATACATATTAACCTAAATACAATATTCTATACACACGTAAAGCAGTCCTACAAAAACAATTTACATAAGGTATTATACAGAAATACACACACACACAAAAAAAAACAATGACTGTAGCAGAAACTGGGTATTTATATTAGTCGGGGCAGAAACAGTGTGAGAAGAGAAAGGTTTTCAGTTTGGCTTTAAAAGATGACAGGGTTGAGCAGTATCTAAGGTCTTGCAGGAGTGAATTTCAAATGTGGGGTCCAAAGCATGGCTGTTTCAGCGCTGGTGGAATGCAATGGCAGTGACAGTGTGAGCACTCACTGAAGTACATGATTCCCAGCTGTAGCTGACCGTCCACCCAGCCCTGATCTGCTGCCAGTGAGAAGTAACGAAAAGCCTTGTTGAGGTCCTGCACACAACAACAGGCAGAGGTTACTGCAGCCACAGGAACTCAAGACCTGTTACGACTATTTAGCCATATTTACAACAATTTAGTCATACAGCATATCTGATTTGTACTTTTGCAAATTCTGTTTTCAGATGCCCACTTGATGGAACCGCCCCTTGCAGGATGAACAAAGTATTACTATATTGAACTGAGTTCAGTAACACTGTCACCTGCTTGAAACAGGTTCTGTGTGTGACAAGTAGAAAGAACTCCATGCTGAGTTATGAATCAGCCATGCAAAATCTGTCTGAACAGATTGAGACCGAGCAGAAGAAAAAGGGTGAGCAACGTCAGCCACCATTTACCATTCAGCCCAGGTATGTGGTGGTAACGATTAATTTCCAGGCATTAAAAAAGCCATTTGAGTCCTACTTGTTATCTGCAAAACATACAGAGCAACAAACTATTTCAACTGGCCACAACAAAATCACAGCACCTCAACATAACTAAACCTGAATTGGGCACAAAAATAAACGAAAAAGAAAAACAAGACCCCAACAAACAAAAATGAACAAGCTGTCCTAGTCCAACTCCAAAGTAAAAATACAGCAGGCTCACAGGTAGGCTTTGTCACTATTCGGGATGTCTGTTGCTAACAGCACAGAACACAACCTGTCAAACATGACGCAAACAGACACTTAATTACCTCCTACAGCGGACAACACATCAACACCAAAACATCTCATTACCCTGTCAACACCCTGTCCATGTAAGTACATCATGCCTATGCCAGCCTGTCCAATCGGGTTGTTCTGAAACAGTCAATACATACACAGGACATGAAGTGCAAGAACTGTTGGGACACATCACACAAAGCGATAATTCACCAAATTTTAACAAATATGGGAAAAACACAAAAACAAAATAACACATTCAACTTTCAAGTCTGTTTTTGTGGGTGTGTTTTTAATTTTTTTTAAACTGAAATTATTCTCTATTTAGCAGAGAACAAAATACTAACATTTTCAAACAGGATGCGTAAACTGCAGTTACAGGAGATGCATCCAGAGAACAAGGCTAACACCAACTCACTTTATCTGCAGCCTTCTTGAAATACTGTAGAGCCGTCAGGTTGTTTTGAGGTACGAAGGGGCTGCCTTCCGAATACATCTGCAAACAGTCATCAGGAACAAAGACAGTCAATTACACCAGCACACATATTCATCAACAAGACATCTCCTTAGGGCATCTTTAGCATGACAGCTCCAAACTCCATTCCCGACATCCATTTACTTCAGTCATCAACAAGACATCGGTTTAAGGCATCTTTAGCATGACAGCTCCAAACAATTCCATTCCTGACATCCATTTACTTCAGTGATCAAAGTTTTCAGTCGGACGTAAACTATGGCAACCAACGTGATATGACAAACTCCTACCTTGCCCAGGTAAGCATGGGCATTGCCACTGCCTGATTCCGCAGCAGTGACAAAGTAGTGATGCGCCATCTCATGGTTGACCTCCACGCCACGACCGCCTTGGTAGTACAGCTGTCCAAGCACAATCTGAAAGTGGCACAGGCATTCAGTCATCGAACAGAACTGACTGAAATCACGTGCTATACAGAACAACACAATACAACAGTGAACACATACAATGTTTTTAGGCACACACACATGCAGAATGTGCATGCATACACACAATTACACACATTTAAAACTGTCCACAAAAGCTGGTCAGCTTAAAACCCCAATCAACTTTACAATGCCTGGCCATTACAAGTTCTAACTGTCACTTACGTTAACTTTCTAAACAATTACAAAATGGACAGACAGCTGTGCACCAACTACTGTCTCAACCAAGTTGCCATCAAATTCTCAAGACTCCAACAGGTGATGTGTACATGCAGTTGTGAGCATGTGTGTGTGTGCATGTATGCAAATAAGTGTGTGTGTTTGTGTGTGTGTGTGTGTGTGTGTGTGCGCAGGTATGCAAGTAAGTGTGTGTATGGTGTGTGTGTGTGTGGTGTGTGTGTGTGTGTGCAAGTGTACATGTGTGTGTGTGTGCACGTGCAGGCATGCAAGTGTGTATGTGTGAGTGAATGTGTGTGTGTGTGTGTGTGTGTGTGTGTGTGTGTGTGTGTGTGTGTACATGTATGTACAGGCATACAAGTGTGTGTGTGTGGGGGGGGGGGGGGGGGTGCACATGCATGCATGCGTGTGCAGACATGCAAGTGTGGGTGTGGGTGTGAACGTTGGTAACCTGCGCCTGTGTGTCGCCCTTGTCAGCCAGGAAGTGGTAGTACTGCAGCAGGTCCTCGTCCAGCAGGGGGCTGTTGTTCCCCTGGTTCTCCACCTCCTCCTGCAGACGCACCCGCTGAACTACCACCCCACCCGATGGCGTCACCGCTTCCGCCACTGAAGGCCAGGTAAATTCAGCTTTCATTTCACATTATATGGCAGCAAAACCAGTGGGGGTCAAATGTGGGAGGTGGTGGTGGAAAAATCCGTTACTCATAGTTATTTCATTTGATAGTTTGTTTAGCTCAGTCAAAAGGCAGTTACTCATAGTTATTTCATTTGATTGTTTAGCTCAGTCACCACACCGTGATATTATTTGTATTCAAAATCCATATCTGACATAAAAAATGCCACTGGTGTTTGTTTAGCTCAGTCAATACACCTTGATATTGTTTGTATTGAAAATCCATATCCAACATAAAAAATGCCACTGGTGTTTGTTTAGCTCAGTCAATACACCTTGATATTGTTTGTATTGAAAATCCATATCCAACATAAAAAATGCCACTGGTGTTTGTTTAGCTCAGTCAATACACCTTGATATTGTTTGTATTGAAAATCCATATCCAACATAAAAAATGCCACTGGTGTTTGTTTAGCTCAGTCAATACACCTTGATATTGTTTGTATTGAAAATCCATATCCAACATAAAAAATGCCACTGGTGTTTGTTTAGCTCAGTCAATACACCTTGATATTGTTGGTATTGAAAATCCATATCCAACATAAACAAATGCCCCTGGGAGGAGCTGACACAGGAGACTTTGCATGCCACAGAAGTCTGTCACACATCTCTAGTTGCACAGTTCATTCATTCTCCATGACCTACCTGCAGCAGCCACCTTCCTGTAGTATGTCAAAGCCGTCTCACACTTCATCTCCACCCCGATGCCAGCGTAAAAGCGATATGCCTGCACACACAGCATCTGTCGTTATGTCGGTTCACGTTCGAAACTCTTTGCATGTCTCAAACAATGTACAAAGACAAAGTCAAAGCACTTATTTCAGAAACCCCACTCAACCAAGACAAGCAAGCTTACTCCAAAGAAAAATAACACAGGAAAATCCTACAACCAGATATGGAATGTGGCTCAGCTGGTACAGTGGAAAAGCCAGGCGCAACACTGATCTGATGCAAATTTGACTCTCCAGGGCAGCAAGGGATTTTTCTTCCAACTGGCAACATCAACTCTAAATGCAGACTCTCGTAGACTTATGGTAGTAATAAAGCCTGTGTGTGCAACAGCATGCACCAATGTATATATACACACACATTAACAACCACAGTCCCAAACATTGGCTGCAGCTGCTGTAGCTTTACCCAGGTAAGGCAACCGAAAATGTCCACATGGGATAAATGAAATATTAAAACACACACCACACATACATGCACCCACACACACACACGCGCAGACGCATGCACACACACACGCATGCACGCTCACGCAAAACCGGAAAGGTAGGCCAAAAAGACAGGTAAGGAAGAAGAAGGGTTCATACCAACGCCATCTGAGCCAAGGAGTCGCCCCCCAGTGCTCCAAATGTCAGGTAGACCAAAGCCTGCAAACGTCACTCTTGATCAGTGAAATAAGCATCTTCTACTGCTGCAACAATGGACTAGGCTGCAGGACCATTCATCAGTCACAGACTCAACAATGGACTAGGCTGCAGGACCATTCATCAATCACAGACTCAACAGGAAGACTGTGCACGCTTGCATAGTGATGAGTTTTACCAGCACAGTTTCTCCGGGTCTCTGGGGTGTGGCTAACAGATTTTTGAAGAAATTCATTGCCTGCATGACACTGTCTGCATGTGTTACATGACTGCATACAGCTGTCTCTGTGAAATACTACTCTCCTGGCTTTTGTATAATTTGCAAATTCCTTGATGAGCCGGAGCTCATTTTCTCTTGCATCTGCTTTAAGATGTGGCTTGCAACTTGGTCTCTGTTACTGACATTACACAGCCCTGTGATGTTAGCTTAATTACATTTGCTGCCATTACAAAAAGTGCAATTCCATACTGGCAATGCAGTAGCAAAATTCAGGAACATGGAAAATATGAATGCTCTACGCAGCAGCAGCATGAATCGCTCTGTGGAGCAGTCACACACTCTGCAATGCCACCATGTGCTGCTGCATTACACATGAAAAATCTGACATTCATATTTTCTGTGTATTGTTCCCAATTTTTGCCATCACTGCTGACACTTCTGCTTCACCAACATGGACCTGAAGCTTCATTTACCTCATGTCTCTTCCATTTCCTGTAACTCTATTCAGACTGATAATTTACCTCACTTTAAAACACAAATAACTCGGATGCATGCAGGTATTTATTGCTAAACAGAAAAAAGTTCTTTTTTTCCACAATACCAACAGCTATATTTTGGGTGTTTACTGCTATGAGCTAAACAAAGAAAAAGATGCACTTTAGCTGATGTGCTGAGAAAACAACTTGTATAACCAGAAAGAAATGTGAAAAAAGGACTCAGTAAAAAGCATACCTTTGCCTGGCTGGAGTTGAAATGAATTCCTGAGCTGTACATAAATGCCAGTCCCTGTGAACAAAGGAATGAAAATAGAGGGCTTCTGATGAGCAAAAACAAGGATCCTTTTCAATGTAAACACACTGGAATGTGCATGTATTTGCATGTGTGCGTGTGAGTGTGTGTGTGTCTCTCTCTCTTCCTTGCTCTCTCTTGTCCCCCCACGCACCCACCCCCATCCCCCAAACAACCCCATCCCCCAAACACCCCCATCCCCCAAACAACCCAATCAGCTTATTTTTATGTTGAATGCACACACTATACCAGTCTACAAAAATTCTATACTGCCTCCACAGACAAAACAATAATACCACTAAATCACTTTTTTCGGAAGAAAAAGAAACAAAAACAAAATCAAAAATCAATTTAAACTTAGATTAGAAGGTTGACTTCCTACACTTTGGGCAAAAAAGACAGCCAACACCTGACAAACTGCAGAAAAGGATCTATTTTTAGCCGCAAACTGACCATCTGAGCCTTGGGTGATCCCTTTGCTGCCAGTTCCTCCAGGAGCTCTCTGGCACGTGACACATTGTGTGGCAGGTGGTCTCCGAACAGGTGTGCAAATGCCACGTACTCCTTGGCCTTAGGATGATTTAGCCGTGCAGCTTCTTCAAACAATACCAAGGCTCTGAAACAGGACCCAGAAGGCTACCTAACAGGCTCAGGAAAGACAGAGGGAAAATCAACCCACAATTTTTATTTTTATGAAGCAACAGACTTACAGAGATCTATGCAAATCAAAAGAGCAGTTAAGACACTGACTGACTCAGACAGTGAACTCAAGCACTGGTACCACAAACAGACTATAAACTTTCTCTAGTCCCCATCTTCTTTACTGTCCCTAGACTCAAGTCATATTATATTATGTCATCGTGAGCAGAACAGGGTAATAAAAGGTCTATGTTCATCACACTTAAATATAAGTACACATTTATAACATACACAAACATATACATGGTATATATTATTATTTATTATTATATACATGGTTATCAAAACAAATTAAAAAGAATAATCCAAAAATGAAACAAACAAAATCAAATCAATAAAAATCAGGTTTAGTGAAAAGCACTTTCATGTTGCACTTACATTTTTTACAACTCACTGATCTTATTCTTAACATCTTTTTGACAGAGCTAGTAGCAGTACTTACTCATTATACTTTTTGACAAACGTGCTGTTTACAAGTGCTTCTCCCTGCTCAAACAGCTCCTTAGCTGAAATTGAAAAGCAAAAAATTAACAGGCCATTTTTTTCCCCCCCCACATTTTCCAATCCCAGGTGTTCACAAAACTGAACAATTTGGAGTGCACATGGTTCCCTTAAGCCTGTTCTTAATTGGGCAAATGTTTCTTCGCCAACCTAGTTGGAAGTATTCGGCGAAGCTAGTTGGTTCTTAATTGGGCCAACTTTTCTTTGCGAACCTAGTTGGAAGTATTCGTTGAAGCTATATTCAGGGTCCAAAAAGCTTCGCTCAACATGTTCTGGGAACATTCGCCCTATCTGACGATCATTGCCTGTGATTGGCTGAGAGCAGAGCTCTCCTGTGGATGAAGAAAAAATAAAAATAAAAATGGATGACGGTGTCGCTAGATTCTTCACTTGCTTTGGAGGGAATTTGTTTATTTGTTGACTTGTGGGAGGCACAGCTTTGTCTTGGAGACCCAGAATGAGATAGTAGTTAGTTGAACATTACCCTGTGAGGGGTGCTAAAAGTATATTTACTTGACTTTAGCCTACATTTTTGATCATGCTGTCTGCTGCATGTCTGCCGCAAGTTCGGGCCGAAGCTTGCATCTCGTTACAAGCCAGTTGAGAATGAAGTAAAGTTTGGACTGTCCGAACCATATTCAGCAAACTAAAAGTTCAATTAAGAAACAAATCATAGTTCATTGAAGTGTCCAAAGTATGTTCGGTGAACAAACATTCGCCCAGTTAAGAACGGGCTTAAGAGTCTAAAGCAGAGAATTATGACAGCCATCATCTGCTGGAATGTGCATCTGAAGTACAAAAATATTCATTAACCAGACACGCACCATCTCTAAGTCTAAAAGATATGGCTGGGACATCTCTTCACTTCCAGCAATAATAAATGGAGATTTTAGACTGTCAATTGGTCAAAGACCATGAGAGATGAAGTTTCTGTCTGAGAATAATCCAGCTTTTTAATGGCTGAGGTTCATTCAGTGAAACTACATTCAATGATTCATGCAACTGGCTGTTCAGTGTTCTGGACCAAAACATAAGGTAACTTACAATTAATATTCTGCATCTTTTAAATGTAATATTCTAATAAATAATAAAAATGACAATTTGTTTTACATTATAAGCAACTTATTTCCCTGACTCTGAATGCTACAATAAGCAGTGACAAGAAAAACAGTCTGCAAATTTGGCAACTTACACTGTTACAGTACAATCAGAGTAGTCTAGACTTACATTATTAAATATTTTCTCCAAAGACTCAATCCATGCATGAATCACATTCACAATCATTGAACAAGGCTAAAAAATAGTAAATCTATTTCATAATACCAATATAATTATATTCTAATAAAGACTTCTTGCAACTTGTGAAATTGATTTAGGATACTAACACAAGCCCCACTTACCCTTTTGTTCTTCTGGTGATAATTCAGGTTCCTTTTCAACTTCTGGAGCTTCTGCCGGTTCTTTTGTTGCAGCATTCAAATCATCAGTATTAGGGATTTCAGACTCTAAAAAAAAATCATTAACAAATGTTGAAATGACTCATAGTCAAACAACTTTCTACCAAACTGTGGCATGAAATCAGAGAAGAAAACAAGAGCAAAACTGATCACACAACAGTACACATTCACAGTTCACTGAAGTGCAGTGCATTCTCACAAACTGGTACATGCTGCAGCAAAACCTTGCATATTTTGCAGCACTTCTGCTAATATTATCTAGTTATGCAGGGCCCTCCCCATAGCCCTTTACCATGATGCCTATGTAAACAGATCAACAGTTTTAAAAACTGTTAGTGTTAAGTGTTACTGTTAGTGTTAAGTACATGTGTTACTCAACTTACTGTTAGTGTTAGCAATTTGTTTTATCAGTGTTTATCACCAATACCAGTTTCTACAACAACAAAAATTCACATTTATCAGGAAACTACTGATGCATTTATTTTATTTAATGCAACAGAATTTACAAAACAAACAGCTGAACACTAGTCTAACCTTGCTGTGAATAGGCTGTGTCAATTTGTCCAAATGTGTCAGTTGGTGGTGTGTCCTGGTTTTTTTCTCCTGCCTGTGTTCCTTGACTGCTGTCACCAGCTGCTGAGTGCTGGCTTTGCATTTGGGGTTGTCCACATACCACCATTAGCAAACCAACACTTACTACCACAGCCAGTCTCATGGCTATCCTTCCCTTGTGTCAATTCAAAGGCCAAGCAAGCTTTTGTCCTGCAGCAGTAAAAACGACAAAACTAATCATCTGCAAGGGCAACACCATTTTAATTTTTATCTTGATAAATTCATTTGAAATTGTTAATATATAATTTTTTATATATATATATCATATATATTCAACTTCAGATGAATTTATCTAGCTAAAATTAAAATGTATTCAAAGTAACTTCACAATTGACAATATTAAAGCTACATATATATATAATAACCAGTATATTGTAATTCTGTTGCACCACTTTTTTCTTTTTCTTTTTTCTTCCATTGCTTCCCCCAGCCCCCTTTAATTCACAAGTTTTATTTCATTTACAGAGACGAGAAAGGGTGCAAAGCAAATGAATTACTAGTTTTAAATTTATTATGTTTTATCATATTTTATTTCATTTAACCTGAAAACAATGCTGTAAACATTGTTCTAGTTATGCTGCTATTATTTATCTGTGATTAGATATTGTTAAATGTTTCAAATAAGCTATGTGTTCTCAAAGTGGTATACTCCATTGTGGATGCACATGTGGATGTGCGCATGTAGTGTGTGTGTGGTGTGTTGGTGTGTGTGTGTGTGTGAGTGAGAGAGAGAGAGAGAGAGAGAGAGAGAGAGAGAGAGAGAGAGAGAGAGAGAATGTGTGTGTGTGTGTGTGTGTGTGTGTGTGTGTGTGTGTGTGTGTGTGTGTGTGTGTGTGTGTGTGAAATGCATTACTTGCAGACTGTTTGAATGTCTAAATTCGTATTTCTATTCTAAATGCTATGTTTTAACATGAATCTTGACTATGCATGAATTGAAATATGAGCATGTGCCAAAAGGTGCTGCTTAGAAGGTGGACATTAGAGTGAAAAATAAAAGCAGAAAAGTCATTTAGCAAGTAACACCATTTAAAAGATAAGTCTTTTTTATATGCATTTCAGGTCTAAAAAAGATAACTTGATGAAGCAAGTCTGAGAAAAAGACATTTAAAGACGGACACCTGAATCTGTCGGATGCAACACAGGACACAATGTTTGTTTTGATTTAATCTTTGAATTTAATGATTGCTATCAATCTGTGGGGAAAATAAACATCCATCATTTATAACAAGACAGTAGAACTTAAACTGACTCAATTCACTTTTTATTTCATATTCAAAATCATAACAATGATGTCCTGTGTTACATCCGACAGACTGCCACCTTAATTTTTGTAATAAAATAAAAATGAAACACAACACTGAATCAAAAATAGGATGTGTTTATTAGAATTTATCAAGCACAGCTGTTTCCATGACTGCAGCATGAAATAAGGTCATCAACGACATTTTTTTACATTTTATCTGTTGGATGTAACAATTATTGGATGGACATAACATTTCCCATGCTCACAATACACAGCTTATAAAATAACAATGCTAATTTCCCTACACTGCAACAAAATGTTACCAGCTGATTTAGTAGTAGTTTTGATGACTGCAGCACTAAACAAGTTGTTTGTATAGTTGTAATTTTGTCAAAGGCCCTTTTTAAGCATTTTATCTGTTGGATGTAACAACTCTGTGGTGGACACAACACTTCCCTTTGTAAAGTTTGTAAACTTTCCTTTCCTGTAAAACATATGCACAGCTAATAAAATCACTTAGTTTTCCTACATCTGACACATTGCTGTAAATATTGAACAAGGCCAAAACCATTATTTAAAGTAATGCACTGTCGGATGCCATGCATATCAATCAGAGGACACAATGGAATATGTAACACTGGACAGTCAGTATGTGGCTTAGAAAAAGTACAGCCAAGTTGTCATTATTATTCTTTCATTGACAAAACAGAAAACCATGTGAATTACAAATGTACATTCACCCTATGCCCTGTTGTTAACAGAAGGTAAAATTCAATTACCAAAGGCATTGATTTGGCATTCAAGTCTCACTACCTGGAATAACAACTGTAACAGTCTAACACATTGTAAGTACCCAGAAACAGTAATGCAAAATCTGCAAACTGATGACAAAGCACAGAGAATTTCCCATGTTAAAACTAATTCTTCCCATCCTAATAAATTTAAAAGATTTGTTTTCAGTGAGTTGGCAGTTCAGCATTGAGACATATCTTTATTTCTCTGCTGTTCCTAAGTACTGCAGTGCTTCCCAGGACGAATCTGGCTTCATGCTCCACTAATGTTGTCCCTGCTGTGTCTTGAAAAACACTTGCTCTTCCCCTTTTGGAGCATCAACCTCTTTAGCCTGAAAAGAAACATGCATGTGTACAAAATAAGGCAATATAACAACTGTTTTTGAGGATATGTCTCCATATTTATAGGTATGCAACTCTGGAGATGTACATGCATATAAGATATTGTGTGTGTCTGCACGCACATGTGTGTGTGTTTTGACTTTCCCCAGAATATATATATATACATCTATATCAGACATTAGGTAATATTACCAACATATATATATAGTACTGTAGTTGAAACATAATAACACAAATACCAGGTTACCTTCTCCTTTTTTTACATTTCTGTTCATTTGGCCTTTTTACCCTACTAACTTCCACCCCCACCCTACATTGTGCCACAGTGTATTGTATTTTATGTTGTATGAATTTTTTATCTTCATATTGCATATTTATAGTGAATTGTCACAAGAATTTTACTTTATAATTATATGCTGCACTGTATTGTATTTGTACTGCAGTGCACATATAAAACTACATCAGTTAAGAAATTTTATTCTGGCTTTCACTAGTTTCAGCACATACTTTAGAATGCATGTCCTGCTAGAAATAGATTCAAAACAACAATATTCAATAACAATATACTTTATTCATCCCAGGGAAATAGGAAGGCCTGGGAAGATAAAAATAAATAAATAATAATAATCTCCCTAATCACAATGTTAATGTCATGGTAATGCTTCTTTTCTTTTGTTGTTGTTGTGTGTTTGTATTATTTGTATAAATTGGTATAAATAGATAATTTACGGCTATGCCTTTTAAAAAAACTCTTAGTTCACATCACAGACGGCAATAATAAACCTGTAGAGTTGCAGAAGTGTACTGAGGAGTAAGAGTTTGTGTCATGGCATCATGCTGTTCCGATCGACTGAATAAATGAAAAAAAAGCTGTCCGACAGCGGCAAATCAACTCCGAAACGTGTGTCGTCATAAACACGGGTATTTTCGCTATTACGAAGTAAACACTTGAACGTTTTTCTCTTTCAGTCGAAACACTAAGAAAAAACTAGTTCCCTCGATCGAAACTTGGACATTATTGTGCAAAAATCGGTCACTCGCGATCGAAAAACACTGATCGAAGCTCGGGCCTTTGTGTCATCCGAGAAACAGCTGGTTATCGAACAAAGACATCACTTTGAATTTGCACACTGCCGACCGAAACCTGTTTAATAATGGTCACTTCGCTTACAATTACGAATGAAAATGCAAAAATAACGTTGTATCAATGAAAAGTAACAATTTAATCTGTCGGACGCAACATCACATTTCGATCGAAACTGTAAAAAGGTACATGACCCAAATCAAAAATTCACTCACCGTTCCTTGTTGGCACCATGTTTGAAGAGAAAGTAGGCGCAAAGCACTGTGGGTAAACATGGCCGCACTTTTATGCAAAAAGACCGCGGTCACAAAATCGATGTTTATCCCCAGGATCGGCAATTTTTCGATCGTAACGGCCGGACAGAATAAAAACTCGAAATTTTAAACTTGAAAAAATGTATTACAAATGGAATCCAACACTTTTATTATCACTGCTTTCGACTGAACACTGATTTTAGCAACAGCTTCTTTGTTTCACCACCCACAAGTCCGCAGTGAATAGTAGCCGACGAACGTTTTCGTCAGCATCAGAACCGAAACCAATGCGTTTCGATCGAAATAAGCTTATGTTTATTTCAATTATTCAGATTTTACAAGTAGTTATGAGCCGTTTTCACAAGCATTAAAAAGCTTTGACTATGTCCTGTCAGGCAGCAAAGGGAAAATTGCCTAAAGAAGAAAGATGCAAACTAAACGACAACTGAAGCGGTGCACCCGAAATGTCCACCCTTCTTTTGCCGATTTTCGGCCCGGATTTGGTGTAAATTTTCATATTTTACTAACTCAGAACTGACTTTGGGAGTCAAGTTTATCTTTATTATCTCTTTGATGCACACTCTTTCAGATAAAGTTAGGTTTGTTCAGAGAAAACTTAAACCTGAAGAAGCATTTAGGACCAAAAAAATGGATGGTCCTTGCCGAGCACCTTTTGGCACAGGCTCATATGTATAAATAGAGAGAATTTATCTTTTTAAATTGTTGTTTTAGGCTAATTGAAGTAACATATTGATGTGTGTCCTATTGCATTTGTTGACCTGTACAGCGCTAACAGCTCATATAATTGTTGTTGAGGTGCTATATAAAATAAATTATTATTATTATTATTATTGGGTTTTGCAAAACCTTTTCAACCTCAGGAAATCTTGATTTTAAAGAACTGGAAGCCGACCCAACAAGTTCAACGAACAAGCAAAAAAAAATTTGAAGACATATGCCCCCATTTCAAAGCGGTCTTCTGTCTACTATAGGTAGTCAACTACCTGACTAAATGCGTGTATACTTATATGCTCACGTACCATCTGAAAGCAAGTTCCAAGCTTTTATCAACTAGATCTAAGTCGAGGCCACTGACAGTTCAGTATGCACACAATAATCAGCATAATGACAAGAATTCTCTCGCCCCCGGATTATCAACGAGAAGTAGTTAAAGCAATCGATGCAAGGCATTCACCGTAAAATCAATAGCATCATAAATTCAATTCAAACTTAGAAGATGATAGTTAGGTTATCGACACGTACTTTCTCTACTTCGCTGAAACGATGATCGCCGCCATGATAAGCCGGAAGTTGTTATGGCGTTTACTGATTGGCCCCATGAGCCGCTTCCGGTTTCAACTTTCAGGGGAGACAACAACTGCATTTTTATTATTATTATTATTATTATTATTATTATTATTATTATTAACTCTGAGCTGTAAGGTTCAGTGTCGTATGTTTTTGTTTTATCCAACAAATAAAAAGATACTCATACATGCTGGAATATTTGACGTCCCTTTTTAATAATAATGTACATCATCATACGCTCATCAATGCCCTGATGCGGCGGCGCTCACATGATACATCTTAACCCAAATATGATATTCTGTACACATGTAGAGCATAGTCCTACCAAGACAATTTACATCAAGTACTGATTATAATATATATATGTGTGTGTGTGTGTGTGTGTGTGTGTGTGTGTGTGTGTGTGTGTGTGTGTGTGTGTGTGTGTGTGTGTGTGTCAGTGTGTGTGTGTGTGTGTGAGTGTCTGTGTGTGTGTGTGTGTGTGTGTGTGTGTGTGTGTGTGTGTGTGTGTGTGTGTGTGTGTGTGTGTGTGTGTGTGTGTGTGTGTGTGTGTGTGTGTGTGTGTGTGTGTGTGTATGTGTGTGTTTGTAGTGCGTATATATATATATGTGAGCAAGTGCTTTTTGTACGTTTTACAATAATCCCGCCCCGCTTAACGGATCAATGCAATTTCATTACTGTACTTTAGTAACCCGGGAACCGGAGCAGACGACGCTTTTGTTTTGAAGCGCGGCGTGTGGCGTAACGCCACATGGCCTTCACACAGCCGACCGGCGATAGCCGCCAGTGCGCGCCTTTTTCAAATCTGTTTTTCTCCCTTAACATTTTGACCGCTTGTTTGTTTACCTACTCTTTGTCTATCTAGTCCTTTTTATGCACTAAGCTATGTATGATATAATTTGGCATCTTAGAATGTTTATTTAACGTTTATTCAGACACCGGATCGAGCTTAATTACTGAGTAGCCGATGCCTCTTACTTCTTTATTCTTAATGTCCTCGGATGTCAGATGACATATTAGGGACAAGATATACGATGCTCTTAATCATCTAAACTTAGTATAATCCGGTTGGCTGTAGAACGAACTACTATTACATAAAATTTCTTACTTTGAGTCTAGAAGGTATTTGCTCGGGTCTAGCAGTACTTTCGGGGATGAGGTTAAAAACATATTTTACATATTTACATTATTTACAAGTCTGCTCGCTTTACGAACAGGTTAAAAATGTATATATTTACAGTTTGATCGGTTAAAACATTGTCTGAAATAGAAACATGCAAACTGCAGACCTGGAGCCTGCAGTCCTGTCATACATTCATGGATACATAATTCATTGAAAAGGTTAAGTCATTGTTAAGTTAGTGTTAAAAGCCCCAACTCCGAGCCGGTAACGGTCGGGAGTGAGGTGGGGATGGGGTGGGGGGGGAGGGGTTTGTTGACGGGCGATCCGAGCGCCCCCTTCACGTCCGGGAAAGGCCCGTACGGTTGGGGGGGCGTGGTTCAGCGCCGACACACTTGGGTAGAGACAGGTTAAAAACATAGTATGGTTGTGCATTGTGTAGGTGGGGGCTCCCTCCCTCCCCGGGAGTCAACCCGGGTATTTGAGGGAGCCAGGGACGTCCTAGGGCGTCCCGCACATTTACAGGTAGGCTGCCACCGGGCAGCTGTAGACGAGTTTGGCTGCGGCACGAAGCAGGCTCCAGCTCTGCGGCGGTGCCGCAGCGCCAGGCTTCGGACGCACAGTGGGAGTCCCAGACTGGTTAAACTACTGGTGACTGGCGCGAAGTGAGCCGAGCTCTCTCTGCAGTTGAATAAGACATGGTGGAAGGATATCACTCCTCCGCATACGCAAGACTTAGGCACAAACATGGTCCGCCAGCAGTCCATGCGTAGCCGGTACATGATTGGGGCGAGGTATGTGGGTACTTCGGGGAAGAAGACTCCGTCTCTGCTAGGAGGGGAGGGATCGAGCCACTCTTTGGCCGTGGCCTGGGCTCGAAAGTCTTCTTCCCGTTTCCTCCACACCCGTCGGGACAGTTTCGAGTAGATGTCGGCTAATCCGAGTTTCAGTTGTAGGGCTTGGGATTCCAGTCGCCTGGATCCCCTCTTGGCTGCCCTGTCCGCCATCTCGTTGCCCGAGAGGCAGACATGTGCTGGCACCCACTGGAAACGGACCTCCGTTCCGCGGGTGATCAGTTGGTGCACTACCGTCCCGATTTCCAGCACGAGATCCTCTCGAGCGCTGGTGGAATCGGAACGGATGGAGGAGAGCGCAGACCTGGAATCACTACAGATTACTACTGCACATGGTGGTGTACGTACTTCACTGATGTGCTGGAGCGCCATCAGAATGGCTGTCAGCTCAGCAGTGAAGATTGATACAGGTGGTAAGGAGAAGGACTTCCTTAGGCTGTGGAACTCAGGAATGGCAAAGGCGGCTCCAGCGGAGCCGTCCTCGAGCACTGAGCCGTCTGTAAAAATTTGAAGAAATTTGTGAATAAATATTTTCAAGTAATTCGTTAGTTATGCAGGCTTGGAGAGAGGGGCTCTGGTCCCTCGTTAGTCCCGCCACCTCCACCTCCACCACCGCCCTTTCCATCAGCCAGGGGGGGTAGGGATGAAGGGGTCTATCTGCCGCCGAGGCACCGTCCAATCCCGCTCCCTCCACCAAGTCGGCGACCAGGTCGCAGATGGAGGAGCAGTAGGAGACACGGGTGGGGCCTCGGAAGGACCCACTCACCTCTTCGACAGTGGAGTTATCTACGGTTTGGCTGCGGAACACGTACTTAGCAGTCATGAGTTGGATCTGGTCTCTGAGTGGTAGCAGCCCGGCATCCCGGTACACCAGGCTGTGAGGCGCGGACTGCGGTAGCCCGAGGGCCAGTCGCAGAGCCCGGACCTCGATAGCGGTCAGACGCTTCAAGCCTGTCTCGGTGATGCTGGGCATGGCCTCCAGGCCGTAGACCAGTCGTGAGCGTACCAAGCTCTTCACCAGCGACACAAGCACCTTAGGTGGGTTCGCCCAGGGCTGTGTGCTGAGCACCTTGATTACATTCAAGGCGCGGGAGGCGTTGCGGGCGTTGTGATCCACGTGGCGGTTGGTACGCCCCATACGTTGAAAGACGACCCCTAAGTACTTGACTTGGTCACCGGCCGGGGCCTCTAGCACCCCCTCCGATGCCTCTCTAGGTCCATTCTTTTATAGCCGTCGTCTGCATGGCGCGCTTTGTTTAGTACTAGTAAATGGTAGTGAAATGTTGTTTTGATTCGATTAAAGTAATTCTGTGTCGATCAATGCGTTGTCGTATAGTATTTTGCTTAGCTGACTTCATGTTTAGTGTTTATTTTGGGCTGAAAGTATTGTGTACTGTAGAACCTAAGTTGTATTCATAGACTACTTAATCTCACTATCAGCGCTGCTGCGACTAAGGTTACGCGCCCCAGGCGAAAGTTCGCACCGATTGTTTTAATGCTAGTCTTTGAGTTTGTCTTGCTTCTCTTACAGAGCGTTGTATTGTAATTGTTATGTACCATTTTAACCGTGGGAGCGTGCTCTTTATTCCGATGTAAGTTTTAGTGACGTTTATATTTTGTACATTGTGTTAGTTGTGATTTAGTTGTACGAATCTGTATATAGACAGGCGCAAGCCACGCTTCCCACTCTTGTTGTAAATAAAATAAGTCATGTTTGTACATTTTGTTTATACAGTTTAAAAGACTGTAACTGTAGCTTTTATTTGATGTTTTTGATGTTTTAATTAGTTTAGTTATTGTAGAGGAAAGTGTATTTGTGCGGGCCAGGGAAACACAATTGTCAGCCATTTTGTGGTCCAGAGGGCCGTTTTTACTGTAGCGATAGCGTGTGTTCCCTGTGGCCCGCGCCGTTCTCTTATCTATGCGTGAGCGTGATGATTTTGTGTGTGTGCTGAAAACTGTCTGCGGCTGAACAAGTAAAAACTGATTGCTGCCATACGCCTGCTGTGGTCTCCACTTTATTGACTCCGCTGCCTGTGTCTTGTCCTTTGACCACTCCACACCATTACACTTAACTTACTTACTCTTCATACATCGCCCTGATATGACCGCTCTGGTTGACTGGGCGTAAAACACCAATTACTTACTTACTTACTTACTTACTTACTTACTTACTTACTTACTTACTTACTTACTTACTCACTCACTCACTCACTCACTCACTCACTCACTCACTCACTTACTTACTTACTTACTTACTTACTTACTTACTTACTTACTCACTCACTCACTCACTCACTCACTCACTCACTCACTCACTTACTTACTCACTCACTCACTCACTTACTCACTCACTCACTCACTCACTTACTCACTTACTTACTTACTTACTCTTCATACATCGCCCTGATATGACCGCCCTGGTTGACTGGGCGTAAAACACCAATTACTTACTTACTTACTTACTTACTTACTTACTTACTTACTTACTTACTTACTTACTTACTTACTTACTCACTCACTCACTCACTTACTCACTTACTCACTCACTTACTCACTCACTCACTCACTCACTCACTCACTCACTCACTCACTCACTCACTTACTTACTTACTTACTTACTTACTTACTTACTTACTTACTTACTTACTTACTTACTTACTTACTTACTTACTCTTCATACATCGCCCTGATATGACCGCACTGGTTGACTGGGCGTAAAACACCAATTACTTACTTACTTACTTACTTACTTACTTACTTACTTACTTACTTACTTACTGACTTACTGACTTACTGACTTACTTACTTACTCTTCATACATCGCCCTGAAATAACCGCACTGGTTGACTGTGCGTAAAACACCACTTACTTACTTACTTACTTACTTACTTACTTACTTACTTACTTACTTACTTACTTACTTACTTACTTACTTACTTACTTACTTACTTACTTACTTACTTACTCTTCATACATCGCCCTGATATGACCGCACTGGTTGACTGGGCGTAAAACACCACTTACTTACTTACTTACTTACTTACTTACTTACTTACTTACTTACTTACTTACTTACTTACTTACTTACTTACTTACTTACTTACTTACTTACTTACTTACTTGCTCTTCATACATCGCCCTGATATGACCCCACCGGTTGACTGGGCGTAAAACACCTCTTACTTACTTACTTACTTACTTACTTGCTCTTTATACACGTGGACCGAGGTCAATGAACCGTCAGTTTTCTTCGCCTTTCTAGAGTCGGAGGAATTTTGTCTCATGTTTTTTTTTGTAGAATAATCAGGGTACCCGGATTTACTTTCTGTGCGGAATCGACTATGCCATGACTGGATTGTTGTTGTTGTTGTGGGGGGTTGGGGGGGGGGGGGGGTTGGCGGGGGGCTGGGAATTTACTTTCTGTGCATTGTCGACTACGCCATGACTGGATTGGCGAAGCGTCCACTGGTTTCTTTTCAAACGATGTACATAGGTCATGTGAAGAGGTCACATGTACTGAGATTGCCGGTACTGAGCGTACGTCTTCTGTTCCCTTCATCAGTCGGCCGCTCATCACTCCGCTGAGATATCGTAACGTCAAATTTCCGGCGTGTTGATCTCTATTAAAAAACAACAAGAACAACAATCCAGTCTTGGTATAGTCGACTACGCACAGGAAGTAAATGTCCCTCCCCCCCTCCCCATCCCCCCTCCAACCGCCCCCTGGACTGACACATGTTCTTCTCTCACCATTCTTCAGGCGTTACCCCCCGAACAGACTGCCCAGACTATGTTGAGGAAAACGCCAACCTGTCCTGCTCCTGTCTGACACCTGACAACTTCCAAGGTACGGCCAGCTTGTCGTGGCCCGGCCATTCCGACACCGGCCTGCTGACCGTGACCAGTGTCCACAGGGAGGACAACGGCACTCGCTACACTTGTCAGATGGTGGCGGGCGGAACGACTACGTCAACAGTCTACACTCTCAAGGTGGCTTGTGAGTATTTGAAATCATTCAGCTTCTGTATATTTTTGATTAATATAATCTTAACTTTTCCCGCTCACTGTATTATTACAGTTATTATAATTTTGGATTAACTATGTTGTTTACAAAAGGGTCTGGCCTCAAATTTGCACGGGCCTTCTAGAATTGTCCCATTAGAAGAAACATTTTTAATCTTTTATGTGTTTGGAACTGTTTTGTGTTATAACGAGTTGAATGATCTCTCTCTAATCATGTATCATTTCTGAGTTCTATATATTCCCGCTATCTCTCTCTCTCTCTCTCTCTCTCTCTCTCTCTCTCTCTCTCTCTCTCTCTCTCTCTCTCTCTCTCTCTCTCTCTCTCTCTCTCTCTCTCTCTCCCCTTCCGAACTCAGCTCACATAGATATAAACAGGTATCATTCTGGAGTCGTGACATGCTCCCGCAATGGCGCCATGTTACCCTCCCCCCTCTCTCTACCGCTCCCCCCACCCACCCACCACCACTTTAAGGAATGCTGCATCTGTTGTTACTAAAAATACTACTACTACTACTACTGCTGCTGCTACTACTACTGTTGTTGCTGCTACCATTACTACTACTGCTGCTGCTGCTGCTACTACTGCTTCCCACACCCCTCCCCTACGAAAGCGTTCCGGGCCATGACCCTATAACTTTTGTTTCTGGTCCTTTTCCTTGAGAAAGGCTTTTTCACTGAAGCTTTGCACATGTTTTGTATTGTTTATGTAGGGGTGTGGGGAATTGAGGGAAGCAGGTTGGAAGCATTAATGAAGAGCCACAAGTCAGAGGTTGCTATAACATAACTTTTATTTGTACACCAACCAACCAGGAAACAGTGTCTGTATTGGAAAAGACACAAGCAAACAAAACATTTAGAACATGAAAGCCAATGTAGTCTAAACAACAGCAATTTATATAATAAATACAGTAACCATGTAGCTTACCTGTAGGTTACTATAATACATGACAAAATGATTAATTAGTTCAGCACATAAATTGTGTGCATGACTTTGCACATAAAACCCGTATCTCACAGAGTCGCGGTGAGTATACAAGAGACGGCCAGTCAATTTAACTGATGAACTCCCACTATAATATAGTATACAATAAAGTAACAGTGAAGAATGCGGACTACCAAGCTCATTCTTAACTAAACAGGAAGAGTGACATAATCGTTACAGCAGTTCCACTTAAGCACACAACGAGATGGATAGTGACACGGGTGGTATTGGGGACCATGCCGTGAGCGGGAGGAAGTCAGTCATAAACTGACCGGCTCCTGCCTCGTTACTCAAAGCGTTACAGCATGTCACTGTTACTGACTAGCAGAGCATATCTGTGAACAACGTCAAGCATCTTACTGAAGCAGGTAGCGCATCAAGAATCTAAGCTGTTGAGCTGGCTGCGCCTGTCTGCTCGGTTAGTAAACAGAGACAAAGACGTAATTGCCACCACTGACGCGCATCACCGGCCAGTTCGGGTACACTCACAAAGATCCGAAAAGGGTTTACAAGCTAAGTAGAGTGAAAGTCTGCGCGCCCAAGACTCGGCCATACAAAACCCGGATCAAAACAGAAATAACACGTCTCACAGTTTATACAATCACCCCTATGCATTAAAACATATTCAACTAGTAAACTGAACATTCCACAACTATGAAGTCAACATCTTCAAAGTGTTAGCCATAATATACCACCGATTTCATGTAGAAACATAGATCGGTAGGAAACTAAACAAATAAGTTATGCCGCACGGCCGCACTGACAAAGTACCCATACTTTTAGAGGGATAACTTTGCATCGGCAAAGCATCACTCAAACTGAACATCAAACAATGGCAACATATAACATACTAGATACATATCAGCTAACCAGGATTAGCTGCATACATGTTGGAAACACTGGTCACTTTGTGGCATAAAAGCTTAACATTTGAACGCACAAACAATGTACACTGACGCCATAGCGGCTGCAACCAGGCGGCAATCTGACGCCGAAATTACCCATATGTTTAAGAACCAAACCCAGGCACGTTGTGAACATGATAACATTATAAACATGCATTATTTACTTCAATAAGAAATAACAGAACAACAAGCCATAGAAGAATAATTACTTACAGGCTCTCCCCTGATGAATACCTGATGAAAACAGTAAACAAACAACCTGCCTCTGCAGGGACACTGGGGGAAAAGGGACGCTGCCGGCCCAGCACACAACTTTTAACACCTTAGATAACTGGGCCATAAAAACCCCACCCAAAAAGGAAAAGGACCGGAAAGAAAAGGTTATAGGGTCATGGCCCGGAACATGTATACAATACACTCGGTTACATATATATACATATACAGTAATACTAATAGTGTGTGTGTGTGTGTGTGTGTGTGTGTGTGTGTGTGTGTGTGTGTGTGTGTGTGTGTGTGTGTGTGTGTGTGTGTGTGTGTGTGTTTCTTGTCGCAGTTAATCTGTGCAACTTTAATACACGTCCCTCCTCCTCCTTTCTTTTGTAGTTCCAACAGCACACACGGAACCCTTCCCCGTGATAGTTATTTTTTAGTACTGCGGCTGATCGAAACTGCCTTCGCTCAGGCGACACCCAGTAGACCTAACATAGCCGCCGGAACGTCCCAATCAACAAAGTTCCGCCTTACGCAGGGGCAGAGCACTCTAAATTTTCCTCTCATGGGAATGGTCTATATTGATCATCCATCACCAGAATGACACCATCATGCACCAGTGAACGTGTGACCTGAAATACACCACACACAAAAAGAAGAAGAAAAAAAGAGGACACTTTATCGAACTGTATGTGTGTGTTTTTGAGCGGTCTCACCTTAATGTGTGTAAATTAACATTGTGTTTGCACTGTGCAAGACAAAGTTGATGTACTTCGGGAATCTGTGTTTAATCTTTATGAATTAGGTGTACGCTTCAGTGGCACGAGCAAAGTCCACAGTGACAGTGTTGGACACAAAGGAAACATTGACGTCACCAGCTTGAACGTTCAGCTGATGTTCAGTGCAAGTGTATTAGTACGCTTTTTTTTCTCTTTCTCTCTCTTCAGATGGCCCTTATGACGACAAAATTCAAATCAGCCCGTTACAGTTCGTGACCAACTGGACACAAAGCTTCACTATGACTTGTCTTGCCACTGATGTGTACCCGCTGCCTTCCTACGTGTGGGATGTCATAACGTGTGACAACGGCAACAAAGGCAGCACGTGCACCTTCACACCACACTCACCGACAAACATAACCGGAGCCACGTGCATTGTCAGACGTCAGAAGGTTAATGACACTGGGAGCAAGTTGGCAGCAAAGTCGGTTGGGCTGAACTTCAAATGTGAGTATAAACTGTCTTTTTCTTTTTTGTTTGTCAAACTTCAAATGTGAGTATAAACTGTCTTTTTCTTTTTTGTTTGTTTCTCACTTCGACTCTTGCTGTTCCCGAGATGAGATCAAAAGATACCCGCTGGCGAATGTCTCGGGTTCTGCCTCCACGAGATATGTACATGGGCGGGACGATCAGTTCTTTTGAGATGGACGACAAATCAGATACTTGTTCTTCTTGTTTTTATTCCTGACGATGAGAATGTTCATGCAAAACACTCTACTCTTTGAAGAGCACATGCGAATAAATTCACCTGTTAATAGGTACCTTTAGATGTTTAGGATAGTGTGATTTGATCCGCATTGTAGTAAATATTTATTTACGTGCTAGGTAGACTTAAAGTGCTGAGTGTGAATGTGCTTCTTCTCTCTAGGCTGGATTATAGCAATGCTCTCCTTGCTGGATCTCCTCATGTTCTCCTTGATAAAATTATGTAAGTGATCAACTACTCAGCTCGCCTCATCTGCAAGGCTCCTAAATATGCTCACATCACTCATTTATTCTACGATCACCATTGGCTACTAGTCAGCAGCCGGATTCCATAAAAAATAGCTCTCATCTGCTTCCACATTTTCTCTCGTACAGCTCCTCCATACCTATCCGAGTTGCTTCAGATCTACTCTCCTTCTTGCTCTCTTTTCTCGGCTACTCGAATATTCCATGTTCCTAGGATAGGCAGGAGGACCCTGGGGGAGAGATCCTTCCAATACATCGGACTTGCGATTTGGAACTCTCTTCCTCTCTCTGTCCGGCGTTCGTCTTCACTCTTTTCTTTTTAAGTCAAAACTGAAAACTCACCTCTTCTGCATACTGATCTGTGGTTTTCTTTCGTCTCGTTCTGCCAACCCATCACCAGTAATGCATTTATTTGAAATGTGTGTGTATGTGCATGCATGCATGCATGTGTGTGCATGTGTGTGCATGTGTGTGTGTGTGCGTGTGCGTGCGTGCGTGTGTGTGTGTGTGTGTGTGTGTGTGTGTGTGTGTGTGTGTGTGTGTGTGTGTGTGTGTGTGTGTGTGTGTGTGTGTGTGTGTGTGTGTGTTTGATAAAAATGTGCGTATCCTTACGTCTTTGTAAGCGCTCCGGGCTCTTATGAGATGGGGTGCCATAAATAATCGACTATTATTTTATTATCAGCACATTGTTATTCCGGAAGGCATTCTGTACGATCCTGGTCCTTGCAGACCCTCCCCAGGAGTCGCCACAGATAAAACGTCACGCCGCTGGTGGTGAACTGCTACGTACCGGAGACACTGTGACGTGTACGGTGACTGGAGGGCGTCCTACAGTGGATGAAGTCATCTTCTACTGCACTGACCCTCAGCTGGATGGTCATCCTGGTGACGTCAGTGCCACCTCTGTGTCCAGCACCATCACTGTGGACTCTGCTCGTGCCACTGAGGACAACATGACGTGTTTCTGTTCTGCTGTCTGGAAGCCGAATGAAGATTATTATCACCTTGCTTCGGAGGTCACCTACAGCATAGAACGTGAGATTTTCTCTGTATCAGTTGCTGCCCATTTTGGTTTTTGGAAATCTTTGAATATAATCGACAGCGGATCTCATACGAGTCATTTTCAGAGGCCATGCACAACACAGAAAGTAAGAATTTTCTCCTCTGATTAACCGGGGCCGATTTGATTGGGTGATCATTGAACATGTATCTCCAAGTCAGTAGCAGTATCTGATTTTAATGTAGATATCAAGAAACTGGACCCATATGCAAGAGGAACAAATAAAGTTAAAGGCAGATAGCCCGTATTCCCGAATAGCTATGAGTCCTTAAATCCGCCTCTGGTTCCACATGCATGAGTCGATCATCAATATGTTTAAAAATGCTATTGGTTAGTGTTTATCTTAGAGCGGGAATGTCCATTATTTTACCAACAGTGCTTTCGAAGACTCAAACTGATTGAACATCAAGTAGTGATAGAACTGAATGTTGCCGATTATCAAAGTTCAGTTCGAACTGTGGTCGATTCCCGAGTCTGACAGCCTCTGACAGTCACTTAGGCCTCGATCATATTCGTATTCTTGCGCAAATGAATCAACTGAAAGCTTAGTCATTAATTTTGTTGCCTTCATGATTTGTTTGTAAATTAACTGTTCGTTACTTGGAAGAATGGGTCTACCCTGAAAACCTGTGCATGTTTAGTGTTGTCATGTTAAGAAAATAACAATGGTGATTTCTATATAAATTATAGCGACCATCCAACACACAAGATTGGAGCTCAGAGCGCTTTACAGTAACACTAACAAGACATACAACCCCTCCCTCCAGTCCCTCCCACCCACCATCCTCCATACTGGTTTAGAACTGTTTTGTTCCATTTTAGTTGTTGATATCAGATTACGTACTGACCCCGACCAGCTTTCTGGTTGACATTTTGGAGTGGGAACTATTTTGTACGTTTCTTTTCTTCTTCTTTTTCTTCCCCAGACAAAGCACTTGTGAAAAATCTGACACTAAACGACACTAGCGAGTCACTAACGGTAGCTGCGAAAGACCACGTGACTGTCCTACTGGCCTGCCAGACGTTTGGTCGACCACGGCTAACCGACGTGAATCTGACGAAAGTGGACAACGACAGCTTTGCCGATGCTCACAAGGCTCAGGTCAGCAAGACGGGGAGGTGGAGGAGTGAATCCACCGTGACCTTGTCAGACGTGCAGTGCAGTGACATGGGGACCTACGTCTGTACAGCCAGCAACGGGGTGGGGCCAGCGGACAGCAGGAGTGTGGTGCTCAATGTCAGATGTGAGTCCTGAGTTATAAATTGGTGCTCGTGTGTTGCAGGTGCGGCGATGGGCTAGTTTGTGTATTGCAGGTGTGGTGCTGGGCTAACTCGTGTATTGCAGGTGTGGTGATGGGCTAACTCGTGTATTGCAGGTGTGGTGATGGGTAACCAGCTCTGTGTATTGCAGGTGTGGTGTTGGCCTAACTCGTGTATTGCAGATGTGGTAATGGGCTAGTTCGTGTATTACAGATGCGGTGATGGGCTAACTCGTGTACTGCAGGTGTGTTGATGGGTAATTAGCTGTGTGTATTGCAGGTGCGGTGACGGGTAACTAGCTCGTGTGTTGCAGGTGTGGTGATGGGTTAGTTCGTGTATGGCAGGTGCAGTGATCGGCTAACTCGTGTATTACAGCACCGGGCTCACGATCGGAAAGTCGAGCCGAATGTCATGTGCAAGCAATTCATGACCACCAACAACAAATGATCCACACACTTTAACCACCAAAACCACAAGTTTTACATTCTATCGTGAAGGAAACAGCCTAGGGAACAAGAACTATATATGATGCAGGGTCTAGGGCACACACACACACGCCCCCCCCCCCCCCCCCCCACACACACACACACTCACAACACATGCAGAAATATATTGTCCTGGCTGTCCTGGCCTTTGTATCCCCATAGCAATGTCACAACCGTCACGACTGGGTCAAATACAGTATTGGCTGGAAACATAAGGTCTCAAGCGCTAGTTCAGAGATCGAAGATAAAACAAAAGCACGTTAGTTACAATGAACGAAGAGATTATTTAATACATTAACGATGGCATCTTTGCAGGTCCTCCACGGAAGTCCTTCAGTGAGGTCCTGGAGATGACGGACCAAGGACTCTCGTTCTCACTGGCAGCTTACCCCAGTCCTGACAACTTCCGCTTCTTCCATCTCGGCAACCGGACGTCCGGCAATGGCCCTGAAGTGTCGTCCGGCAGGTTCTCCTCCCTGTGTCTACAGAATGCTGTGACACTGTCCACGGTGAACTGCACGATAACACCTGTGGACGTACCGAAGGCTCTCCTTGGTTTCTACCGAGCCACTGTTTTCAATGACCTGGGAAGTGTGGACATCACGTTTTCTGTTGACAAGGAAGGTACTGATTGGTCCGTGAATGGATTATGTGTTACAGTAGCATCTTGCTTAATGCCTGTCTGAACTAGAAAAAAGCATGTGTGCGTGTATGGGAGAAAGGGGGGGAGGAGAGGAGGGAGGGAGAGAGAGAGAGAGAGAGAGAGAGAGAGAGAGAGAGAGAGAGAGAGAGAGAGAGAGAGAGAGAGAGAGAGAGAGAGAGAGAGAGAGAGTTTGGATGCGAGTGTTACTGAAAATCTAGGCTTGATGATACTTTACTGTCATGTTATTGGAAATGTCAAAAGCCGTTAAATATTAGACTTAATATGCATACCACGTGAGTGCATTTTTTTTTTAAACTTGTTTTACCTTCGATGATACTTTATTGTCATGTTACAGGAAATGGCAAAAGCCGGTAGATTTTAATTTAGACTTAATATGCATACCACGTGAGTGCAAATCTGTTGCAGCAGGTGAAAAACATACACAGACAACTACAACAACATCTATTTGATGTGTTTCAGTTTTGCGGCCCAAGACATCGTCGCCCAATGTATCCGCAATAGTCGGTGGCGTGTTTGCCGTTATTCTCATCATTGTCGTCGTTGTCATTTTCACCATTGTCAGAAAGAGAAATCACACCAGTCCGGACAGAGAGACAGGTGGGTTCAGGTGTAGAAGAGAACTGATGAAGGTATTTATGAAAAGAAGATTTCGAATCGATGGAGGCAGCAGCAGACTGGACAAATTATAACCGTAGTGGAGAGAGAGAGAGAGAGAGAGAGAGAGAGAGAGAGAGAGAGAGAGAGAGAGAGAGAGAGAGAGAGAGAGAGAGAGAGAGAGAGAACTCGAACTCGACCTCGAATTCGAAAACTTTATTTTACAAGGATTGTAGTTTAGGTTCATTCAAAAACCTAACAATTAGTCCTCGCTAAGCTACTGAAGAGAGAGAGAGAGAGAGATGAGAGAGAGAGAGAGAGAGAGAGAGAGAGAGAGAGAGAGAGAGAGAGAGAGAGAGAGAGAGAGAGAGAGAGAGAGAGAGAACACGAAAAATTAAAACAAAACAAGAAGACAAAACAATCCCCCCCCCCCCCCCAAAAAAAAAAAGCAAACCCCCTCCTCCTCCCCCCTACCCCCCCCCCCCAAAAAAAAAGAGGAAGAAGGAGGAGGAGGAGGAGGAGGAGAAGAAGCTGCTCTTAAAAATAAATGCATCAAGATTAATTGTCTCAGTCGTAGACATCAAAACAAAGAAGAGAAACAAAGTAGGGGGGGCGCTCTAGAAGTTCTCTTTATTATAATTATTATATGGTCATTTGCGCAGGATTCTCATTGTAATCTGCTGCGACTGACAACTGTTCCACTTTCTTTATTCAGGACTTCATGGGAGCAGTCACGGGGTCCGGAGTACGACAAGTACACGTGGCACGTGCGCTGGAACAGTCCACGCCAGACCTGCTGCAGAAGTGGCAGCGTTTGCCGGAAAGGAAGATGTCCTTTTTGAATCGGATCCCGGCTACTCGACTCCAGAACAGACCGTGCCTGTGAGCAACACTGCCAGAGTCAGCAGCCCTCTGCTCTCCCCTGCGGTCAGAAATCAATCCCAACCTGATGACTGGCCAATAAGAGACAGTTATTTAGACGAACCTCCTTACTCCGAGGTTACAGATGTGGCCGACTCCAGAGCTTTTCTCCCGTCCGACTGCGCCGCTGCTAATGTCTCCAGCAAATCCACCCCGTTTCGGATTACGGCGGATGGCCAAGGCCGCAACTCCTCTGACAGCAACAACGTCACAGTCAGTAGCCGGGGACGCAGTGACGGTCTTGACGTGAAATGGTGCACAAGGGGAGTAACCCAAAAACCAGCAACGGGAGTGGAGGGCCTTTACGCAGTGTCTCCTTGCTACGTTGCACCTTCAAGTAGGTGGAGGTCACAGTAGATGGAATGGGTGAAAGTTAGGTCAAATCGTAAGCCGAATTGGGCCAACAAGAGAGTAACGATAATGGCATTTAGGAACAACAAAACAAAACAAAACAAACAAACAAACAAACAAACAAAAACGCTAAAAAAGAAGAAGCAAACAAATAAACAAATAAACAAAAAGAAGAAGAAGAAGAAGAAGAAGAAAAAGAGAGAGAGAGATAGAGAGAGAGAGAGAGAGAGAGAGAGAGAGAGAGAGAGAGAGAGAGAGAGAGAGAGAATTTCTGGGGTACCTTCTAGAACGGATTCTGTGAGTAATCAACACACAAGAGAGTTAATTAGCGCTGGAAAGACGTCACAAAAACACAACAAAGACCTGAGTCGCCTTCGGTAACTTTCACCTGGCATGCATGTAAATACGAAGTACATCAACTCCACCAGTGGTACATCCTCAGTGTACATCCCAATTAAGCCTCAGTTTGGGGTTCTGTGGAGCTGCTGATCTATTTGTGGGCATTGTACGGTGTTTCGGAGATCGAAATTAATGATGGCTGTTGGCCCTCATGGCAACATCTATGACCTATAATCTCTCTTTGATGATGGTGATGTAGAGCTTAATGTCCTCGGATGTCGGTTGACATACTGTGACCAATGCCTAAGCATGGTTCAGTGTTGCTTTACGTCCACAGAAACCATAAGGCTCGTTAGGACGGACAGCCCAGGACAGCCACTCGTTAGGACCAGCCACCTTGACTTTCACACAGCTCCTGAACTCTGTTAATCTCTCTTTGCTTCTCTTGGCTTTTGCTGAGCCACGGGCCTATAAATATAAATGTATTGAGCGGCTAGGTGTACATGTGTTGAGCGGCTAGGTGTACATGTGTTGAGCGGCTAGGTGTACATGTGTTGAGCGGTTAGGATATGAAAGCTGGTAGGTGGTATGTGCAGCTTGCTACCGTATTGTACTGGTATTAGCGGGCGCGTGTATATTTAATTAGACGAAATGGTCAACGGGACCAGCATGTGCTCTTTTATGTGCTCTTTAAAAGTGGTAATACTGAAGGGACTAATTTTCGAAAATTCATGTTTGTGTATGTATGTTTTGTTTTATGTTTGCGTAGGACTGCTCTTGACTGAACTGAGAAAAGGTTTACATTTTATGAGAAAATATTTGAAACGTTATTTTGCTTTTGACAGAGTCTGACGGTCCTAAGCTGACCCTGTGTGGTTGACAGGACGTTAAAATCTAATTATTAACTCCATCCGCCCCCCCCCCCCCCCCCCACAACCCCCTCCTTCTCTCCGCTGTCTATCTGTTCCTAATTCCCTTCTACAATCCTGTTATCTACAGCTTTGCTTGAGTCTGTATTTACTGCGATGACCCGTCTTTCGCTTTCCTACAGCCTTCGCGGTAGTTTGGGCCTGATGAGAAACGAACGATTGTT
>OY757543.1:5383471-5413471 GCA_963584105.1 Alviniconcha strummeri
GGTCCACAGGCGGTATCACTGAAACACACAACACTTTCTGTGTTTGCTGCTACACTGGCTGATGAAGTTGGCGGGTCGCCAGGCGGTATCACTGAAACACAGCACACTTTCTGTGTTTGCTGCTACACTGGCTGATGAAGTTGGCGGGTCGCCAGGCGGTATCACTGAAACACTTTTTTTGTTTGCTGCTACACTGGCTGATGAAGTTGGCGGGTCGCCAGGCGGTATCACTGAAACACTTTTTTGTTTGCTGCTACACTGGCTGATGAAGTTGGCGGGTCACCAAGCGGTATCACTGTGAAAAACACTTTCTGTATTCGCTGCAACATGTTTGTTGTCAAGTATTTTACACATCGAGTCTAATACGGTTAGTACCGTATCGTACATCGAATAAAAAGGCTATAAAACAGCAATGGACTGTAAAGTTAACTTAATGATTTTCACATCCAAGTAATAATAATTATAATAATTAAAGTATTTATCGAGAGCAAAATCTTGTCAGTAGAGGCAATTCTAACCGCATACGCGCGCGCGTACACACACACACACACACACACACACACACACACACACACACACACACACACACACACACACACACACACACGCACACACACATACACACAAACACACATAATTATGCTAACACACCCGTGCACATCCATTGTCGCATGACGACACTCAAAATACATTGTATAGAAACTCTCGCATACTTTCTAACACACTTAAAATGACTATCATGCAAACTTCCAACCCACTCCAACACATGCACAAACATGCACTCACACTTATCATAACCCCCCACCCCCATCCGATTTGATGTTTTTTTTTAAATGTGTGTTTGTGTGTATGTGTGTGTGTGTGTGTGTGCGTGCGTGCGTCCGTGCGTGCGTGCATGCGTGCGTGCGTGCCTGCGTGTGCGTGCGTGCGTGCGTACCTGCGTGCAAGCGCACCTGTGTTCGTGAGTGCGTGCACATGAGCCAACGGTTATGCACAAGCAAACGGTGAAACCAAGAGAAATAGCGTATACCTATACACTGGATCGCTGAGGCATGCGACAGACAGTGTATGAAGGTGTACGTGTGTACCTTGTACTATATAAATTAAACAGGACTCACATCTGACATTGAGCACCACACTCCTGTTGTCCGCTGGCCCCACCCCGTTGCTGGCTGTACAGACGTAGGTCCCCATGTCACTGCACTGCACGTCTGACAAGGTCACGGTGGATTCACTCCTCCACCTCCCCGTGTTGCTGACCTGAGCCATGTGAGCATCGGCAAAGCTCTCGTTGTCCACTTTCATCAGCTTCACGTCGGTTGGCCGTGGTCGTCCAAACGTCTGGCAGACCAGCAAGACAGTCACGTGGTCTTCCGCAGCTACCGTTAGTGCCTCGCTAGTGTCGTTTAGTGTCAGATTTTTCACAAGTACTTTGTCTGGGGAAGAAGAAGAAGAAAAGAAACGTACAAATAGTTCCCACTCCAAAATGTCAGCCAGAAAGCTGGTCGGGGTCAGTACGTAATCTGATATCAACAACTACAATGGAACAAAACAGTTCTAAACCAGTATGGAGGATGGTGGGTGGGAGGGACTGGAGGGAGGGGCTGTGTGTCCTTGTTAGTGTTACTGTAAAGCGCTCTGAGCTCCAATCTGTGTGTTGGATGGCCGCTATAATTTATATAGAAATCACCATTGTTATTTTCTTAACATGACAAGCTAAACATGCACAGGTTTTCAGGGTAGACCCATTCTTCCAAATAACCGTTAATTTACAAACAAATAAAGAAGCAAACATAATTAACGACTAAGATTTCAGTTGATTCACTTGCGCAAGAATACGAATATGATCGCGGCCTAATTAGTGACATGTCAGAGGCTGTCAGAATCGGGAATCGACCACAGTTCGAACTGAACTTTGATAATCGGCAACATTCAATTATATCACTACACGGTGTTTAAACAGTTTGAGTCTTCGAAAGCACTGTTGGTAAAACAATGGATATGCCCACTCTAAGATAAACACAAGCCAGTAGCATTTTTAAACATATTGATGATCGACTCATGCGTGTGGAACGAGAGGGCGGATTCAAGGACTCATAGCTATTCGGGAATACGGGCTACCTGCCTTTAACTTTATTTGTTCGTCATGTAAATGGACCCATGGTCTTGATACCTACATAAATCAGATACTGCTACTGTCAGGGTAATATATTTTCAGCGATCACCCAATCAAACCTACCCTGGTTATTCAGAGGAGGAAATCTTATTTTCGGTGCTGTGCATGGCCTCTGAAAATGGCTCGTATAAGATCCGCTGTCGATTATCTTCAAAGATTTCAAAAAACCAAAACGAGCAGTAACTGATACGGATAAAATCTTACGTTCTATGGTGTACGTGGCCTCCGAAGCAAGGTGATAATAATCTTCATTCGGCTTCCAGACAGCAGAACAGAAACACGTCATGTTGTCCTCAGTGGCACGAGCAGAGTCCACAGTGATGGTGCTGGACACAGAGGTGGCATTGACGTCACCAGGATGACCATCCAGCTGAGGGTCAGTGCAGTAGAAGATGACCTCATCCACTGTAGGAAGCCCTCCAGTCACCGTACACGTCACAGTGTCTCCGGTACGTAGCAGTTCACCACCAGCGGCGTGACGTGTTATCTGTGGAGACTCCGAGGGAGGATCTGCAAGGACCAGGATCGTACAGAATACCTTCCGGAATAACAATGTGTTAATCACACTAGCACTTTAAATATACTTAACATTTAAATATGTGTCCCTAAAATGCAGATCAAAGACACTGTCCTAATAACTGAAAGCATATTACATGACTGCATGCTAAAAATCCAAAGCAGCAAACAACACTATCCCGAAAATCGAGAGCAGGTCAAATGACTGTTTCCTAAATTTGAACGTAGGTGAAATGAGACCAGCCTAAAATCGAAAAGAGATCAAATGACACTGTCCTAAAAACAGAAGTGTACGTAGAGATGGAATTTTATTTATTTCGTTTTCACAGGTGAATTTATAAGCGCTCTTCAAAGAGTAAGCTGTTTGCATCATCATCATCATCATCGTCAAGAGAAAAGAAGAAGATAAAAAAGAAACTAGTACGAGTATCTGATTTATAACAACAATGGGTATTTAGAGCGCCTAACCTGCACGGGCCCTTAGCGATTACAAATACTTTAAATGTGCATAGTTTAACAACAAAGATCCAATGAATACAATAAACGCATACTCTCTCTCTCTCTCTCTCTCTCTCTCTCTCTCTTCTCTCTCTCTCTCTCTCTCTCTCTCTCTCTCTCTCTCTTACAATAATTAAAGTATTTGTAGAGCACAAAGCTTGTCCATAGAGACTATTCTAAGCGCGTTAGAATACATTATCAGTTCGTAATACATCCATGCTTATCTGTTTGTGGTATGGCAAGGACTGGCTGTTAGAAAAGTCCAAAAGACCTAAAACAACTACCCTTGAGTATTAAAATATTTCGAGTTCTCTCTCTCTCTCTCTCTCTCTCTCTCTCTCTCTCTCTCTCTCTCTCTCTCTCTCTCTCTCCTCTCTCTCTCTCTCTCTCTCTCTCAGGGAAATGTGACTAAGAAGGGATCATTTTGTATCTCTTCTTGGGAATTGTAAGAGTAGATGTAAGAAACAAAAACAAGCAACCCCCCTCCCCCCTCCACCCCTTCCCACCCACCTCCACACAAAAAGAGGGGGGAGGAGGCAGTTATACTTACACTTGAAGTTCAGCTGAACCCTCTTTATGGCTACCGTATCACCAAAGTCCATGTGGCTGGCAATGCATGTGGCTCGGGTTATGTGTGTCGGTGAGTGTGGTGTGAAGGTGCACGTGCTGCCTGCGTTGCCGTTGTCACACTGTATGACATCCCACACGTAGGAAGGCAGCGGGTACACATCAGTGGCAAGACAAGTCATGTTGAAGCTTTGTGTCCAGTTAGTCACGAACTGTAACGGGCTGACTTGAATTTTGTCTTTATACGGGCCATCTGGAGAGAGAGGGGGAAAGGCATGCTAGTACACTTCCACTGACCGTCAGCTAGACGTTTAACTTAATGACGTCAGTGTCGCCTCTATGTTCAGCACTATCACTGTCGGCTTTGCTCGTAGCACCAAAATATACAAATGAATCCACACTGACTGAACACGGATTGTCGACGTACATCAACTTTGTCCTGAACCAGTGCAAACACAAGTTTTACACACATTAACCCTTTCACTGCCATGCTTGCCGCGCCGTCACTCTGAAAACGACCAATAAAACTGCCAAAATTGAAATCATTGAGGCTTTTTTCTCCTTTCGCATGAGCACATGAAAGGACTTCTATCAAAATGCACAGCACTGAATGTAGATTTATTAAGGACCACTAAATGTACTGTTTGAAGGCGTGGTCGTGTGTGTCCTTATTTTTATTTTTGTATTTCAAGACACACGTTCATTGGTATATAACAGTTTCATTCAGGTGATGTATGATCTCTATACTGAGAAGCTTACGCTCACTCTCCTTCTACAGTGCAGGTGTGCTTTAGACTCGATGAATGCTAGTAACAGTCGTAGTAGTAGCAGCGGCAGTAGTAGCAGCGGCAGTAGTAGTAGCAGCGGCAGTAGTAGCAGTAGTGTTTGTCGACATAGTAGCAGTAGTAGTTGTCGAAGCAGCAGCAGCAGCAGCAGCATTAGTAGCAGTAGTAATGGTAGCAGTATTAACAACAGCAGTAGTAGCATCAGCATGTGTAGTAGAAGTATCAGCTACAGCAGTAGTAACAGTAGTAGCAACAATACAAGTAGTAATAGCAGCAGTAGCAGTAACAGTACAAGCAGCAGTAGCAGCAGCAGCAGTAACAGCAGTAAACGTAGTCGTTGAGGTAGTCGTATTGGTAATAGCAGCAGCAGCAGCAGTAGGAGCAACTGTAGCAGTAACAAAAACACTAGCAGCGGCAGCAGAAAGTAGTTGTAGTACTAGCAACATCATCATCAGTCGTAGTAGTAGTAGTAGTAGGCAACATCATCAGTAGTAGTAGAATTAGTAGTAGCAACATCATCAGCAGTAGTAGTAGTAGTAGTAGTAGTAGTAGTAGTAGCAACATCATCAGTAGTAGTAGAATCAGTAGTAGCAGTAACATAGTTGTAGCAACTTGATGTTGCAACACCAGCAGCAATAGTAGTTGCAACAACGACAGCAGCAGTAGGTGTAGTAGCAACAGCAAGTAGTAGTAGGAACAACGACAGCAGCAGTAGTAGTCGTAGTAGCAACAACAGCAGCAGCAGTAGCAACAGCTGTAGTAACAGCAACAACAACAGCAGCAGTAGGTGTAGTAGCAGCAGCAGTAGTAGTAGCAACAGCGACAGCAGCAGTAGGTGTAGTAGCAACAGCAGTAGTAGTAGCAACAACGACAGCAGCAGTAGTAGCGACAACGACATCAGTAGTAGTAGCAACAACGACAGCAGCAGTAGGTGTAGTAGTAGCAACAACAGCAGCAGTAGCAGTAGCAACAACAACAGCAGTAATAGTAGCAACAACGACAGCAACAGAAGTAGCAACAACAGTAGTAGTAGCAACACCAACAGCAGTAGCAGTAGCAACACCAACAGCAGTAGCAGTAGCAACAACGACAGCAACAGCAGTAGCAACAACGACAGCAACAGCAGTATCAGTAGCAACAGCAGTATTTAGTAGCAACAACAACAGCAGTAGCAGTAGCAGTAGCAACAGCAGTAGTAGTAGCAACAACAACAGCAGCAGTATTAGTCGAAGCAACACCAGCAGTAGTAGTAACAACAGCAGCAATATAAGCAGTAGTAGCACTAGTAGCAGTAGCGACAGTATCAGCATTCCTGTATTTGGGGGAATGGCGGGGGGGGGGGGGGGGGGGGAGAGAGACAGACAGACAGACAGATAGACAGAGAGAGACTGAGAGAGACAGAGACAGAGACGGAGAGAGAGAGAGAGACAGAGAGAGAGAGTAAAATTATGCCTTAGCAGGAAAACAATTCCAAAATAATACCTGTTTATATAATGTGTGGGGGGGGGGAGGGGGAGGGGGGGGGAGGGAGGGACAGAGCGAGAGTAAGCTATATGGCCCCATAGCGGGACTAATTCTGTATAACTCAGAAATGTTACCTGATTAGAGAGAGATCATTCAGCTGGTTAAAATACAAAACAGATCAAAACACATAAAAAGTTTAAAATGTTTATTTTAACGGGCAGTAATTGTGCAAATTGGAGGCCAGACCCCTTTTCCAACCAACACAGTTAATCTATGATAATATACTTTGAGAGGGAAATGTTAAGATTATATTAATCTAAAATATACAGAAGTTGAACGATTCCCATACTCACAAGCCACCTTCAGAGTGTAGACTGTTGACGTAGTCGTTCCGCCCGCCACCATCTGACAAGTGTAGCAAGTGTCGTTGTCCTCCCTGCGGACACTGGTCACGGTCAGCAGGCCGGTGTCTGAATGGCCGGGCCACGACAAGCTGGCCGTACCTTGGAAGTTGTCAGGTGTCAGACAGGAGCAGGACAGGTCGGCGTTTTCCTCAACATAGTCTGGGCAGTCTGTTCGGGGAGTAATGCCTGAAGAATGGTGAGAGAAGAATATGTGTCAGTCCAGGTGGCGGTTGGAGGGGGGATGGGGGGGGGGGGGGCATTTACTTTCTGCGCGTAGTCGACTATGCCATGACTGGATTGTTGTTGCTGTTGTTGTTGTTGTTGTTGTTGCTGTTGTTGTTGTTGCTGCTGTTGTTGCTGTTGTTGTTGTTGCTGTTGTTGTTGTTGTTGTTGTTGTTAATAGGGATCAACACGCCGGAAATTTGACGTGCGATATCTCAGCGGTGTGATGAGCGGGCGACTGATGAAGGGAACAGAAAAGGTACGCTCAGTACCAGCCGTCTCAGTACATGTGACCTCTTCACATGACCTATGTACACCGTTTGAAAAGAAACAGTGGACGCTTCACTAATCCAGTCATGGCGTAGTCGACTCCGCACAGAAAGTAAATCCGGGTACCCTGATTATTCTCCTAAAAACACGAGACAAAATCCCTCCGACTCGAGAAAGGCGAAGAAAACTGACGGTTCACTGACCTCGGTCCACGTGTATGAAGAGCAAGTAAGTAAGTACGTAATTGGTGTTTCACGCCCAGTCAACCAGTGCGGTCATATCAGGGCGATGTATGAAGACAAATAGCGCCCTTAATCGCGTTGATCTTCTAAATGGTGACGACAATGTCCAGTCAAAAATAAAGCCACTTTGCCCATTGAGAACCTGCGATCAGTGAATATGCAGGACACGGTCAATGAGAATGCAGACGTGGGGATATGATCAATGAGACTGCCGGACAGGATATATGAGAATGCCGACAGGATCAATGAGGACACAGGGCAGGATCAATGAGAATGTAGAACAGGATCAATGAGAATGTAGGTCAAGATCAATAATAATGTAGGACAAGATCAATGAGAATGTAGGACAAGATCAATGAGAAAGTAGGACAGGATCAATGAGAATGCAGGACAGGATCAATGAGAATCTAGTCAGGATTAATGAGAATGTAGGACAGGATCAATGAGAATGTAGGACAGGATCGATGAGAATGTAGGACAGGATCAATGAAAATGCAGGACAGGATCAATGAAATTCAGGTCAGGATCATGGAGAATGGAGGACATGGTCAATGAGAAGGAAGACATGGTCAATGAGAATGAAGACATGGTCAGTGAGAATGAGACATGGTCAGTGAGAAAGCAGGACTGGATTAAAACACACTGGGAATTAATCAGAACAAGTTTAAATACACAAGACTGGAACGTGAAAGTCCGCCAGCTAGATTCCCATCATCTTGATTTCTGCACATGCAAAAGCAGACTTTAAAACCGGTTCTGATCCCATGTACATATCCTGATATCACTGTTGAGGCCATCATAATACACGATGCTGTTGCTGTTTTTGTTTGTTTTTTGTTTGTTGTTTGTTTGTTTTTTGTGGGGGGAGGGGGGGGGGCTAGTTTTGGTTTTCTTTCTTTCTTTCTTTCTTTCTTGTTGTTGTTTAGTGTGTGTGTGTGTGTGTGTGTGTGTGTGTGTGTGTGTGTGGACGGAATGAACTTTAGGTGTGCACTACGCTGGTATATCCACATATCAGTTTATTTTGTACTGTGTCGGTGCATACGCGCGCGCGCACACACACACACACACACACACACACACACACACACACACACACGTTCTCATTCCTTTTGGGGTATATGACAGCCACACTAACACTAACCTTCCACCCTGGGTCCAATTTCAGGTCCACCCCCGGGTGTCCATAGCGACTGCACTCCGTAGGGTAGTAGCCACACTGACATTTGTCGTCACAGTCCCTGCGCTGGTCCGGGAATTTAGGGTGAAACTTCTGTCCGAACAGGGCGCTGATGCGTGACTTGACCATGTCGATGCTGGAAGAGATGCGCGTGTTTAACATTAACCTGCGTTCAAGATTGGCTGCTTGGTTATTAAAACAGCTTTTGCCATAACCTTCCTTTGCACAGACATGGTGTTTGTTTTGAGCAATGCAAAAACGGATAACCTTTCACTGACATCTTATTTGCCACTTAATGATCTCCATTAAGTCTCTTGGCGGGTTCCAGTCAAGGAAACTCACCGCAGCAGGAAAATAATGTCTGGAAAGAATAAATCTATATCACCTTAAACTTTCTTCCAGCCTCATACGATCTACGCGACTGACAGGGTTTGAAAACCAGTTTTTTTCTTCTTTTTTCTGTCTCTCCAGTGAGACAAACCTCTCATGCCCCTTTAAGCGAACTCTTCAGTCGAAGAATGTTTTGACTCACGCCTCTTTGAAGGCCTGGTAGCTGGTCTTGAGGACCTCGACGTACAGGGCCTGTTGGTCGAAGCCTTCCTGCAGTTCCTTGGAGCTGGCGGTGGTGTTGGCTATATGTTCAGCCATAGCTTCCGCTCTGGACATCACGTCGTCCAGTGCAAGGTCCAGCCCTGCGTTCTGCGGTCAGACGATCACTGCCTAAATCACTTCACCTGCCTCAGGTGGGGTATCGCGGATAATAATAATGTACATTTACCATGCGCTCAGCAACGCCCTAAGCGCTCATATGATAGATAGTAACCTAAATACAATATTCTATACACACGTAGAAGACAATCCTACAAAATACTTTACATATGGCATCATATGCATACACACACACACACACACACACACTGACTGTAGCAGAAACTGGGTACTGATATTAGTTGGGGCGGAGATACTGTGAGAAGAGGAAGGTTTTCAGTTTTGCTTCAAAAGATGACAGGTTTGAGCAAGAGACTTGAAAGTGTGAAAGCCACGAGTCTTGCGTTTGTATTGCTGGCTTTTCAGTATGCGGGTGACCGAGGAGCGTCGGACCGAAAGGCCAGGCGCAACACTGACACGGGTTCAATTCCCAAGTGCGGCAAGGGTGTTTTCTACCAGTCAAAACGTTAGATGCAGTAATACAGTAGGTTACGCGAACCCTGGCTAACTCACCACGGCCTCTCCAATGTCCCCCCAAGGGTCTGCCTGTCGTTTCCTCCTGGAGAGGTCCGCTCTCAGCCTCTGCACCAGGCTTTTCGTGGCCTCCGCGATCTCGCTCAGCTCCTGGCCCGCGTTCATGAAGCTGCTTCTGCTCCCTGTCGTGCATCAGATTCTGATCCCACTTAGCAATGATCAAAGTGTGACCCACAGCGCAGCAAACCTCACAAGATCGGTAAATAAGCCATTGAAATCAAATCTCTCTCTCACTCACTCACTCACACAATTTCTCACTTACACACAAACTCACCTGCACACACACACACACACACACACACACACACACACACACACAAGGACAGGGACCAAAAGACTAAAAAATGAGGTTCTGGGAGCACCTGAAAGAAAGGCTGTCGCCTGTTTGATGATGTTGTTCCCCTCCACAATCCTTTGCATCGCCAGCTGGTACCTGCCGTGAAATTGACCACGTCAGCAAGGGGCCGAATCATTAGCAAATAAAAACAAAAACCGCACTGACATCATTCAGCTGAATGCAAGATGTCTAGAGTTATACAATGAGTCAATAATTAATATATGCGAAGATCATGCTTTTCAGTAGCTCATAATACCAACAACAACAAAAGCTAAACACGTAAACGGTTAAGGAATGTTATTTTATATAAAAATATTTTAATAAAAGTGAAATAATATCTTTTGAACTTTGGCTTCCAATTTAAAGCCCTTCTTTATCGGGGAATAATCGTCTAAAACAAAAAATGCTATCGTAGAGCGCCGAGTGAAAGGAAATATTTTTTCTGGGACTGGGAGACACCTCAAAATGCTCACCCCAACTTGGCACGTTCGACGAAAGAGATCTGTCAGGAAGATACCTCAAAACACTCACCCCATCTTAGAGCGTTCTATGAAAGGAATGATCTTTCTGGGACTGGGAAATACTCAAAACACTCACCCCATACTGGAGCATTCGATGACAAAGATCTCGATATAAAAGATCAGTTTGTGAGATACCTCAAAACAGATATCCCATCTTAGAGAGTTCGATGAAAGAGAAGACCTGTCTGGCACCGGGCGATACCTCAAAACATTCACCCCATCTTGGAGCATTCGATGACAAAGATTTCTCTGGGAGATACCCCAAAACACTCACCCATCTTGGAACGTTTGATGAAAAAGATCTCTCTGGGAGATACCCCAAACCACTCACCCCACCTCGGAGCGTTCGATGAAAGAGAGGATCTGTCTGGGAGATACCCCAAACCACTCACCCCACCTTGGAGCGTTCGATGAAAGAGAGGATCTGTCTGGGAGATACCCCAAACCACTCATTCCATCTTGGAGCGTTTAATGAAAGAGAAGGTCTGTGTGGGAGATACCCGAAACCACCCACCCCATCTTGGAGCGTTCAATGAAGGAGAAGACCGATCTGGGAGATACCCCAAAACACTCACGCCATCTTGGAGCGTTCGATGAAAGAGAAGATTTGTCTGGTAAACACCACAAAACACTCATCCCATCTTGGCGCGTTCGATGAAAGAGACGATCCGTGTGGGAGATACCTCAAACCACTCACCCCATCTTGGAGCTTTCGATGAAATAGACGGTCATACCCCAAACCACTCACCCCATCTTGGAGCGTTCGATGAAAGAGACGATCCGTGTGGGAGATACCCCAAACCACTCACCCCATCTTGGAGCGTTCGATGAAAGAGACGATCTGTGTGGGAGATACCCCAAACCACTCACCCCATCTTGGAGCGTTCGATGAAAGAGACGATCTGTGTGGGAGATACCCCAAACCACTCACCCCATCTTGGAGCGTTCGATGAAAGAGACGATCTGTGTGGGAGATACCTCAAACCACTCACCCCATCTTGGAGCGTTCGATGAAAGAGACGATCTGTGTGGGAGATACCCCAAACCACTCACCCCATCTTGGAGCGTTCGATGAAATAGACGGTCATACCCCAAACCACTCACCCCATCTTGGAGCGTTCGATGAAAGAGACGATCTGTGTGGGAGATACCCCAAACCACTCACCCCATCTTGGAGCGTTCGATGAAATAGACGGTCATACCCCAAACCACTCACCCCATCTTGGAGCGTTCGATGAAAGAGACGATCTGTGTGGGAGATACCCCAAACCACTCACCCCATCTTGGAGCGTTCGATGAAATAGACGGTCATACCCCAAACCACTCACCCCATCTTGGAGCGTTCGATGAAAGAGACGATCTGTGTGGGAGATACCCCAAACCACTCACCCCATCTTGGAGCGTTCGATGAAAGAGACGATCTGTGTGGGAGATACCCCAAACCACTCACCCCATCTTGGAGCGTTCGATGAAAGAGACGATCTGTGTGGGAGATACCCCAAACCACTCACCCCATCTTGGAGCGTTCGATGAAAGAGACGATCTGTGTGGGAGATACCTCAAACCACTCACCCCATCTTGGAGCGTTCGATGAAAGAGACGATCTGTGTGGGAGATACCCCAAACCACTCACCCCATCTTGGAGCGTTCGATGAAATAGACGGTCATACCCCAAACCACTCACCCTATCTTGGAGCGTTCGATGAAAGAGACGATCTGTGTGGGAGATACCCCAAACAACTCACCCCATCTTGGAGCGTTCGATGAAATAGACGGTCATACCCCAAACCACTCACCCCATCTTGGAGCGTTCGATGAAAGAGACGATCTGTGTGGGAGATACCCCAAACCACTCACCCCATCTTGGAGCGTTCGATGAAAGAGACGATCTGTGTGGGAGATACCCCAAACCACTCACCCCATCTTGGAGCGTTCGATGAAGGAGAAGACCTGTCTGGGGGCCGAGGTGACCTCCCCCAGTTTGTCCAGCACGGTGTTGAGCGACTTGCGGACCTCCTTCTCGGCGAACGGCAGCGCCACCACTGCGGCGTCCTTCACGTTCTGCACGAGTGGAAAGTACAATCTGCAGCGTTCTGTGTGTGTGTGTGTGTGTGTGTGTGTGTGTGTGTGTGTGTGTGTGTGTGTGTGTGTGTGTGTGTGGTGTGTGTGTGTGTGTGGTGTGTGTGTGTGTGTGTGTGTGTGTGTGTGTGTGTGTGTGTGTGTGTGTGTGCATATATGCTTGTATGTGTGTATGTATGTATGTATGTGTGTATGTATGTATGTATGTGTGTGTGTTTGTCTGTGTGTGTGTGTGTGTGTGTGTGTGAGCGCGCGCGTGCGTGCGTGCGTGCGTGCGTGCGTGCGTGCGTGTGTGTGTGTGTGTGTGTGTGTGTGTGTGTGTTAGTCTGTGTGTGTGTGCGTGTGCGCGCACGCGCGTGCAAGTATTTTTGTTCGAGTGTGTGTACTGTAATGGTGTGTGCGTGCGTGAATGTACATGTGTGCGTGCGCGTGTGTGGGCGCGCGTGTGTGCGTGTGTGTGTGTGTGTATGTGTGTTCGAGTGTGTGTACTGTAATGGTGTGTGCGTGTGTTAATGTACATGTTTGCGTGGGCGCACGTGTTTGCGTGCGTGCGTGCGTGCGTGCGTGCGTGCGTGCGTGTGTGTGTGTGTGTGTATGTGTGTGTGTGTGTGTGTGTGTGTGTGTGTGTGTGTGTGTGTGTGTGTGTGTGTGTGTGTGTGTGTGTGTGTGTGTGTGTGTGTGCAGTTACTTCTCTTACTAATCCAGATTATTGAATTTTGTCCAGTTCTCTTACAGCATAAAGTGCAGTGGCATGAGCAGACTATTATAATTTGATTTCTGATTTTTTTTAATGACACCCATTGTTTCGCCCTAATATATCCGTCGTTTAGTGGGCGTTAAATACCAATTATCAGTGGCTCACCTGGCCACAATGTCCAGGTACAGATCATCGGTAAGGCTGGCATCTGTCGTGCAGGTGACCCTGTGCTGCCACCAGGAGGTCAGCTGTGACAGGACGGCGGGCGTCACGTCCCAGTAGGTTGCAGGGTCACTCAGCTGGTCTGAACAGCAACACAGCTGTACGGCACCTGCTGTACTGCCTGCACCCAGACTGCGACACACTTCCTGCAAATAGCATGATGGATGTTGTCTTCATAATTATGTGTTAGAACCCTTTTAAGAGACACTTCCTGCAGATAACATGATGGATGTTGTCTTCATAATTATGTTACAACCCTTTCAACAGACACTTCCTGCAAATAAGATGATCGAAGTTGTATTCATAATTATGTGTTAGAACCCTTTGAAGAGACACTTCCTACAAATAAAATGATGGGTGTTGTCTTCCTAATTATGTCTTACAGCCCTTTAAGAGACACTTCCTGTAAATAAGATGATGGCTGTTGTCTTCATAATTATGTGTTACAACCCCATTATATACTGTTTGACACACTTTCTGCAAATACGATGATTGGCGTTGTCTTCATGATTATGTTTTTATAACCCCTTTACGTACAGTTTGACACACTTCCAAGTTTCTGCAAATAAGATGATGGGTGTCTTCATAATTATGTGCTACAACCCTTTTACATACTGCTTGACAAGGCCTACAGGTCGCTTGATCGTTGCTGGCTTTGTGTTATGACTCTCTATCGTTACCTTCTTCTATTTTCCACCGATCCATCATCAGTATTGCATGCGCTTGCAGTGTGTGTGAGCGCGCGCGTGCGTGCGTGCGTGCGTGCGTGCGTGCGTGCGTGCGTGCGTGCGTGCGTGTGTGTGTGTGTGTGTGTGTGTGTGTGTGTGTGTGTGTGTGTGTGTGTGTGTGTGTGTGTACCTGCTCTAACGATGGGTCCGCAGTCAGGACCCGATGTAAGTGAGCCTTGCTCACGAACGGCAGGAAGAGCGTCTTCCTAACCATCAGTCTGGGTGCAAGGTCACTCAATAGGTGACTAACTACTGTCTCCGACTTGTCCAGCTGTTTGACCGCCTGTTTCACCTTCTTGGCCACGGCAGCGTCAGCCAGAGCTGGAGACAGGTTCAGGGCCGCCTGGTTTATCCCCACGGATTTCAGTTCTCCAATAACAATTCCGTGCCGACGATGAATCAATAAGATGTCAAAATCGCCAGCAGCGTACTTCTCGCCCAGGTCTGAAGGCCGCGGGAGTTGTGAAGCCTGCACAGCGGCCGCGTAAGAAGGCTCGTTGAGGTAATCACCGAAGTTGAGCTGGGACAGGATGAACATGAGCTCTTGGCCGGCATTTCCCAGTGCCCGCAGATTGGCCAACACATGGCGCTGAGCCGTATCGTCTCTAAAGTCGCTTTCTTGGACTCGAACTGGCGTGGCTGGTCGCTGTGATTCCTCGGGCCACAGACGGTATTGTGTTTGCGGGTTTACCAGCTGACTGACCGAGGGGACATTTTGGACAGGTGCGGCACTACCAGATGGCTGACTGACCGGGGGGACATTTTCGACAGGTGGGGCACTACCAGATGGCTGACTGACCGGGGGAACATTGTGGACAGGTGGGGTAACCGGGACAGGTAGGACAAATGCAGACAGACCGGTACCAGGCACCGTGTCCCTGTGGTAGGGCACCCTGTTGAAGTGTTCCGGTGGAACACAGTAAGTGCGGAGGAGAGCGTCAGGGTACAGCGAAAGTATGAAACTGCGCCACGTGGTCGGGGCGTTACGGGAAGTTGCGGGGTTACTTGACATGGTGTGACGGTTACGATGATAAAGGTTAAGATGATAACTGGCTCTTTACAATGTTACGCTAAAATATTAATGGTATGAGTGTTTTGAGCGAATTACACTGTTACAAGATTCGAATGTGACAAAAACGTTACGGTGAGTTTCAGTTTCATGTATGAACGGTTAAGTTGCGTCACAGCTGGTGGTCGTGATCTCGTTGTTCTGCACTATATCTGTAACAGACAATATGCGTACGACGTGATACAGTGGGAATAACGGTCAATCAGTCAGTCAGTCAGTCAGTTAGACAAACAAGCAACAAATAAGTCAGTCAGTCAGTCAGTCAGACCGACAACTCAGTCAGTCACTAATACATAACTATGATAATCATGATGATAACAATAAACCGATTTATACAGCGCAAAACGTCACCCAAGGGGCTATTCTAAACGCGTACACACTCACACACACACACACACACACACACACACACACACACACACACACACACACACACACACACACACACAGGCACCCGCACACACAAGTGCACTCACTATGCACAAGTTACAACAAGAGATAACACACACACACACACACACACACACACACACACACACACACACACACACACACACACACACACACACACAAGTACACACTATACACAAGTTACAACAAGAGATAGCACACAGGTACCCGCACACACAAGTGCACTTACTAACTTAAGTTACAACAAGAGATAACACACAGGTACCTACACACACAAGTACATACTATACACAAGTTACAACAACAGATAACACAGACACCCACACGGGCAAGTACACACACTCTACATAAGTTACAACAACAGATAACACGCAGGCACCCGCACACACAAGTGCACTCGCCATGCACAAGTCACAACAAGAGATAATAATAAGCAAGTGCTCTTTGTATACGTTTTAACGGCAGTCCCGCCCCGGTTGTCATTTTGGTCTTTTGTTTGTTTTGTTGCCTCTGACATTTTGACAACAATTTGCTATCTTGCCATCGTAAATGTCTGTATGATTATCATTTTATGTATAGGTAACACTCCAATAAGCATACTGCTTTTGTGTTTCCTGTACTTATTTGTTGAGTTTATGATTATGATGAATGAATAAAATTCTGTTTAAACCAAGGGAGTTTAAAAAATAAAATAAAATCCCGCCCAGTTATCAGATCCACGCAGTTTCATTTCTGTACTGTTAGTAACCCGGGAACCGGAGCAGACGACGCTTTTGTTTTGAAGCGCGGCGTGTAGCGTAACGCCACATGGCCTTCACACAGCCGACCGGCGATAGCCGCCAGTGCGCGCCATTTTCAAATCTGTTTTCTGCCTGAATATTTTGACCGCTTGTTTGTTTACCTAATCCTTTTTATGCACCAAGTCATGCGTAATATAATTTGGCATCTATTAGATCTTAGAATGTTTATCCAACGTTCATTTAGACGCAGGATCGAGCTTAATCAGTAGCCGATGCCTCTCTGGGTCTATTCTTTTTATAGCCGTCGTCTGCACGGCGCGTTCTCTGTTTAGTACTAGTGAATAGTAGTGAATCGTTGTTTTGACTCGATTAAAGTTATTCTGTGTCGACCAATGCTTTGTCGTATATTATTTTGCTTTGCTGACTTCATGTTTAGTGTTTATTTTGGGTTGAAATTAACTTATTAAGTATTGTGTACTGTAGAAGTTGTATTCATAGACTACTTGATATCACTTTATCAGCGATGCTGCGACTAGATAATGCGCCCCAGGCGAAAGTTCGCACCGATTGTTTTAGTGCTAGTCTTTGAGTGTGTCTTGCTTCTCTCACAGAACGTTGTATTGTAATTTGTATGTACCATTTTAACCGTGGGAGCGTACTCTTTATTCTGAGTAAGTTTTAGTAACATTATTACTTTGTACATCGTGTTAGTTGTGATTTAGTTGTCTGAATCTGTTTATAGACAGGCGCAAGCCACGCTTCCCACTCTTGTTGTAAATAAAATAAGTCATGTGTGTACATTTTGTTTATACGGTTTGAAAGATTGTAACTGTAACTTTTATGTGATTTTTTCGTGGTTTAATTAGTTTAGTTATTGTAGAGGAAACTGTATTTGTGCGGGCCAGGGAAACACAATTGTCAGCCATTTTGTGGTCCAGAGGGCCGATTTGATTGTAGCGATAGCGTGTGTTCCTTGCGGCCCGCGCCGTTCTCTTATCTATGCGAGCGAGTGAGGATTTTGGGTGTGCTGAAAATTGTCTGCTGCTGTACAATAAACCCCGATTGCCGTACGCCTGCTGTGGTCTCCATTTTTACTGACTCCGCTGCATGTGTCCTGTCCTTCTACACTCCACCACTCGATTACAATAATAATAACAACAGATAACAGACACACACACACACTATACACAAGTTACAGCAACGAATAACATACAGGCCCCCGCACACAAGTACACACACTATACAGAAGTGTGTAAAATTGAAGACAGTCACAGAGATAAGACGGAGAAGTGCACATGAAACAGTTATAACAGAGAGCAGTTATCCTGTACTGAATTCTTTGAGGGACTGGGAGCCAGAGGAGAGATTGGAGCAGGAGGGATGTGGTGAGTTTTAATTTTGTTTCAGGATGAACAGCACAGTTCTGGGAGCAACGAAGGCTATGGATAGAGGAAGCAGGCAGACGAGAAAGGAGAGAGTTGCAGTAGTCGAGGCGTGACAGAATGAGTGAGGTGACCAGTGTTACTGTAGCCTCGGTAGAAAGACACTTCGGGACACATCTGACCTCTCTCCCAAACATAATCCAGTTCGGAGTGCTCTGAGTGGACTGATGGACAGACGATCTGTAGGCCATCATGATCAGGTCTAAGTGATCACTCCAATCATCTCGCCTCTCATTAACATAGGCTGACAGCATTTGCTGTATCGTGCGGTTCTGTCTCTCCACCATACCATCACTTTGTGGGTGGTAAGGGGTAGTTCTAGTCTTGTCCGCACCGAGGGCTTCACACAGATGTTGAAACAAATGAGACTCAAACTCTCTACCTTGACCAGTATGAATGGTCAATGGGACTCCAAACCTACAGATGAATTCCGTAAGAAGTTTATCCCCTACAGTCTGGGCTGTACGATCAACAAGGCTGTATGCCTCTGCATACTTTGTGTAGTAATCTTCAACCACCATTATGTACTCATAGCCATCGTGAGACCTCGGCAAAGGACCCAAAATGTCGATGGCGACCCTTTCGAGCGGCATGCCCACATTCACGTGTTGCATAGGAAGTTTAGCCCTTCCCGGACCTGGTTTCCTTCGTGCACACATGTCACACTGTCTACACCACCTGGCAACATCGTCGGCCATTCCTGGCCAGTACACGTGGCGCTTTACGTTTGCTAGTGTGCTGTCGCAGCCAAGGTGACCAGCCGTCTTAGCATCGCGCGACATATTCAACACCTTCTGTCTAACCCCAGCCGGGGCTACCAGTAGCAGTACTTCTTCCTGGGTGAGACCTTTTTTCTGACACAACGTATAGCAACCCATCCACTACTCTCAGATTATCCCACTGAGCTATGAGTGTTCTGATAGCAATGCTATACTTTGAGATCTCTGTGATAGCAATGCTATACTTTGAGATCTCTGTCTTCGGGGGTTTCTCCCCTCTAGACTTCAAATTCAGTAAAAGTGCTCGTCACTGGATCCTTCTGCTGGAACCCTTCGAGCTCCTCATTAGACCAGACAGAAAACCAGTTACTTTTACAGGGACTAGACTTTGGTACCCCAGGAACACAATCAGACTCACTGTTACCCACTCCCTTGGTTACAGCCTCTGTCTGAACACACTGTTCCACCCTCTTCCTATCCAATAGGAAAGTACCACCACTACCTCCCTCTACATCAGGATCAGATGTAAAAGACTGAACAGACTCAGGGGCGTCTTCTTTTGACCATAAATCAGAATTACTCTGAACCGCCTTGTCTTCTCTGACCATTACAGCTTTCCCCTTCCCAGTAGCATCACCTCGACTAGTGACCTCGGGGTCGACTTGCGGGACTTCCTCGCGCGAACACGAGTCAGCGTTCCTCTGCGTACCGCTAGCTACACCCTCGTCAGCTAAGTCTCGGCCACGTGCTTGCGAACGTGTTAGTACCCTCAATTGCTTCTGACAGCACTGACTGCACTCTTCCCTCTGACAACATCTTCTTGGGATCCGGGACAACCCATCAACATTACCCTGTGACGCTCCTTTCCTGTGCTCGATCTGGAAGTCATAGGTGTCCAGAGTAGCTATCCACCTAGCTACCATCCCCTCTGGCTGCTTAAAGTTCTTTAACCATTTCAGCGAACTATGGTCACTGCGAACCAAAAACGGACCTCCCCACAGGTAATGAGAAAAATACTTCACGCATCTCACTACAGCGTACAGCTCTCTGTACGTCGTACAGTAATTTTGCCTGGAACTGGACAAAGCACAGCTTGCATAGGCATTGACATTCTCTTCTCCGTCTTGAATCTGTGACGGGACTGCACCAATCGCAATCGCGCTTACATCAGCGTCAAGAACAAACTTCCCCTCCCTAGTGGGGTACGCAAAGACTGGAGCACAGACTAGTGCTTCCTTCAGTCTTTCGCTCTGACACTTCTCAGTCCAAACAAGCTTCTGGTTCTTCTTTGTCAAGTTTGTCAACGGGCTAGCTATATCGGCGAAGCCCTGAATGTACTTCCGGTAGTACGACGCAGTTCCCAGGAACGAACGAACCTCTGAATCACAAGCCGGCACAGGCCAGCTCGCCACAGCTTCAACCTTCGACCTTTTGCAAGACGTCCCCTCACGTGCGACTGTATGCCCTAAAAAGGTACATTCATCCTGGAACAATGAACACTTGGAGGGTTTCAGCTTGAGATTTGCATGACGTCGTCAATGTAGATTAGACACCTCTCAAAGAGAACGCCACTGAAGACTAATTCCATCGGCCTCTCAAAGAGAGCACCACTGAAGACTAATTCCATCGGCCTCTCAAAAGTCGCAGGTCTGTTACAGAGACCGAAGGGCATCACCTTGAACTGGAAAAGTCCTCTGTGTGTTGCGAATGCAGTCCTTTGTTTCTCATTCTCGTCCATTTCTACCTGGTAGAAACCTTGAGCTAAGTCCAAAGTTGAAAACCAGCATGAACCCGACAATGCATCAAGTGAATCCCCAATGTGGGTCAAAGGGTAGGCATCTTTCTTTGTGCACTCATTCAGTTTTCTGTAGTCTACACAGAACCTAACAGACCCATCTTTCTTTTTGACCGAGACAACATTTGCCGCCCACGGGCTGTCACTAGGCTCTATAATATCTTCTTTGAGCATCTTTTCCAACTCACTGTCAACAATCTCTCTCTGGGCCATTGGCAGACGTCGAGGGGGTAGCTTAACAGGCTTACTGTTTGCAGTGTCAATGGTATGTCGGACCTTTCCCGTCCTACCGAGCTGAGTATCCGGGCACATGAAAACATCTTGAAACTCAATAAGAGTGTCCCTCACTTCTCCTTTTGTTTTCTCACTGACCCTTGGAGACAACTTAGTGGCCAAGCTTTCAAGGTGGCTAGGAAGCTGATCGGAATAAAACCTTTCCTTTTCTTCACGCTCTTGCGACAAGGAATTCAAGGAAACCGCCGTTTCTACTGTAGCAATGACAGTATCTGCTTTGACTGTTACTTCCCTATCAGATAGGTTAGTGACAGGAACAAACACCTCATTCTTCGTCACTTGAACCGAACACCTGGGGACCTCAAGACTAGTCTCGCCTTTAAAAGTATATAGACCTTCCAACAGCCTACACCACCTAGCAACACCGTCGGCCATTCCTGGCCAGTACACGTGACGCTTTACGTTTGCTAATGTTCTGTCGCTAGTGTTCTATTTTCCCCAAAACTGGCCTGAAGAAGAGACCCTTTAACAAACGCCTCTCACCTAGGCGGTACAATGACGGTGTCACACACTTGCACTCTCGCACACGTGTCTACTGCCTCTCTCTTCAGCTGAACTACTTGTGCTCCTATCTGCATAGTACCCTGTGCCATGTCCAACAGACAACCATGTTTCTGCACGAAATCTGTACCCAGAATACCTGCTGAGTTTCCTATGTCCCCAACCACTACACTGTGTTGAAAGGTTTGGTCACCTATTCCCAACTCTGAAGTGGGGACAGCTCAGTGGTTAGAGCGCCGGACTCGTGATCGAAAGGTCGCGGGTTCGAATCCCTGCTGGAGCGGCGGGAGAATTTTTTCTCCAGGGTCAACTTTCTGTGCTCTTATTTCGGTATCCGTTCCACCCCCGTGATACCGCAGTAGCACGTAAAAGACCCCGGTCATTCAGCCAAAAGCGCAGGTGGCAGGTTACAGCTAAACACGCATACACCTTACATATGTGGCTTTGCATGAAGTGACATGGTGCATGGTTGTAAGGTGTTCAAAGAACGCGCCGAGATTGTTGTAAGGTGTACACAGAACGCGCCGAGATGGCAGCAGTTTCTTGTGGCACCAGCCATGCTTGCGCTGTAAGAACACCACTTCGGTGGATATTCAAAAAAACGCGCTATGAAAAGCTATTCACTCATGTAAAATCACATGCGAGCGCAGTGAGTCTGCTCGGGAGCGGAGAATAGCGCTATATAAAAGCGATCAATAATAATAATAATAAAAAGGGGCGGGGATAGCTCAGTGGTTAGAGCGCCGGACTCGTGATTGAAAGGTCGCGGGTTCGAATCCCTGCTGGAACGGCGGGAGAATTTTCTTATCCAGGGTCGACTTTCTGTGCTGACCCTTATTTCGGTATCCGTTCCACCCCCGTGTTACCACAGTAGCACGTAAAAAAATCCCGGTCATTCTGCCAAAAGTGCAGGTGGCAGGTTACAGCTAAACACGCATACACCTTACGTATGTGGCTTTTATTGAACCGTGCTTCGGCATTGGTCACAACTTGTCCCTAATATGTCAAATGACATCTGAGGACATTAAGCATCAACTCATCATCATCAATAATAATAATAAAGTCGTCTCGCCCGGAATGTCCAAATTCTGTCCGCTAGCTGTACAAAGATTAAGCTTACTTTCCCTCAGTACAGCTCGCGTGTCTCCCTCTGCCGTCTCAAATGCCGCAGCGCTAAGGACCGTGGCAGCTGACCCGCTATCAACTAAAAACTCAGCCACGCCTGCCCCTATCCTTACTGGCACGACACAGCATCCGGTCGTTGACAAAACACACGTACGCGGTCCCGTCTCCATCCCATTAGCGGAGTTATCAACACCTGTCAGATGGCGGGCCGAGTGTTTGACCGCTGGAACCCCGGCCCTCGCTAGTTTTCCTTGCCTGGCGCGTTTTCGTTAGAAGCCTTCTTACTCCCTGTTTGCTCTGGTGCGGTAGCTGGGCACTGCCTAGAGTACTGACCCTTCTCATTGCACCGAAAACAACTGAACCGTTTCTGCTTTTGTTTCCACTAATCCGACCCACGGCGATGGTAACTTTGCCCAGCTACCTGCTTGCTCAGACTGAAAAACCTTCACCAACTCCTCATGCCCTGAGTCTTTTTGGCTGATGCTTCTAACGCTAGTGCCGTTTCCCTTCTCCGTATTTTCTGGTTTTCATCCGTCAAACCTTTCTTCGAAAGACTCGAACTCACTAGCCAACGCTATCGCCTCATGGATGGATGAAGGATGATGGAACTGGACATGCCTCCTCAAATCCTTCGACGGAAGTCCACTAACAAACTGATCGATCACGATCGTCTCGCTAGCCTCCCGGGGCATCCTAGGGTATGCATCAGAAGCAATGCGATTCAGAGCGAACCCATACTCAGTCACGCTCTCGCCCTTCTTCTTGAACCTTGATCTGAACTCCACACGATGGAGGTTTTCTTTCTCAGCAGGGTCGAACCTTCTTTCCAGAGCTGCTTTGATCGCATCAAGGTCTTCTAACTCATGAACATTAAGTTCGCCAAGCACCTGCTGAGCATTACCCCTGAGTGACGTAGCAAGATTGACGCCCCTCTCGGCGTAATCCCAACCATTCCATCTGGCACAGGTTTCGGAGTGACGAAGCCAGTCTTTCAGACTACCTTTCGTACCCGTGAACACGTCAGGAACCCTCTCTTGCCTGTGTGAAAGACTGTGATTCAGAAACGTACTGTTACCCATACTTCTGTCCCTGCGCACACCAATGGACCTATGCCCGTGAGAACGACTGTAACAGCCGGGTACTGAACGAACAATCATCGCTACTGCTGCTGCCGCTATGGGAAATATAATTAAGTCACAGTCCTACGCCTACTTCCTCTTCGTTTTGACTGTCTCGTAGCAGTCCAGTTCTGTGCCAACCAGCCTGGCACTAACAGCCTAAGGAAGCCTAACACCGCACCCATTATGCACACAGACACGAAAACACACAAATGGCAGCTGTGCGTAGTGAAAACGCTGCAGGCTGGCGGTCCAAGCGCCCCAGCTCAGCGGTACCAAACACGTGCGATATCCTGATGATGATGATGAGTTGATGCTTAATGTCCTCAGATGTCATTTGACATATTAGGGACAAGTTGTGACCAGTGCCGAAGCACGGTTCAATAAAAGCCACATACGTAAGGTGTATGCGTGTTTAGCTGTAACCTGCCACCTGCACTTTTTGGCAGAATGACGGGGATTTTTTACGTGCTACTGTGGTAACACGGGGGTGGAACGGATACCGAAATAAGAGTCTGTACAGAAAGTCGACCCTGGAGAAGAAAAATCTCCCGCCGTTCCAGCAGGGATTCGAACCCGCGACCTTTCAATCACGAGTCCGGTGCTCTAACCACTGAGCTATCCCCGCCCCCTCGATATCCTGAGTCACAACACCACCTTTTGTAACCGGACCTGCGGCCCGTTCCTCATTTTAGGTTCAGGGGGAGGCTGGAGGTTGCCAAGGAGACACTCACGATGGAATACACAATTGTCTCTAGTCATCCTCATGTAGTGTGCCTTTCAATGTTCCTCGCGTTGTGTTCAATATCACTACAATCGACCGACCTTGGTATCCGGAAAAACAACAACAAAAAACCCTGTGGTAGTGTTTGGTTGCTTGTCCGCTCCTCAGAGGTAGCTGTGCCGTTTCACTATGCACATACGCCACTTAAAACAGACACTAGACAAAAGATAAGGGGAGACAGAAGTTGTACACATGTACCGACATGACGAAAACACTGAGGCACGCCTCACACTGAGACGCGCGCACTGACCACACTCCGTGTCAGTACATACTCTCACTCCCATTATGGTGACGAACAAAATAAAGAAATGCATACGATTTTATTTACACTACCGCATGTTACACATACAGTAAACACAAGAACAAACCAAACTGACACCTGACTATACCTAAACTACGCACTAAACCATAGCTAACTTAGCTACCGGCATAGGCTCGGTACGAGTTACCTACAAAAGTCAGTTGCACCCTTGCACTGACTTAACTAATACTTGCACTTTGCAGCACAGGAAGACAAACAAACATAAACATAACTAACGCTCGCATTTTGCAGCACAGGTCTTCTAATAACTAAACATGCGTGCCTGCACTTTGCAGCACAGGTCTCTAATAACTAATCATGCGTGCCTGCACTTTGCAGCACAGGTCTCTAATAACTAATCATGCGTGCCTGCACTTTGCAGCACAGGTCTCTAATAACTAAGGGAAGAGCAACACACTTTTCAGCATGTAGACTCGGGGGAGAAGGTGGGGTTGACCAGCACTTTTGAGCACATGGTACAGAAACCTTGTTGTTGAGTTGATGCTTAATGTCCTCAGATGTCATTTGACACATTAGGGACAAGTTGTGACCAATGCCGAAGCACGGTTCAATACGTAAGGTGTATGCGTGTTTAGCTGTAACCTGCCACCTGCACTTTTGGCAGAATGACCGGGATTTTTTACGTGCTACTGTGGTAACACGGGGGTGGAACGGATACCGAAATAAGAGTCAGCACAGAAAGTCGACCCTGGAGAAGAAAATTCTCCCGCCGTTCCAGCAGGGATTCGAACCCGCGACCTTTCAATCACGAGTCCGGTGCTCTAACCACTGAGCTATCCCCGCCCCCCTTACAGAAACCGGGCCGGCTCTGTCTTTTATACCGCACCGCGCGGCACCGGCCAGTCGCTGGCAGGCAGCGTCCGACTGGAGTCAAGGGGTGGGGGAACTCAGGGCCCGTAACTCGAGCTAGTTTGCACAGCTCTCCCGCTACATCATCAAGGTTAGCTACAGCATTTTTAACAGGAAAATGACACATGTTCTTACCAGTGTTTAACAGATGTCTATATATATATGACTAAGTGCCAAAAGGTGCGTCTGCAATGGGTGACTTGGTTGTGCTGAGAATAAAATCTGTTTAAAAAAATATTTTGTCATGAGTGTGGGTTGAATGTGTGTGAAAATGAATGAGGATATAGTTGAAATAATTGCTGCAGAAATTTTGAGGCGGTTTTGGAAATATGTATGATAAAGTGTGATTTTACTGCTGAAATTCAACCACGAAAAACGGACAGTGGCACAGAGCCCGTCTCTGTCGGCACCGTTTGGTTAAAGAAAACACGGAAAAGTTCTATTTATCACACGTGGTATGTTAGCAAAAGATCGTTTTACAAGATCCATGAATCGGAAAGACTTCCACTAAATTATGCTTTTCTAAAAAGCATACCGAACTTCATTTGATCGGACGTCATCTGTGTCGCAATACGAAACGCGAACTTTCCACAACAGACTGAAAACAACTCTGACCCTTGACATGAGCGGAAATGACGTCATATGCACGTCAGACTCGCGATCAATCACTCCGTAGCTTTGAAAAGATTTAACCAAACAACCTTTGTTGTACCTTTGCTGCTCCTCAAATTCTGCCGCAATGAATGACGTCCGACTATTTAACAAATTGTGAGCGAACAACAAAAAAGTATAGGTTTACACTTGTCAACAAACACGAAGGCACCACGTGACACTTCCGGGTCACATTTGATTTGAATGGCGTCGAAGGAATCGTCTACTGCGAACATCGAAAGGTATGTTGCAATTATTGTCATAAGGCTGCCGTCCGACCATTCCTAACGTCCGATCACAATTTTGCACCGTTTATTTTATCAAATCAGCTAGTTAATAGTTATTTAGATGATCTTCTGTGTTCAGGTTAGAGCGCAGTAGGACGAAGTGTCGTTTTTACGCAGCCGGTTAGATTTGCGGTGGCTGACGTTGTGCTAGTACCGCAATGAAGAATTATGTTGCTCTTGCTGTAATTTGGACGTCCGATCACCATGTGGCGAAAAACTGACGTCCAGTTGCACAGTGCAGACATTTGTGAAATATGACAGTTGCCACCCCAACATTGCATAGCGCTTCGTTTGACAAGATTGACTTGTGAAATCGGGACGGCCAGTAATAACATATTTTTTTTTTATAAACAAAGTCGGTCGGACGTCAGGGTTACTCCAAAATTTATTGCTGATGACATTTGACACCTTTTTGTTTAAGTTTTGTATGGCTACTAAGAGTCATTTACTGATGGTTTAATAAGTACTCCTAGGCTTTTTATTTTGCTTGTTTGGTTTTAGTTTAGGTTTGATACTTTTATTGAATTATTCATTGTATTTTATGGATAAATTATGTTTGTGGATAGGATTTTTGGTTCATGATGTTTCTCATGTTGTTTGTTATTATTTTATTATTTCAGACCAGTAACTGCTGACATGACCAGGAGTAGTACAAAATTGCCCCTGCTATGAGTATGACCTTGATCATCAACTCCGCATTCAGTAGCAGCACTGTGCCTGAAGACTGGAGAACCACACTTATCACACTGTCTTTAAGAATGCTACCATTCAAAAAGGTTCCAACCAATTTCCTTCATCAGTGTCGTCTGCAACTAATGCAAGATCCTCACATATCGTCATCAGTAGCATCATGACAACATCATCATAGCTCCTGAACAACATGGCTTCAGATGTGGTTGCTCATGTGAAACCCAACTCCTTAGCCTAATCACTAAAATCAGTGAACTCGCGCATGACTTTCAGGCAGGGAAACTGGTAGACCTTGTGGGCTGGACTTCTCCAAGGCCTGCTTCACAAGATATCCCATTATGGGATCACCAGTAGAACAAACACACGGACCAGGAGCTTCCTGAGAGATCAACAAGCTATCATGTTGATGGTATGAGGTCGAACTTTGTCCCATGGGACTCAGAGGTGCCTTAAGGCAATGTTCTTGGCCCAGAATTGTTTGTCCTATACATCACTGACCTGCTTCAACAGCCTACCTCCAGACTGTATGTTGGCTGTCTGTAATGACACCTTGAAACTGCCATCACCGTGATCTCCACCGACTTTCAACCAAATCTGATCCTCTGGGATGTCACTGTTAATTGTATGCCAAATCAGCAAGTCTAGTGTGTCTGTGATGAACCTAGCCAGATCACTGACATACACACAAAAGGGGTTGACTTCAGCTCTTTCCCACTGACAGCTGCTTCACAGTTCAAATGAAGTTCCTGAATTTCAACGTGTGTTTCCACTTGTATTTCCATTTCTTCTGTTCTCCCAGACTTTTCACTTGCCAAAGTAATATTGCAAGCTTGCTTTAACAATCTCTTTTGGACTCTGAACTGAGTGACAGATAATTGACCTAGGGTTTTTAATGCAAGCGTGACTTTTTTTGTTGACAGTAGTCTGTTCTTTGAACACTGACTCCTGTAAGTCTGATTTCAGCTCAGGGAATTCAGTCTTTTGAGTTCTGCTTTATGTTGTGCAAGAAGTTGCTGGTTTGATGTCCCTGCCCTTGCACTTCTAGCACTCTCCATTACTCTGCTTCTCTTGGGTTGCATTGACTTTGAAATGGATTTACGAGACTTTGGAATTCGCATGTATGTCAGTTGTAGGCCTCCAGTTTTATAAGACACAATATGTTTGTCTGCTGATGGATTCTGTTTGCGTCGTAGGAGGCTGGTGGCGAGCTTCTCTTCCAAGTTAGACAATAGTTCTTTTCCTTTGCCAAGAGTGTTACTGACGCTTTCAGACTGCAACTGTTTGACTGGAGATGTTTGGCAATCAACAAAACCAGATCTTTCTGTCAGGTCTGTAGCATATGCATCCTGGAGAATTGGCAATGTTTTTATTTGGAATGGAGTTGTTTGAGCAGCTGTAACTAACGCGCTTTGTTTTTTGGGTCGTTGAACGGTCAGGTGGGTCAAAAGATGCAGAGGCTTCGCGCTGTCGCTTTTTTAACCACCTGTCCTTGGCTGGCCTTCCTTCTTTGTCCTGTGCCACATAGTGAGTGCACACACTGCAGCTCTGTTCAGTATGAAGTGACCAAAATGAGTCTGTCGTCGCCCGCTGAGAAAAATTGTCCGGTATATTTACATCTTTTGTCCTGAGTGCTTTTTTCATCACTGCATAACATCTGTTACACATTCTTGTGGGATGCTCATCAGTGTCATCTCCATTAATGGAGATTAGACAATAGTTCGCACACTTGAATAATGTCACTTTCGTAATCAACTCACAGTTTTGGAATTGTCTTCATATTTCCTCTTTGCCCTCTCCCCACAAATTCTGCAAAGTCCAGTTAAACTGTCTTGGTGATTTGTCTGAAATCCTGAACTGTCAGAACTCATCCTCGAACTTACAGTAAGAAAGTCAAAAGAATAAACACAAAACCTAAAGGAAACATCTCTAACGTAGGGCCCCTGGAACACAGTAGTAATGGTCTACTCGTGCTACCACGAAGCTGGACAGCTTGAAACAGAATGGGGAACACTGTTCCTCTCTTTGCTAACTACACCACCTGTGACATGCAGCCCACAGAGCCCCTCCCCCTCACAAATCGGGCAACATTCACTAAAGCCAGGACTAACTTCTGCAGAACTGTTTAGTTTATCAGAAAGGAGAAACCTTTGGCCCAACCCTGAAGGGCCGGCCATTTAAAGTGGGAGATAGGAGATAAGGGGGGGGGGGGGGGTATTGTTTGGAAAACTGGAGGACCTCTCCTGTCCCTTTCCACATGACCCTGATTTATAGCCAGTCCCCTGACTGTGATTAGTCTGGTATCAAACAACCTGCATGCCAGAGGCAAACTAATGATCCTACTGACAGACGGGGGACAGGATGTGTCAGTAGTGTTAATTTGTGTCTTGCAATGCGGCATGAATGGTACAAATGAATGAAACAGAAAGCACTGCGCCGCCATCTTGGATAGTTTCGTTGCCCCGGCAACCAGAGCTAGTGCAGGCGCACTGACCAGCAGAGCTGGGTCGGATGCAAGGAGAAGGTCAGAAACCAAATTGTGACCGGCACTGTAGGCGTGGGAAAGTGTGGCTATCGTCAAGCTGAAGGCTGTTGACGGTCAGAGAGTGCCATCGTCAAGCTGAAGGCTGTTGACGGTCAGAGAGTGGGACTGTGCCATCGTCAAGCTGAAGGCTGTTGACGGTCAGAGAGTGGGACTGTGCTATCGTCAAGCTGAAGGCTGTTGACAGTCAGAGAGTGGGACTGTGCTATCGTCAAGCTGAAGGCTGTTGATGGTCAGAGAGTGGGACTGTGCTATCGTCAAACTAAAGGCTGTTGGCGGTCAGAGAGTGGGACTGTGCTATCGTCAAACTAAAGGGTGTTGGCGGTCAGAGAGTGGGACTGTGCCATCGTCAAACTAAAGGGTGTTGGCGGTCAGAGAGTGGGACTGTGCTATCGAGAACCTGAAGGCTGTTAACGGTCAGAGTGGGACTGTGCTATCGTCAAGCTGAATGGTGTTGACGGTCAGAGTGGGACTGTGCTATCGTCGAGTTGAAGGGTGTTGACGGTCAGAGTGGGAC
>OY757543.1:5423471-5427079 GCA_963584105.1 Alviniconcha strummeri
TGCATGTGAATACAGTGTACTGTTTTGGTTTTTGGTTTTGACACTATCCTCCTGATGTCAAAAATATGGACATATCGCTTCACACTGACACACAACACAGAGCTGTATCAATTAGCAGTTTATAGGAGAACTTATCAATAACTCAAAACTTGCCATAGTTGAAGCAGTCTTCGGTGAAATGTCTGGAGAAAACTGTCGACTGCTATCCACAATCCGATGCGAGTGATGGAATAGAGCAACCAGCTTCGCTATTTCTGGTTCTGTATTGGCTCCTTTGCCCCGCAGTGGTCTGCTTTTGGTAAGCCACGAAGCGTTACTGACGATGCAGCAGAGGCTACCGATGATTTTTTGTTTTTGTTTGTTTGTTTGTTTTTATATTTGTTTCTTCTTAATCAAGAACACGGTGTAAATAATGAACGCCCACAGTCGATTCAGTCAGTCCGCCATTCCAAACGCACACTGGATGTGCGCGAAAAAGGCCGTAGTGCGCGAAATGGGCGTGTGTGTTTTTTTTTTTGTTTGTTTTTTTTGCGCATAGCGCGCAGCTGGCAGTTCAACACATAGTACAGGCCAGTGGCGGGTAGCGGTGAGGCTGTGGTGCAGTGGGGCGTCAGCAGGCCTTCATGGTGAGATGGAGCTCTCCGTGTCAGCAGGCCGTCGTGGTGAGATGGAGCTCTCCGTGTCAGCAGGCCGTCGTGGTGAGATGGAGCTCTCCGTGTCAGCAGGCCGTCGTGGTGAGATGGAGCTCTCCGTGTCAGCAGGCCGTCGTGGTGAGATGGAGCTCTCCGTGTGAGATGGAGCTCTCCGTGTGAGATGGAGCTCTCCGTGTGAGATGGAGCTCTCCGTGTGAGCAGGCCGTCGTGGTGAGATGGAGCTCTCCGTGTGAGATGGAGCTCTCCGTGTCAGCAGGCCGTCGTGGTGAGATGGAGCTTTCCGTGTGAGATGGAGCTCTCCGTGTGAGATGGAGCTCTCCGTGTCAGCAGGCCGTCGTGGTGAGATGGAGCTCTCCGTGTGAGATGGAGCTCTGCGTGTCAGATGGAGCTCTCCGTGTCAGCAGGCCGTTGTTGAAGTAGTGGAGGTGGTGGGAAAGGGCCGCGAGTGGTGGAAACAGCTGACCCATTTCTGAACTGCTGGCTCCGCCCACCGCCCCTCTCTCAAGTCCTGGCTGATAGTCCTCGAGTGGCTGAAATCAGTGACATATAATTATAATTACACGCATGTACCCCCCCTTTTTATAATTTAGTCTTTAAAGAATACATATACAAGTAATAGTCTGAAATCGCTAGAGTTATGGTCTTGAGGTGAATTGCCTTGAGCGATCTCTTATGTAAACTAACCACGGTATGAGATCATTTACACTTGCTGAGTCCCACATGCAATATCGCAAACGATGCAACGCAACACCGCCGATCAACGGCGAACTATTTTGTTATTAATTTGTTCTTCTTTATAATGATATTATTCAGAAGAAAAGATTTGTATTTTTTTTTTTTCAACAATCCCACTACATTGCTCAAACCAATAAATATAAGTGTACTTGCCTTGTGGTATGGAACAAGGGTTTGTCCTTTCTGAAACTATTTAGTCTTTTGGAGAAAAGACTCGGCTGCCTGTGGCGGTTAGCTAATTTATTTTCTGACCCCCAGCCGATCCCTGACGTAAATCTTTTACCTCATAAAATTATGATGTGTAATTGACCGCAGACAAACAAGAGAGAGAAGAACACACTTAGGCAACAGCGTTTCCAAAAGGTCTCTGTGTTGTGTGTGTGTGTGTGTATGTGTGTGTGTGTGTGTGTGTGTGTGTGTGTGTGTGTGTGTTGTGTGTGTGTGTGTGTTTGTGTGTGTGTGTGTGTGTGTGAGAGAGAGAGGAGAGAGAGAGAGAGAGATGAGAGAGAGAGAGAGAGAGAGAGATGAGAGAGAGAGAGAGAGAGGAGGAGAGAGAGAGAGAGGACAGACAGACAGACAGACAGACAGACAGACAGACAGAGCAGAGAGAGGAGAGAGAGAGAGAGGAGAGAGAGAGAGAGAGAGAGAGAGAGTGAGAGAGAGAGAGAGAGAGAGAGAGGAGAGAGAGAGAGAGAGAGCGAGAGAGCAGAACTGCTTTGCCCGACAACACGGAAGAAGCAGCGTGTGTGATTGATTTTGTTGATGACTCTGTGAATACACAGAATTCAAGGTATGCACTGACGACGAAATTGCACCTGCAACAGAGACAGATAATTTTTCGATCCAATTAGACACTCCCTGGGAGTATTGTGAAGAAGAAATTTCGTGCATTTTGTTCACGAAGAGGAAAGAGATCTACCCTGTGTATTGCTGCGCAGTTTACTGTAGAAGCATGCGCCGTCGACTTGTGGTGGCTGAATTTCAGTTTTGAAACCAATCCTCAAATGGCTTCATGTTTAAATGATGCATGATAAGATGACCAGCTTATCTTTCTTCTTGTTCTTTTGCTTTGCTATACATTTCCTTTGAATTATAGGTAATGTCTGGTGTAAAGATGGACAATTGGTTTTTAGTCCTCATTTGGTTGTTAAATAGGTATAGTTTCAAAAATGCTATATCTTCAAGTGATGCTCAATACGGATGGGAAACATGGTTACGAACTGTCATTCATGCTCAGTTAGAATGTATTCGTATTCTGGTAAATAATATACTGACACGAGGTGTCTGCAGGTGCTTCTCCATTCAAAATAGTATCTATATATGCGCTCGGAAAACTCCATATGCGCTGCATACAGTCTGTCAGCGGTTTTCCAACAGTACCTTTGAAACAGTTCTATTGTTTGTCTGATTGACGATGACCCTTTTGTCCTTTCTCCGTTTACCTGTAATATTCTAAAATGGGCTGATATTCAGATGGCTCCTCTGTTTCGCCTTCCACTATCGAACATGTCAAACTATGGTAAAATGGCTTTAGCATACAATATCGATAGACATAAGTCGGCACTGACCTGTCAAGCGGCATGTTATATATAACCGTTCTTCATAGTTCATTTACCCGAAGCAGTAGTAAGCTGGATATAATAATGTTACTTCAGTTACTGTCCATGCATTTCTTGTTGTTACTGCTTTTCCTGATGTTTCTGTAGTTACTGCTCTTCTTGCTCTTCTCGTTGATACTGCTTTTCTTGACGTTACTGCCCTTCTGATTGTTCTTGACGTTACTGCCCTTCTGGTTGTTCTGGTTGTTACTGCTTTTCTCTTGACGTTACTGCCCTTCTGGCTGTTCTTGTTGTTACTGCCCCTCCTGTTGTTTATGATGTTACTGCCCTCCTGTTGTTTATGATGTTACTGCCCTCCTGTTGTTTATGATGTTTACTGCCCTCCTGTTGTTTATGATGTTACTGCCCTCCTGTTGTTTATGATGTTACTGCCCTCCTGTTGTTTATGATGTTACTGCAGTTTTTGTTGTCACTGCTTTTCTTGCTGTTCGTGATTTCACTGCTCCTTTTGCTGTTTCTTGGGAGGCGTCCATTGTACACCGTCCCTACTACCTCCTGGACCATCACTGGGCAACACGCGCGCGCGCACACACACACCACACACACACACACACACACACACACACACCACAACACACACACACACACACCACACTCACAC
>OY757543.1:5427279-5429779 GCA_963584105.1 Alviniconcha strummeri
GAATACAGGAAAGATCTGAGTGACGCGTAGTTCCACACGATTAGTTACGTCTGTCACCGGCTGCTTGTTTTGCAGTTTGGTTGCACTTGGCTAAACCGGATGCAGAATCGAGTCGAATAACTTGAGTGTATCTATGGATTCAGCTGCACAAACTGTATAAAGTGACCGTTGAAGGATGAAAAACAACTTTCTTTTTTAAGTGAAAAGCCGTAAGACTGATTATGGACAAAATTTAAAAGGAGCTAATTACTGAGTGGTCAATATACAAACTGTTCAAGAACAAAAATAAAAGAAGTGGGAATGGCGTTGCAATATTAATTTCAGATTCTGAGTTTATTGGCACAGTGAGGAAAGTGGATTGTGTGAGTGGATGAATCACTGTGGTATTCTCCTGGCCGAGAAGTGACCGAGAAGAAATATTTTAGCAAGCACAATGTGTGAGAAAAAAGAGAGAGAAGAAAAAATGGAGAAAAGAAAGAAAAAAAGAGAGAAAAAAAAGAGTAAACAAATCCAGCGACCTGAAACATATATAAATCGACTACACTGAAACCATTTTATTGTCAGAACAGACTGACTGGACGTAGCAGGACCTTGTTACACACTTGGTATAGAACTGTCTTGCCTGTAGCATCATCGTCCTGACGTAACCCTATCGGGTTTACCGGCCGGACGTTAAAATCCAAGAACTAACCAACAGCAGAATCACAGTCAACGATGGAGCGTTTTTCTGCGGACTACATTCGCCAGCAGCCAGAATACCGATACCTGGTTCACAGGGACACCGGCCATGTGATCCAGACGTGTGTGGAGGACGGCGAGGTCAAACTTCGTTTCGGACACCACCCTGGTCCTCCTAGGAACAACACCGTGAGACTGCCGGAACGTCCCGGCAGACAGGTGTCAGTAAACAGTGGCGTGTCCGGCTCCGTGTCCCATTCTGTTGTCTTTCACCTGACTACTGAAGAACCTGACCACTTGACCGTGGCACCGAAGTCCACGAATGTTAGAAAGAAAGATTTTCGTCTGCAAAGACGGGCTGGAGGCGTCGCAGGACAGTCCGAGAATAATGCAAGCACAGATACCCACCAGCAAGGACTGACTAAAGGCACCGCAGAACTGTCAACAGATACCCAAAGAAGGGATAGCCACGGACAAAAGATAACCACACGGACAAGGGAGTCGAGAGACGCCGGAAACAAAGATATCGGGCAGGAAAACACTGGCGATATTGCTAGGCATTTTGCAGACCCCGCAAACATAGAGTCCCACAGACAAGGACAGGCAGTAAGGCTGCCACGAGACGCCAGAAACAGTGACGTCTATGGACACGAAGATAAAGAGAGTGAAGGCAATGCGGGGCTGTCGACAAGCACCAACAAAAGGGATGCCCAGGAACACAGACAGACCGGAGGTACTGCAGCACAATCGATGCACAGGGAACAGAAGGAAGTCGGAGGACAAAAAAACTTTGACAGTCGCACTTCAGAACATTCAACAGAAACAGAGAAATGCGATGATTTTCATGGACGAAAGGAGGTTGCTAGACTGAGCGCAGGTAATTTCAATCACACATTCGAACGTACTGGTTTTAGCGTCCACCGACATGGCTCTGGTTCAGTGACACATACTCCTGTTGACGATGTCACTGTGACAGAACCATCTGCAGATACCATAAATGACCTCGACAACGTCAACGACATGTGCCAGACGGATGATGAAACAACACAGAGAGCAACAGCTAGAGAAGATGACGGAGAGACTTGCGCGGAACGGTCTGAGGTGCAAGGCGTGAAGAAGACCAAGACCACGACAGCACAGCGGAAGCCGCTGGGGGTGTCCAGGTCGGCCAGCAAAGAGACAGCATCGAAAGGAAAGGCGTCCTCCTGCAGCAAGAAAGTAAACGACAAAACACAAACGCACAGGAGGAGTCGCAAAGCTTTCATTACAGCCAGCTTGCGCAACTCTTCTTACGATCCGCGGCAACAAACACGTAAAATAACACGGGGAAAAGAGGACGCGGACAACGTCCGACAGATCGGATCTGCAGAGTCGGAAGCCCAGACAAAAAATGCGTGTCATGCCGCTAGGGACGTCAGCACGCCTTGCAAGATGAAGACCGCTACGCCAAAGAATGGCGACACTCGCAACGAACCTGACGAGGGTCATTTCTTAAATGTATTTGAAAATAAAAACGGAAACGACTCCGAGCTATCTCGCGCAGACAAACACGTGACAGACTACAAACTGCCTACGCAACTCACGTCCCAAACCGGTTTGGACAGATTCATGAATGATAACGAATTAAAAACACAACCTTCCGGCACCGCCAGACAGATTCTGGGGTCGTTCCGAGGGCTAACCATAAGCGAGGAAGCAGATAAAGATGACAGAATCACTGAACAGGCAGCACTAGATGAAGATGACAGAATAAATGAACAGGCAGCACTGCCAGTCGATACAATATGCAGCACCGCTAACGCCCCTGTTTCACGCAGTCAAG
>OY757543.1:5434779-5514779 GCA_963584105.1 Alviniconcha strummeri
TGAAGGAACTCGGCCCCGACGACATTGACGTCCTCCGCAGCCAGTGCCGTTACCTCCGCATCTCGCCCCATCTGCAGCAGCATCTGTACACCGTGGACACTGAGCTTTGGGACACCGTCACGTCGCCTACATGATCGCATCTTTCCGTCTGCAGTAAGCATCTCTACACAGTGGACACTGAGCTTTGGGACACCGTCACGTCGCCTACATGATCGCATCTTTCCGTCTGCAGTAAGCATCTCTACACAGTGGACACTGAGCTTTGGGACACCGTCACGTCACCTACATGATCGCATCTTTCCGTCTGCAGTAAGCATCTCTACACAGTGGACACTGAGCTTTGGGACACCGTCACGTCGCCTACATGATCGCATCTTTCCGTCTGCAGTAAGCATCTCTACACAGTGGACACTGAGCTTTGGGACACCGTCACGTCGCCTACATGATCGCATCTTTCCGTCTGCAGTAAGCATCTCTACACAGTGGACACTGAGCTTTGGGACACCGTCACGTCGCCTACATGATCGCATCTTTCCGTCTGCAGTAAGCATCTCTACACAGTGGACACTGAGCTTTGGGACACCGTCACGTCGCCTACATGATCGCATCTTTCCGTCTGCAGTAAGCATCTCTACACAGTGGACACTGAGCTTTGGGACACCGTCACGTCGCCTACATGATCGCATCTTTCCGTCTGCAGTAAGCATCTCTACACAGTGGACACTGAGCTTTGGGACACCGTCACGTCGCCTACATGATCGCATCTTTCCGTCTGCAGTAAGCATCTCTACACAGTGGACACTGAGCTTTGGGACACCGTCACGTCGCCTACATGATCGCATCTTTCCGTCTGCAGTAAGCATCTCTACACAGTGGACACTGAGCTTTGGGACACCGTCACGTCGCCTACATGATCGCATCTTTCCGTCTGCAGTAAGCATCTCTACACAGTGGACACTGAGCTTTGGGACACCGTCACGTCGCCTACATGATCGCATCTTTCCGTCTGCAGTAAGCATCTCTACACAGTGGACACTGAGCTTTGGGACACCGTCACGTCGCCTACATGATCGCATCTTTCCGTCTGCAGTAAGCATCTCTACACAGTGGACACTGAGCTTTGGGACACCGTCACGTCGCCTACATGATCGCATCTTTCCGTCTGCAGTAAGCATCTCTACACAGTGGACACTGAGCTTTGGGACACCGTCACGTCGCCTACATGATCGCATCTTTCCGTCTGCAGTAAGCATCTCTACACAGTGGACACTGAGCTTTGGGACACCGTCACGTCGCCTACATGATCGCATCTTTCCGTCTGCAGTAAGCATCTCTACACAGTGGACACTGAGCTTTGGGACACCGTCACGTCGCCTACATGATCGCATCCTTCCGTCTGCAGTAAGCATCTCTACACAGTGGACACTGAGCTTTGGGACACCGTCACGTCGCCTACATGATCGCATCTTTCCGTCTGCAGTAAGCATCTCTACACAGTGGACACTGAGCTTTGGGACACCGTCACGTCGCCTACATGATCGCATCTTTCCGTCTGCAGTAAGCATCTCTACACAGTGGACACTGAGTTTTGGGACACCGTCACGTCACCTACATGATCGCATCTTTCCGTCTGCAGTAAGCATCTCTATACAGTGGACACTGAGCTTTGGGACACCGTCACGTCACCTACATGATCGCATCTCCCCGTCTGCAGTAAGCATTTCTACACAGTGGACACTGAGTTTTAGGACACCGTCACGTCACCTACATGATCGCATCTCTACATTGTGGACACTGTGTTTTGGGACACCGTGACGTCACCTACATGATCACATCTCCCCGTCTGCCGTTAGCATCTCTACAGCGTGGACACTGTGTTTTGGGACACCGTCACGTCACCTACATGATCGCATCTCTACAGCGTGGACACTGTGTTTTGGGACACCGTCACGTCACCTACATGATCGCATCTCTACAGCGTGGACACTGTGTTTTGGGACACCGTCACGTCACCTACATGATCGCATCTCCCCGTCTGCAGCATCTCTACAGCGTGGACACTGAGCTTTGGGACACCGTCACGTCACCGACTGCTACATGATCACGGCCCCCGTCTGCAGAAACACTTATCCACTGTGGACACTGTGTTTTGGGACACCGTCACGTCACCTACTTTATTACAGCTCCCCGACTGCAGAAACATCTTTAACCCCTTCACCGCCCCAGCCTGTAAAACGTCCGGGCTGAAAGGTGCACACATACCTGCCTGCAAACAGTATTTTGGATGGTCCTATACAAATCTACTTTCAATACTATGCAGTTTGGTGGAAATCCTTTCACGTGCTAATGCGAAGGGGGAAAGGGCTTTGCTGATTTCAAATTTAGCGCTTTTATCGGTCGTTTTCGGAGTGACGGCGCGGCAAGCATGGCAGTGAAAGGGCACTGAGCTTGGGACACTGTTACGTCACCGACATGATCAGTCAGTGAACGTAACATGCACTCCTAATCTATATTACGGGACAGCATCACTGTACGACACGAGACAGCCCCATTTCTACAGCCGATATCATTGTGGTGATCCGGTAGTTGAAAAAACACAAGCATCTGTCTCCATGTTCACCGTGACTACACGTGACAGACAAAAACGACAGTATAACAGAAAACACGACCATGTTACAGATATATACTTTATTCAGTGTTTGCCGCTGTAAATGGCACCTGATAAATACGAGTTGTCAAATTACAGCACCTACTTAAATGGTGGACCAAAACAGTAAGCCACTCTGGAAAAGGCAAAGCTGAAATAACAACAAAACAAACAAAACAAGGCATGACATGAGGATTTGTTAACACACAATATCCATCTTCCTTTCTGTCTCACAGAGCACGGGGGCAGAGCAACTTTTCCTGTTGCCACACCTGGGGGTATTTTTTTTCTCTCCATTTCTCCAATCATAAGGCAGGAGAACACTGGTAATCATTTGAGACACAGGGTGAGATCAGATGTAAAAAAAAAAAGTATATAAAAATCCCATGCTTATTTTTCAACTCATGAGATTACACCAAGTACATGTAATGGAGAAATGTAAAATAAAAAATTAAAAAATAACAGCAAAAACCATAGTCATGATAACAAAAAGAATCATAGTCATAAGAATCTCCTGCTCCCTCAAAAAACAAAAAAAAAACAAAACAAAAAAACGAGTAAACTAAATCAGTTGAGTTCAGTTTAAGATGGTATCTGTATGCTCACACAAACCCATTATTACATAGTCCACCACATCTCTCAGAAGTTTCTCCCACATTACTTTTGAAAGAATTCCAATGTTTCTGATAAACAAGCAAGATGAACAAACTTAGTTTCAGCTGACAGTCAAAGGTAAAGCTTCCCTTATTCTTCAAACTCTTCTGTGACTTTGAAAACTGTTCCATCATTAAAACTGGAATGAATGTGTACAGCCCACCGGAGGTTATCATCAAGCAGTTTCGAAGGTATCACCTAAACAGCATATATTAAGTTTTTCACCAAATCCACATACACAGTAAATGTTTTCCTGAAAGACGTGCTCAAATAATAAGCATTTTGTACATGGTCTTGTCAATGTATGTACATAAAGTAATCAAACTGGCTCAGACCTTACTAACAACAATAAAAAAAAAAAAACTATTCTCACTTTGATCTTTTCCAAAATCACTTCAACATTGAACTGAAAGCACACTAAGGTCATTAAAACTGGTACAAACGTAAAAACTTGATATTATTATCCTGCAAAGTTTTAAAGAGCTGTCTACAATCATCTGAAATAATAAGACGAGATTTATGTTGTTTTTCATGATCAGCTGCAGATCTGCTGCACAGATATATAATACATAACAACAAGACAATACCTGCACTTATACAGGTAAGAACTGAATGAAAAGAAACAATACAGTTATCATTTCCCACAGCCCTGTGACCCTGCCTTAAGATCATGGTCATCAAAGCTGCATATGAAATTGTAATTTAGTTCAGTGGAGTTTATCATCATGTAAAGTTTACAACTTTAAATGGTTTTGTTTTGTTTCGCCAGGGTTGGTCATATGATCACTTGCTCACTTTTCATGTAGTCCAAAAACATACTGCCTTCAAAGATTTACACCAGTAATACACAAATTTACTTTAAATGCATTGTTAACAAAACAGACATCAACAATAACAATCAAAACACAAATATACAAAGAAAAAAATCTCTTCAACTGTGCTGATACATACATGTATAACCATGCTAAATTACATTCTGAGGTACAAGTGCAAAAATATGCAAACCTGAAAATATTAATGATGTACAATTTGATAAGATCCACACATATACAACATTAAAAAGAATGCTATTTATGAGGACAAGAGACAACATGTGAATTTTTTGAGGTAATCCCCATTTTCAAGCCACAAAACAACACTGAAACAGTGAAAAATGAGATGTAGAACTAAGATACTTATCTGTGTTTGGTTGAGTTATGTTGTTTTTATGACAATGCATGGAATAATGTTGGCATGACAATCATGTGTCAAATGCTAGCAGCCATTCTGGTTTCAGATTTATTTATTTTTTTACAATTTGACACTTTCCGCAGTTTAAAATTAACAACTTGAATATTCTAGGCAGATAATATTGTTTAACTCTTTGTAAAGTCTTCAGGTAATACTATTTTAAACTGATGTGGCAACTTAAGAACAACTCTCACAAACTTTGGATACTCTGTTTTGCTAAACACAGAGTAAAACTAGTTTTGTAATGTTCAGTTTCTGCTCAGCCTCCCATTTTAACTTAATACTGATTTGATATTTCTATGCCTCTCTCGTTTGTTCCTCTTTTCTGCGGATACAGATTTTTTTCATCAAAACAAACAAAAAACAAGAGTAACCAAGGTTAAGCACAGTTAAGAGTTACGAGTATACTACTCTCTCCACCTGAAAGATATATCATACTATATAAATTATATATAATAAGTGTTCTGGATGCTCTGATTTTACAATTAATCTGCAGATATGTATTTTACAATTATATATTACATGCAATCTTTCCTCCACCTCATCTTATGATGTACAATTCTTCATTATATCAGCACTTATAATTTGTTAGTTTTAAACTGCAATAAATTACCCATATCAAGATTCCAACAGGCAACAGAGGCAAGATTATTTTTGTTTCCAGTGGCTGCTAACAATCACAGTCTTATGGATGTGTTACAGTGATCAAGCTAAAGATCCCATTTCTGCTTATGTTTCCAGCAGCTGCTAACAATCAGTCTTATGGATGTGTTACAGTGATCAAGCTAAAGATCCCATTTCTGCTTATGTTTCCAGCAGCTGATAACAATCAGTCTTATGGATGTGTTACAGTGATCAAGCTAAAGATCCCATTTCTGCTTATGTTTCCAGCAGCTGATAACAATCAGTCTTATGGATGTGTTACAGTGATCAAGCTAAAGATCCCATTTCTGCTTATGTTTCCAGCAGCTGCTAACAATCAGTCTTATGGATGTGTTACAGTGATCAAGCTAAAGATCCCATTTCTGCTTATGTTTCCAGCAGCTGCTAACAATCAGTCTTATGGATGTGTTACAGTGATCAAGCTAAAGATCCCATTTCTGCTTATGTTTCCAGCAGCTGCTAACAATCAGTCTTATGGATATGTTACAGTGATCAAGCTAAAGATCCCATTTCTGCTTATGTTGCACAGCAGCCACCATCTGTTCTTCCTAACAAACATGGTGAACAACGCATGCATCAACAATGCACATATACAGCTTTATGAATGGAGAATTAATTCATCTAAAAGTGGACTTCATATAAAATTTACTAAAAACCACTGAAAAGACAATAAATATTTTTTTAACCTCAAATAGTAGCAGTGGTCTTCTGCTGATCCTGATCTCAAATGTACTGTTCATGATCGCTTTCCTCTGTGTGTGTGTGTGTGTGTGTGTGATCACAATGCTGGGACTGCTATATAATATATACATGTAAGAATCTAAGATACAGCTGCTATTAGTGTTAGCATCACAGAAATTATGTACACTTGCCTTCAACAACATCACTGAAATGGTCGATTAACTCATTAACTCTGGGTCTGCTTCAATGATTGCATACAAATCACCACTTGCTAATCACCTGTCAGACACCACATCACAAACACCAGCCCTTCTCCCAAACCTGCTCTCCTCTGCATTTGGGAGTCAAAGTTGCGTTGTCTGCCCTCTTTGATGCTTGGGTAATATTATACGTTTATAGCGAAGGAGTACATACATTGTTTAGTGACACCATCATTGCACATACTGAACACACTCATAAGCAGCAAGTAATACTTAACAATAAATGGTCAGCAATAACTAATCTCCTGGTAATATGATGACAGCTTACAGGCTGTAACACATTTACCCCTGATGATCAGGGTATCATTTGTCATATGATGACAGATCATAGGCTGTAATACATTTACCCCTGATGATCAGGGTATCATTTGTCACCATATGATCATAGGCTGTAATACATTTACCCCTGATGATCAGGGTATCATTTGTCACCATATGATCATAGGCTGTAATACATTTACCCCTGATGATCAGGGTATCATTTGTCACCATATGATCATAGACTGTAATACATTTACCCCTGATGATCAGGGTATGATTTGTTTCATGACACAATGAAGTTTTCTGTATTCTGTGTTTTACTATCAACATTATTTATCAAGCACACATTGGCATTTTGCTACATTAACAAAACATATGTATGCATATATCTCCACATGGCACTCTGTCCTGCATTCCTGATTAATTACAGTTACTTATAAATGTACTACAGCAAAAAAGACGGACCAAAGAGTCTGCTATCAAAATCATGATCCATGCACTGCTTCTCTTGAATTTTTCATCTCAACAAATACCACAAACCTCATAAAGCCACACAAGTATCAGAGTTGCAACTCACGCGGAAACAAATTCCAGTAATTTGTTTTTTTTATTAAAACATTTGTGATACTGATGATGATCATAGCCAGTGCACAGGAAGAAAGCTTTTAAATCTTTAATATTCACTTGAAAGCAGCCTCAGTATTTACTATTACACTAGAGGTAGAAACATTTCCCTGATGCGATTTGATCCTTAGAATAACAGTACTGATTACAAGCTACAAACTGTATACTATAGCAACAAAACTATTGCTATTCATTTTATATATCTATTGCAGGATCCCCCCCCCCATCCCCCACCCCCTGTCTTTGCAGTTGCATGTCCCATGTGACTGGGTTATTTTCAAGTCAGTTCCACATTAAAATTATTTTTTTATGCATCAAAATGCCCTGTTGATGATGATGAGTTGATGCTTAATGTCCTCAGATGTCATTTGACATATTAGGGACAAGTTGTGACCAATGCCGAAGCACGGTTTAATAAAATCCACATACGTAAGGTGTATGCGTGTTTAGCTGTAACCTGCCACCTGCACTTTTGGCAGAATGACTGGGATTTTTTATGTGCTACTGCGGTAACACGGGGGTGGAATGGATACCGAAATAAGAGTCAGCACAGAAAGTCGACCCTGGAGAAGAAAATTTTCCCGCCGTTCCAGCAGGGATTCGAACCCGTGACCTTTCAATCACGAGTCCGGCGCTCTAACCACTGAGCTATCCCCGCCCCCCTTATGCCCTGTTGATTTTGTACTGAATCTTTAAACTGAGTTTCATGAGTGATGACTGGGTCTGGATTTAATGCCCGACACCATCAAGTTTGTGGTTCACTTGTTGCAGGCTGTAGCCTCTTTGAAGTATGATGCATGTGCTGATGTCACTAGAGGAATACCTTCAACAAGATCAAAGTGGCAGCTGCTAGCCACAAGGCCAGCTGTGACACATTATGGTGTTTGTACATCCAGTCCTGCTAAGCATCACTCACCCAACTTGGCTTCTAAACTCAAAGTAAAATCAACAGAGCATTTTATAAAAAAAATCCTCATTCGACATTTCATGTTTTTACTTTGATCTCTTTGAGTTCTGCCTGTTTGACAAAACTTGTTTCGAGAAGGCTAGTTTCTTTAACAGAATTGTGTCACAGGAAGGCAAAAAACGAAACCAAAAACAACAACATCAAAAGAAACAAATAACCATAATAATAAACATCAATCAATCAATCAATCAATAAATGCAGGATGTGTACAGCTGGAGACAGTGGAATTTTAGAATCATATTACCCCCAGCTAAAATTCACTGTAAGGTCTTTGAAGCCTCATCTCCTCTTTTATAAATTTACAGTTTACTTACAGAATGATCATGGTGCAACACCTTGTACAAGTCAAAGGCATCACTATGACATCAACTCTTTCTCTCTCTCCCTCTCTCTCACATAACCACTGACGATACATTCTTTGAAGATCCAGTCACAGTGCAATGGCATCAGTCAAAATCCTGAGCACTAGAAAGTATAACATTCAAGCATGTCAATTATGACACACAGACTCTGTTTTCAATAATTAAAAACACTATGTGTTTAAACAAATTCACATACTTTCAGTTAAAAATACTCATAAATGTGTAAAATATTCAACATACAATTTAAATGACTGAATAAAAAATAAAATTACAAGCTGTGATTACAAACTGCAAGCAATAATTTACATGCTGAGGGATATGTAATATATATTAAAACTTTAAGTATAGCAATCATTATTTGGAGAAATAAAGATAATAAGCCTTATGGGGCAATAAATATAATATGCAACACATCAGACGTTGTATTTAAAAGTCTGGCATACTCTATGACTATGTGAGTGTTTTAAGACAGAACCAATGTTCTGCTCTTCTAATACTTACCAGACATTGCCAAGGCTCATGAACACAGAATAGATTAATCCACTGAACAAAAATTGCGGTTTAAAATATTTATAAACTTCTTTCTTCAGTCAAGTGATTTAGTTTGTAATGCTGACAAAGCATTCTTTATACATCATTTCCAGGGAACATAATACCCTGTAATGATCAACACCTGTATGGCATGAAGCAGGTAGTAAATTACTATTTATAACTGCTATATTATCATCATACAATATAACATCAATTCAAGTGATGGTAAGACTAAATATAATATTTACTTGCTGCACTACTGCTGACGCATCTGCAGGTCAAAAATAAAAATCATAATTTGAAGTCATCCATCTTGTGTACTGTAACTGTCACAGTACCAGTTAACTGCATGTATTTAAACAAATAATAACATATATTTTTCTCCCATCATTTTTTTGTTTTTGTTTTGACATATCAGGACTTTTTTGTTGTTGTAAATTTCAATAATCATTTTATTTAGAACTGTGTGCATGTGATGTCCTCGATCATGGTGGGTGCCGGCAACGTGCAAGAGGGACAGTCCCTTCAAATTTTTGTTGCCATGAAACAGACTAGCTTTCAATGCGACCTGAAACCATGATGACAAGACAACGCATTCTAATGCTAGCATTATGGGTCGTCTGCCAAGTCTGAAGTGTTCCACACTGGAGCTGAATCAGATGAGGTATCTGGAGTTGGCGTTTCCATGGCAGCTGCCCAATCCAGGGTGTACTCATGGTCTGGTGACAGTAGCTGCGTAATATCATCCACCAAACCAGGGCTATACACCTCTGGACCCTCTGCCACAGTATTTCTCCCATCCACGTCAATTTTGAGAGTAAGCGTCCGTGATGTTTCGTCAGATTTGTTGGTCTGTCTGCCACCTTCATCTACAGAAGCAACTCTGGCACCTCCGTCTGTAGGTAATTCTTTTGCTGAAGGAGATGGAGCATGACCGGTCCCAGCTGAAGATGACTGAGCTTTTTCAGATCTAGGAGCATTCCCCACACGCTCAGGCGAATCTGTCACTGTAGCCTGAGCATCAGCGAACCTGTCATGGTCTAGGCCTTCTGGCTGTGAGTGGGACTCAGTCTGCTGAAGGTCAAGGTTATGGCCATTGCCTGGAGCTGATCCTGGGAAGGTAGTGCATTCCATTTCCTGCTGCCTGCTTCGGGCACGACCTCGAGCCCGGCCACGCCCCTTGACTCTTGCCAGGGATGAAACGGAAGGATCTGAAACTGCAACAGACGTCATCATACTAAATTAGGTAGTTATTAAGTTAATTTTGATCTGAGATCAGGGTACATTAAGTTAATTTTGATCTGAGATCAGGGCACGTTAAGTTAATTTTGATCTGAGATCAACACACAAAAGACTAAAAAGAATGTTTTTTCTCTCTCTTTGCATGACAGTATAAAACAGTAAAAAAGAATTCGAGGTAGTCCAGTTTTTTAAATGACAAATGAAAGGATATTGCAAGCACTTCACTGTTTGCTTGTTAAAAAAAAAATGTTAGTGTTTGTCTGTTTGTCACTTGAAAAAGGGGTATATATGCCAACATTTGCACTGTTTTAGACTGTCCTATTACAAAATGCTTTCCTTTTAGCCTTTTGTGTGTTTGAATATTTCGTTAGTCACCTTTGTTCCATATTTGTTTTCTGTTTCAGTGTTTGTTACTGCTGTTTTCAAGTTTCCTCTAATACAAAGACACATTCCTAATCCTACCTATTTCTTGAACACTTAAAAGTCACATGTTTAATAATAATATGGACAAAAATGCTTTACTGTCTATGTCATGAATGGCATATTTTTACTCACTAAAATATTCTGAATTTCCACTCTGATAGCTAGGAGCATAGCTGCATTTACTTCTCAATGAAATTTTGAAACAGAACAATGACAATGTCTTCAACGGCTCATTGAGCTGGAAAATATTTTCCACTCCAAGGACTGCAGCTGCAGTTCGGCCCTTTCAATAATTATATACTTTATACACATAGGCTCATAGCTCCAGTCTAGGTACCTGCAAAATGTACTTTTCTGAAAACTGACACATAAAACCCAGGTGAGAATGGTTTTATTGTACAGTATTAAGTGCTGTTACATGTATCAAAATATTACATATCATGGTATTATGCAATTTCTAATTAAGTAATGCCCATGTCTCTATCCAATTTCTATATTTGAACATGTTGAAGATTTCATATTGTGTGTGTGTGTGTGCCCAAACCAGTTGTGGTACACCGGTTTATATTAATCATAAATGCTGGTTGGATAGAATGTTTAGTGGGATCAGTTTCCTCTGTGTGTGTGTGTGTGTGTGTGTGTGTGTGTGTGTGTGTGTGTGTGTGTGTGTGTGTGTGTGTGTGTGTGTACATGTGAGTATGTGCAGGCACACAACATGCAGAGGATATATATTACTACTGCTGTTGATGGAAAATATAAAATGTAAACCAACCTCAGCTCAGGACAGTTCCACTGCAATCCACACAGTCAAGCCCACATTATAAGCAAGTGACCAGCTTCTATTAGATCTCCATATTATATATAATATATACACCTCACTCTTCAGTAAAGACACCTTTCATCTAGCACAGCTACCTAGCATATCTGTTACTCATCACAAACTGGGCGAAGAAGTTGACCCTCATAAGTCAGATATAATAGTTAATACATCATTGTGTGTCACATACATCACTCCACAATGACAGCAGAACATGTCCAACAGTGGCACACAAACCTACACTACACACACACACACACACACACACACACACACACACACACACACACACACACACACAAACACACACAACTTGTACTCCTGCAGTAACAGGCGGCCTGCTTTAGATTGTATTCTGCGTCTACTGTTTTCAGTTGACTATGTTGTGACATTTTATTTTAACTACATGACTTCTCTCAAACTAACTACATGACTTCTCTCAAACTATCTGATTTGATCTGAAAAATCAATCATTCAGTGTCTCAAAATTTTAATTCCATAGAGTGGTAAACTTTAATTCTGATTGTCCACACAACTAAATCTATAGGCAGCTGAAACTACAACTACACACTCACAGTGTCACTGTCAGTGACAATTGACATACACACATATATAACAAATTCAAAATTCAGGCATGCAACAAAGAGTTGCGAGAGAGAGAGAGAGAGAGAGAGAGAGAGAGAGAGAGAGAGAGAGAGAGAGAGAGAGAGAGAGAGGCTGATTATTAGTCTAGTGTCTGATATTTTTATTTATTATATATATGAGCCTGTGACAAAAGGTGCTCCCGCTTAACCCGGGTATGTTTGTATGCTCCTATTTATTTTCGTCTTACAAGAGTTACATGAAACTGTGGTTGCTTTTATTCAGTATGCATTGATGAGTAGTTAAAGTAAAAATTGGCAGCTTTGGTCACCAAGAAGAGGATTAAAAACAAAAATACTTGACGAAAATCGACGAAAAGCGGCTTCCGGAAAGTGGGACAACGTGGGTTGTTTGACTTCAGCTCAAAACCGCAACTAACCAGCTGAACTATTCTTCACAACTTGTACACCATTTGACTACTGAATAATCTAAATTTAGTATCCAGTCGAATTGTAAGCCATGCGTGACGTTTCATAACCAAAAAAACGAAACTGAAAATACACTGGCCGTTCGTAACGGACTGTGTCCAAATTTCCCGTAAGTTTAAAGATCGTCTGCTACCGTCCGCCATTGCATTCACTGCGGACCTTCTCTTCTCTTATTTGCATATCAATCGCGCACCGAAAGCAGTCGATGTTTTTACTGGGGGCATTTCCGTGTTTCATTTTTTTTACCCAGACGTAAAAAATCTGAAACTTTGTCCATTTGTTACGAACGACCTTTTGCAAATTTTATCGGCATCGCAAACATTTAATTACTGCTGACCGCTTCTAAAACTACCACTGGCCTTCCTGTTGACATCACATGGCCGCTTGTCGCTGACAATGGTTTCGTCGAAGGGGTGGCGGTGAGTATTCTGACTGTGTCCGGTTATTTTGTTTTGTTACGTATGTCCTAAATGTTACGAACGACCCACATAAGTGTCGAATTTCTGTCCTCTTCATATATTTTCCCAAACAAATGCTTTCTTAGCCCCTAGTAAGTGATATAAATGGCACTGGTAGTGTGCTTTGTTTACTTCATCGTATTATGGCGGGAAGGGGGCAATTTCAGATTTTGGACACAGTTTGTGACTGTGTCTGTGTTACGTGTGTCCAGATGTCTTTTCTTACGTTAGTCTGCAGTCCGTCTAAGTCTGTAATTATTGCTGATTTAGGTAAGCGGTGGATTTAAAAGTTGAAATGGCTCACAGCTTACTTACCCTTCAAGTGGTTGTTTACAAACTTTTACGTCTGACTGGAGGCTTGTGCATATTAAACAAGTACTCTGTAAACTTTGTAGCAGGTGAACGTGACATGGGCACAGTGCTACCCCCCGTCCCCCTTTCCTTTGTTTTGCAGTCTTAATTTTGTTTCCTTTCCGCGTTACATGTAATAGTTGACTTGCCACTGTAAATTTATTTTTATTTTTATTGATTAACTGTGCATGAAGGCCGACTTTGGGGGCCGGTGGTGGGGGGGTGGGGGGTGAAGATTGTCTTACAATTTATTATAAAAATTGTCACTGCTCTTGTATAAATAAAGACCTTTGGTATGTAAGGGCACTTTAGGATTGTTACAGTCCAAAGTACATGTATCATTTTTCTGTTTTCCTTTTTTACATACTGAAAAAATTAATACAGGTATCTGACTTAAAGATGCCATACTTTGTGACCTGATCACATTTTTAATGTGTTGTTTTTCTTTTAGTTTTAGTAAGCATACATTAGATGACGTCTGTCTGTCCCTGGTATTCAAGTCTGTATTAAATTCTGTTACTTTTGATAACTGTGGCAGGTTCTGGAAGTGTGCCAAGCAGAAAATCATGTATGGATCCAGTTCTTCACACACAAAAAGGAAGCATGTTCTTCAGGCTCTCACCACCGGACTTATCTTATTGGGATTTCTTGATTGCAAACAGAAAAAAAGTTTCCCTGACACTGAGTGCAAAGTGAGGCAGCAGTTTTTCACTGACAGTGACAGTGATTGACAGGTTTAGTTTGAAAGGATGTCTTTTTTTTTCTTTTTTTCTTTTTTTTTTGGGGGGGGGGGGGGTCTTATAAATTGTCCTAAAGTTTTAATGTGATCTGCATGTTCAGAAAGTCGCTCCTTTAAGTTTAACCTGTCATATCATACTGTTACTGTGCCTAGATTCACTACAGTTGTGTGCTGTTTGTTCAGTCTGGGTGAAATAGTATCTTGGTTTTCATAGACTGTTTCCACTGCCATAGTGTTACGTTCGTCCACTTAAACAAGCTGGAATGTGTGAATATGCCTCCTTCCTTGCATTTTTTTTGCATTTATCATTACAGTGTATACTATGAAATAAAGTGTTCCTTGTTTGAAAACTTTACTGAAGTTGTTATGTGTTTGAAATGATTATTTGTAGAACTAGATTCTTGAGCGCAAAATTTGGACACAGTGATTACATAATACTTTACATTTAAAGCAGAATTTGTTTGTCCTGCCTTCTCTGATTTTATTACTAGCAGCTACTTAAATGCACCAGAAGCATTAAAATTGCATACAAATGGTTTTTCTCTGTATTATTATGACATTCACTGTGTCCATTGTTACAAACGTCCACACCTGACCTGACCCCCGTTTTGATGCCATACAGCACACACTTGGATCAAAACCATTTTTTGATGATTGAAATAGTTACTTGAAACATACCACTTTCTAATGGTAAGACTGAAAATAGCTTACTGGGAGTTTGATTTTGAGGCAGTGTGTCCCACTTTAGATCACGACCTTTTGTCACAGGCTCATATACTGAATCAGAACTGGACATCGTATTTATAACCAATTCATTCTTTTTTCCCACTCAAACCCTGTTAAAAAAATCTTTCAAACTCTTCTGTCACAAAATGGACCAAAGGCAAAGCCATCAAAAGTAGTAAACCATTTAATTTAAATTCTCTCTCCGTTCTCTCTCTCATTTAATTTAAATTCTCTCTCCACCTCTTTCGCAACTCTTTGTTGCATGCCTGAATTTTGAATTTGTTATATATGTGTGTATGTCATTTGTCACTGACAGTGACACTGTGAGTGTGTAGTTGTAGTTTCAGCTGCCTATAGATTTAGTTGTGTGGACAATCAGAATTAAAGACTCATACACCTGTACAAGCAAAGAACTGACGTTTTCATTGTGCAGTCAACTATGACACAAACTCTACTTCTTGCAGTTAAAGTCTCAGAGACCTTTTAAATTTTAAAAGGTCTCTGAGACTTTAACTGCAAGAAGTAGAGTTTGTGTCATAGTTGACTGCACAATGAAAACATCAGTTCTTTGCTTGTACAGGTGTATGAGTCTTTTCACAACATACTATTGCTTATACATTATGACGTACCATCAAACTACATTTTGTTGCAAAAGGGTCAGCAGTTCAGACGATATTGTATGACCTTGAAGTTGAACACAGCAATCAAATATTATCACAAAACTAAGGCTTGTAATGATGACCTACCATCAAACAAGCTGCAAAAGCATAATTAGTAACTTCTTTGTGGTGGATATAATTATAAATTCACAAAATACAACATTTAGTTAATGCGCACTGTCACCTTGACACCAAACCAAGTTCACCAATTGACCCAAAGTGGTATGAAAGTGTAAAACTCAGTGGAGCTTATCACCACACAAACATTTTACAGTTGTAGTAGATGTGATTGTACAGCCACCATGATCAAGCTATGCACTTCAGCCAGGTGAGAGTTACTGTAGGTGACTCGGGTCTTTCTTGTTGTACTTGTGTTAAATATTTCAAGTGCTAATTAACTCCCTTGTTTGTTGACTTTAGCCTTCTGGCAAAGAAACTACCACTGTTGTTGTCAAATACCTGTTGTCTGAGACTGAGCAGTCTGATGCGGTTGAGATGATGCAACAGCCATGACGTGACCTGGTTCGCTTGGCTTGGCTCCCTCAAGCAGCAAGCCACTTCCCGGAGGTGACGGAAGGGGGTGTGTTACACTGCGGGGTCGCCCACCACCACCAGCCATCTTCCTGCATGGGGCTGCTGCATCCTGGGCACCAACAGTCTTGTCTGCAGGGATCACCAGGTGAAGCTTTGGTGACCCCAACCGAGACAGGCGTGAGGAGGATGGGGGCTCCTTCTTTCTGTCCAGAGAATGAGTGGCACCACCATCTGAACGTTCGTTCATTCCTTGCCGAAGATGGTTATTAATCCTTGACATTACCCCAGTGTCAAAATGAGACCTCCGTGATCTTTGTGTTTTCGGACTACAATCGGAACTAGCTGAAGAATTTTCTTTGCCTGAAAACTGACCCTTATCGTCAGAACTGGTATGCCTGATAGCATTTTCAGTTTCACGGTGGGGTTGAACTCTAACTCTAGCACGACCTCGGCCTCTTCCATGTGCGCCTGCACTGTTGTGGCCAATGCCAGCGGTGGACTGCCTGCCTACTTCCATTCTGGTAATGCTACCACTTGGCCGTCACCTTGCTGAAGTGGAGTCAACCTGTACAGATCACAGTATCACTCACATTAATTATCATTGTAATATGAAATACCATAATGCCAATACACACATTTTTGCACATGTATGTTTAAATAACAAAAATGCAGACATTCACCAACACTATTTGCTACAATTATGTCATTCAGTGATTCACAAGTGCTGGGAACAACCAGTGAACCATCAGCCAGCCCTTCCTCACATCTCTGCTACAGCTGGTTCAAATACAATACTTAGCCAGTCACATCTTTCCTTCCTTTCATGCTCCAATGGAATTGAAACATCAACTCTTCTACATTAATTTTCATGGACCCATGATCAGGTGTTATAAACTCTGATCATGATTAGGATGTCAGTAGTCATTGTAACTGCTTCACGGGCTGCAAAAATGTCAATTTGCACTGTTAGTTTATAACCACTGCTTAGGACTGCATAAATGGCATTGTAACCACTCTATTAAACTGACTCCTGTAGTCTGTGTTGACTGTTAGTGTTACTGTCTCAGTTTGAGCTGCAGTTTTATGGTAACACTGTAATAACTTGTTACTTGAAGTTATAAGTATATAACCCTGAATGCACTATATTGCCACTAAATACTATATTATGACAATAATTGAATAATGGTAAAATCCTTGACTGCTGGTCATTATTATTTTATTATAATTATAATATTAATGGAAGTTTTGGAAGAAGTAGAATTTCAGTATAGTTCCAAAAAAATCTAAATTGTTGAAATGGGCAATATTCATCAGTGGCAAATTGCACGCATGCGACATGTCAGTTACTGACAACTTCTACTTTAGAAGTCTAAACCAGTAAATGTCATGCTGTTTAACTACTAAAACTAGAGTGTTTTTGGCCATCAGTTTCTATGAATTCCTTTTCAGTATATTTCATCCCCACCCCCACTCCCCTTAAATGGAACTACTCTGACCCGGAAAATATAAATTTCTCTCCACGTTAACTGATACAATGCTTCTGCTGCGGAGTGTTCTACTTCGTTACAAAACGAAGAGCTGCAGATGTGAATACTGAGTATTTAACTTTAAACACTAAACAGAAAATGTGACTATTGTGCTACTTCTATAAATCTATTTTTTAAATCGCTAAAATGGGGGAAATCCACGGATTTATACTTAGATCCATAATGTTGTTTATATAAATGCCAGTGCGGATGAAAACTCGTTCAAGCCTCGAAAGCATACCACTGGGTTGATCAGCGTCTTTGTTTACAAACTGTGGAGCAGGCGAGCTTCTGCCTCCGATCACAGTTCTCTTCACAATGTTCGCACACTACAGCGTGCACTACATCTTTAACACAAAGTCACTAGCAACCAATGATGTCAAAACTTACTGCACTCACAGCGGGTAATTGTGGAGGAGAAAACCGAGGCGCCCACCTCTGCAAACGAGGAAGCCATGTTGTTTGTCTCCAAAAAATTCGATTGGCTGGTAACCAATCGTTTGCGAGTGTTTCATCGGCGTGCGTAATGACAGCTCTGGCTGGCTCCACCTTTGATGGGTCTAGTTGCACAGGCTATACCGCGCTGCACCACACCAACTCACAGGCATCAAATGCAGTGTACATAATCGTAAATATCAATAAAATAATTGTTCAGGAGCTGTGCGAGTGTCGAGGTGGCCGTCCTGGCCATACCTAACAGCCCTTTTGGTCTCTGTGGACGTTAAGCAACATTTGAAGAAGACTGATATTAATTGTAATTATCAGGGAATCATTTAGTAATTATCACTACAGATTTACAATTATCTGTCAATATCATAGTAATTGTATACTTTGATGTTACCAAGCTGCTGACGAACCCTCACCAAGGGGGCATAATGATGTGTGAATATGTAGTACAAGTATACAGTAATAATGAGGTCTTTACACATGACTTGATGGCAGTTGACTAGCATTAAAAATCGATAATTTTAAATCTGTCTCCATAACTACACATTCCACATGTTTAGACCAAACCGTTTCGACATCACTCTTTTTCCAGGGCTGCTGTGTGAATTTAGATTCAAATCACACTGAAGATCCAGCTCAGTGTTTAAAAACCCTCTACTGCTAGCAAACTGTCTACCCCACCCACCCCCATTTGTTCTTGAATCATTTTAATGTGGTGTGTGTGTGTGTGTGTGTGTGTGTGTGTGTGTGTGTGTGTGTGTGTGTGTGTGTGTGTGTGTGTGTGTGTGTGTGTGCATCATTTTGATGTGGTGTGTGTCAGTGTGTGTGTGTGTGTGTGTGTGTGTGTGTGTGTGTGTGAGAGAGAGAGAGAGAGAGAGAGAGAGAGAGAGAGAGAGAGAGAGAGAGAGAGAGAGAGAGAGAGAGAGGAGAGAGAGAGAGAGCACGTCAGTGTGTGAGTGTGAGTGCATGAGGTGTGTAACGTAAATTTACTGTTTGGCTTCTTGTGGTTTTAACTGCATGTGAGTCATTGTTATTATCATTTCCTGCTTGTGGTTGATTGATTTTGTTGTTTGACATCCACAGACATCTCCTGCTTTTTTAAGGTTGGGTGTGTCACCAGTTTAAATTTGAATTCTGTACACTGTGCAAAATAAGAAATTTGAATTCTGTACACTGTTCAAAATAAGACCCAGAGGCCAGGACTGCATCTTGAAAATGTTTACACAGATTGATGGGCTCCTGTGCAGATTTTAACTTTAGATGTGGCTGTAATTGTCTGGTGGGTTTTCGTCTGGTGGTGATCTCTGCCAGTTGGTTTGCCAAATAGTGCCCCCCCCCCCCCCCCCCACCAGTTGGTTTACCATATAGCCCCCCTCCAGTGATCTCTGCCGGTAGCTTATGCCATATAGCTCTCCCCCCCCCCTCCCCCCACATGATTATTTCTGTGTTGGTTATACCATATACCCCCACCCCACCCCATGGTGACGATCTCTGCCAGTTGATTACACCATATAGTGTCCCCCTCCTGGTGGTGATCTGTGGGACTTGGTTATGCCATATAACCTCTAAAACTGTTAGGAGTCTGTTTTCCGTTGGTGCACAACAGGAAGGAGAGTTGGGATCAACTGGCTGTGACTGTGTGTAATAACCAAACGCTGTGCCATCACTAGCAAGCGCATGACACTACCAGCATTGTCCGGCGAAGATGAACAGTACCTGGAGATGTCCTGGCCTTATTAGGACATTTCTGAAACAGTAGATTCGTGGCTGTTGCCACCATTGTTCAGTATTCTTGTTCTACCCATATGATGCACCATTGGAAGCAAATGAATGAGTCTATCAAGAGAAATATAGGCTTAACTTCCTACATATTATTTTGTCCCTAGCGTGGCTAGCACACTGATTCGGTGATTGGTAAGTCTTAGGTTCAATGGTTCAGTGGACCTTTTTTGTGTGTGTGCAGGCATACCTGTGTGTGTTTCAGTGAACTTCATTTTTGTGTGCAGGCATATGTGTGTGTGCCATGTGTAGTTTACAGTGGTATGACATGAACCCCCCCCCCCCCCCCCCCCTACATGCACAGACAGGTTATTATGAGGTAAAGGATAGAAAGAGATTGTGCCACTGAGATTAATTACACTGAGCATTCTGCAAATTTGGACTGCTGGACAAATTTGACTTTATTTAGTGCCCTAGTGTGAACTTGGACAGTTTTATAGGTATACTATACCTGTTCATTATCATTATCATACTGAAGATCATCAAACCTGTGATCATGAATCCAGATGCTTGGAGCTGCCAGCAAACTGAGGAAAGTCAGCTGAAGAAACACAATCAACGCACAAGGGAGTTAATTAGCACTTGAAACACAAATACTCCCTTCACAGTCATTGTTCACTCAAAAACAGACCAGAATGACCCATTTTCTCTTTTTAATTTTCATTACCAAAACACGATTATAACCATTAGTACCACAGTGTAATGTAAAAGAGCATAAAGCACTTGCTATCACAATACTAGTAGATAACTTGGATATAAAAAAGCTAGTCACTCATGTAGAACCACACGCGAGTGCAGTGAGTCTGCTCAAGAGAGCAGAGAATAGTGCTATATAAGCGATCATCAGTCATCAATCAGTATATCAGGAGCTGTGTGAGAGTCGAGGTGGCTGTCCTGGGCTGTCCGTCTTAACAAGCCTTCTGGTTTCCGTGGACGTAAAGCTATACTGAACCATGCTTCGGCATTGGTCACAGTTTGTTCCTAATATGTCAACTGACATCTGAGGACATTAAGCATCACTTCATCATCATCAATCAATATATAGCGCTTTTCTCTGGTCTACATAAACTCACTATGCTTTATAACAATCTCCGACATTTTCAACAGGAAGTGACAAAAATATCAAAGGTAACCTGTTCAAGAAGGTAAGTAAGTAAGTAAGTAACTTGGTGTTTTACGCCCAGTCAACCATTGTGGTTACATCAGGGTGAAATTCAAGAAGGTAATACATGTATAACGTAGTTTCTGAAGTACACAATAAACAAGTCAGTTAAATAAAATATTATACTACAAAGCACTGATTGACACATAAGTACTTTAATCAAGTGAAAACAATGATTCACTACTAAATAGAGAAGACCATGCCATGCAAGTGATGGTTATAAAAATAGACCTATTCAAATTTCAACAATTTTGGCTACTGATTTACCTCAATCCTTCTTCTTATAGGAAAAGTCCAAGGTTTTTAAGTATGCAAAATGACCATTGAAATGGTTGACAAATGAGTCACTAGTTTGAGATTTAATTAAATAAAAAATGATTTTTTTCCTGTTTATGTTGGTTTTTAATCAATTTTATTTTCTGTAGCCTGGCCGAGGCTGCTGTCTCGGGTTCTCCATCAGTCACGTGACTTTCCCGGAAGTGACATCAGTCTGGGGAGTCAGTGTGGTTGCCATCTTAGATTGTTCATTGAATGTGTATGTGTGTGGTCGACAAAAAGCTCTAACCATGCTGGCCTACTGGGTGTATTGCAGCAAACTGTAGCAACTCACAAGCAACCCAAAGCATAACTATGCACAAGTTCCCATGGAATCGACCTGCTGTGAGGCGAAAATGGGTCAAATTTGGACAATTCAAATAAGCTGACTTTGATGCTGCACCTCAGTCATGCCCATTTGTGTAGCGAGCACTTCACTGAGTGCGATTTTGTAAACTTTATGGTGGAATACCAAATGGGGTTTGCTTCAAAGCGGAATTTGTAGAGCTGTCCACAGGGTAACTGACTTGGAAAAAATTCCAGTTTGAATCTTAAAGGATGAAGCTGATGAGCAGCAAGCGCACAGCATGATACCAAAAACTGAGAGATACACTGATACCCTGAAACAAGTGCTAACAAGGCAAAAACAAAAAGTCTAACATGAATGCCTACGGCAGAAAAGGCCATGAAAAAAAAGAGACTGTACACAAATGCCTGTGGCAAAGAAAGAAAGAACAGACCAGAAATGCCTGTGGCAAAGAAAGAAAGACCAAACCACAAATGCTGGTGGCAAATGAAAAATGGCTGCCCTAATCAGTCAAGCAAACAGCTGACACCAAATGAAAGAAACACTGAAACAGCTGAAACCACCTCAAAATCCCAAACGGTTGGGTAGCTGCAAGCATAAGGTGGAAAACACACACAAAAACACCACCAAATCATGACAATCTAATAGACTACTGTCTACAACAAAGGAGTGGACGACTACAGACAGAAGAGCACAGAGCAAAAATAACTGTGCCAACAACAAACAGATGGAAAGCCAAACTAACCATAACTAACTCTAAACTAACCCCTCACTAACCTAGCTTCCATCTAGAAAAACAAAGGCTGCAGACTGATAAAGCAAAACGCTAATCAGGACTACCGATGACAAAGCATTGGGATGTAAACAAATGCAGACGACAAGAGAAATACAAAATGGCTGCCCTAATCAGGCAAGCTAACAAGCGGGTACGAAATGGCCAATAAACCAAAGATAAAAAAGAAAGAACGCATGGTGAAAAAGCAGGGGAAAGAGAGACAAAACAACAATCACACTTTCTGAAAAGAAAGAGGAGGCAAGTAATGTCAGTGAGCAATGGGACAAAGGCTGGTACACGTAATCCATGTACACGATACAACCCACTTAGCAGTGACAACAACACGGCAGGGCAACAGATGCTCATGAACTACCCCACGCAAAGAAAGAATTAGAGGTCTCGTTAAACATCGAGACTACCCCCCTCACTCGTACATCGTAAATGAATGATATAACTCGAGAAACAAAAGGGCAAGCCAAGAGAAAAAACAGTGAATGGTAAGAACCGGTAACTAGCCCAACCCTAAACCCTAACCCAGGGAGGCCATGAAATCACTAGTCTATTTAATTAGAACAAACAAAATTCTTTTTTACATATGATGAAACAAACGAGGATAAACTGTGAAAATAAAATAAAACACCCAATAAAAGGCAGGCTCTCTGATGAGGTCCAGCCTGTTGTGAAAGCTAGAATAAACAGAACGAAAAAGACTGAAACGCCACACACCTAACAAGGTTCGAGAAAGATGAAATAACAAGGAGGAAATAAACAAAGGCTCAACTACTGACAATGGCGCTGGAGCTTCATCCTTGGAGATTCGAAGTCAGTTACCCTGTGGCTACTAGCCATTTTGCAGTGACTCCCCAGAGTGATGTAGTGTGCATATGTGCACATGATTTTCAGCGTTATCACGATGCTTTTGGTACAACAGAAAATGCCAATTTTCGTGCATTTATAACCCTCAGATCACAATTTCACCTACATCATTGTTCTCAGCGAACTTTAATGGAAATTGTGTCAGAAATCACCCCAAACCTTGGACTTGTCCTTTAATAAACAGCACATAAACATTCTAAGATGCTAATTTATATTACACATGGCTTGGTACATAAAAAGGAGTAGGTAAACAAACAAGAAGTGTTCAAAATGTAAAGGGGAAAAAACAAATCTGAATCTGGTGTTCAGCGGCTATTGGCAGGTCAGCTGAGTAAAGACTGTGTGATGTCACACTCCCTGCATTCCTTCAAAACAAAAGCATCGTCTACTCTGGTTCCCAATTTACTAGCAGTACAGATATGAAATTACATGGATATGATAACAGGCCTGAGATTACTGTAAAATCTTGTACAAAGTACATTTGCTCACACTGGCCATACAAAACATCCCAGTTACATCAGAATCAACAAACAAGGGAGTTAATTAGCATGCAAAATATGTAACACATGCACAACAACAAAGACCAGAGTCGCCTTCGGTAACTCTCACATGGCATGCGTGTAAATATAAGGTACATAAACTTCACCAGAGGTACATCCTCTCAAGTTACAAGTTAAGTTGCAAGTTACAAGTCAAGTTACAAGTATGTCACAAGTTACATACAATTTATACATTTCAGTGTCAGTCCAACATGATAGCCAAGCTGTGTCGCATAACTTGCTTGTCTTTTTTCCACTTTGTAACTGGAATTAGCCACAAGCCAGTTTCCTAGTTATAATAACTGATCAAACTGTTCACATCTATCTTGGTGACCCGCTAGTCTTGTCTGGCATTCATTATCGAACTAAAGAAATCTGCGAGGGCCAAAGCTGGCCAAGTGGAAATCAGACTTTGCAAGTGAGATCTCCAGACCACAGTGAAAGGCACTTCTGGGAGGCCGTCTGCTTTGTGTCACCAGCACCGGACTCTGCCTCGCGCAATGCGCGAAGCAGCTTGCATGTAAGGTGGTGGGAGGCAACCTTAACAGCTATCCACAGCCTCTCTGGTCTTGTTCCTTGGGCAACATGAGCATGCACATCTCATGCCCAATATCAAAGCGGCTGTGCACACACTGCAGGTGAGACAGGACACATCATGTTGTTGTGTATAGTCAGTTCCATGAATAGCCACAGATGAAACTCTGGTTTAAAACAGAATATAAAATCAAGGGAGCATCTAAAAAAAATAGATCCTTGCTTTCAGTAGTTAATATTGACTTCATGTTGGACAAAACATTTTTTGAGAAGGCTATAGTTACTTGAAAAGTGTAACTCAGTTCCAGTAAATACTGGGTTTTACATCAAAGCAGGAAGAGACTTTAAAAAAAATACAAAAAAATACAGCACACATACTCTGGCACCAAAGTGTGCAAGATGACAACAATGGCAAATATCCACACCTTTTGTGCACACTATCAAAGATGCAATGCCTGCAGCACAGGTGAGCTCTTGTAACTGTCCCACAAAGCACAGGTGAGCTCTTGTAACTGTCCCACAAAGCACAGGTGAGCTCTTGTAACTGTCCCACAAAGCACAGGTGAGCTCTTGTAACTGTCCCACAAAGAGCTACAGATAAAACTCTGATTAAAAAGAGAATATAAAATCAATGCAGCATAATGCATACCTGTCAACCCATACAGTTTACTGGCATAAAATACAGTATTTTCATTATTTTCGGGGATATGACCATACTGGAAAATGGATACAGGAAAACATAATTTTCATGAGATTTTGTTGCTGTTTTAAACTGAGAAAAAAGACTGAAAAACTGTCAGAGGAGCAGCTGATGAATGCCATCACCAAATGCACACTGGCTGGCCTAGTGCAATATGCTAAGAAATCTCATCAGAAGTGAGATCTGAAGTTGTGCATGCATATTTAGCACAACATTGCTTTTTCCTTCCACTGCCACACGTGCCGATTGGAATTCAAAATGCTGCTGGTACCAGCAAAAAAATAAAAGACCCCAGCCTGCAAAAGGGAAATACAGGTTCACAAACTTTGGACTAATGTTTACTCCCAACAGGGGTTGACAGCTATGATAATGTGAGAAAAAAAAGAAAAAAAAAGGTAATTTTCCACACTGTCAACCACAGTTACATAATTAGTTCTTGTAGTTTAATCTCCTGTCAACCACACATCTAAAATTCCTCTACAACAGTTTAAAATACATCACCAAATCAAAAGTAAAAAGACAGACAGGTGCAAAAACAAGAGTCAACACCAGTACCCAAAAGTCTGGTTAATATAAGCTATACATTAATTACATTTCCATTTCTCCTGCATTCTTGGTTATTCAGTAATTGGATTTTAGTGCCCTTTTAACTGCACGTGGTTACCTCAGGATGATCAAGTTTTGTCGGAAGGACAAAGGCACATTTCAAAACTCTAAAGGCACATATCAAAACTCTTCTCATATGTAAACCCTCTCTGAAGTTGAATATATACAAATATAAAATCAATCCATACACAAATATGAAACAAAATATATACACAGAAATACCAAACCCAACCATCTGAAGAGTTAGTCCCTTTAACACTGCCCTCCTTCAAAAAGCACACAAAGTTAGGATATGCTGATATTGTTGAAAATTCTGTCTGATTTATCGACCACAAATCAGCCACAATCATTGTACAGTCTAACAGCTGTTGGAAGAAAGGACTTCTTGCTTTCAAACAGAAGCATCTTCTGGACACTCAACTGATCAAGTCTGGCCCTTGAGTTTATTATTCGGTGGATGGATTGCATTGATTAAGAAGCTCTCAACCCTTTGAGGACCTTCAGTTCATAGTGCATGTCACCAGCAACCGTGTCTGAGCCAGTCTTCATCACTCAACGCAGTCTGGCATTATCAACAAGCACAAGCTGATATAACTGATGTTGAACTCCACTGTCGCTTGGTAGAAGGCCATCAGAAGAGCAACAAGCATGTGGCTACTATCTACATGGAGTTACTTTGCAAGTGGTCATTAACATTGACAAAAATAATAATAATAATAAATCATTCTTAGCAAGCACTGTTCTGTAACGAGAGTTAAACTCACTGTGCTATACAAACATCTTATGACAAAAACCACATTAATACACATTTCAACAAGCAGAACCTTAAATATTGTAGCTTACTGCAATATGATATCAGTGTATAACAGACCTGAATGATCACGGTACAAATCAGGAATTCATTGTATCACACATTTAGATGACCACTGCCATACAAAAATGGGTTTTACGAGGAACAACTTGAGCTTCCTGAAGAAACGCAGTAGGCTGATTTCCCATCGTACGCAGTGGGCATCTAGCGGGTGAGAAAAAAGAGAAGAAAAAAAAAAGAGAGAGAAAAAGAGGACAATCTGCTCCTTGGCGCTTGCTGTTTGATGTGGTGCTCTCAGGCTTACAGATCCACAAACCAGGGCTTTTTGTCACTCTTCTTTTCTGCACCTTCATACTGAAACCACAAGTGTGGGAAAAAAATCAACACAACAGACATGTAAATGGTAGGTTCATTGAACAGTGACACTGAACAGTTTGTTCAATTTATTCCCCCCACCCCACCCCCACACGATGAATTGCATTTCACCTTTCATGGTTGAATGAGCATTAAAATTAAAAAAACAACAACAATGAACTCAGCGCTACTACTTACCATGGCCACTGCAGCCACTATCACTGCAAACACTGTTCTTTCCACCTCTTCCTATCCTTTTCTTTGTGGTTACCAGCCAACTCCTATCAGCTACTATTATTACTACTGGCTGTGTGTCAATAATTATTGTAATGTGTGCAGGTGATTTGTGTGTATGTGTGTACATCTCTCTCTCTCCCTCTCTCTGTCATAGTCCTTGCCTTTAAATCAGTTTTTACCCCCCCCCCACCCCCCACACACACCCCATGTCTTCTCAGCCGTATGTGTGTGTGTGTGTTGGTGTGCTTGTGCTTTTTATAGGCACTGTGTGTGTGTGAACCTTTGTGCGTGTGTGTGTGTGTGTGTGCACATGCACAATTTTGTGTGCATGTGTTTTTGCCATGTTTTGTATGAAGATGTTAATTTTCATACGTTTTGTATGCTTGTATACTACTGATTTGTATAATTATAGGTATTTGTGCATTGTATGTTTTTCTTTCAGTTGTAAAGCGCTTTGAGATTCTGAAAGCACTCTCTAAGTTCCCTATTATTATTATTATGTATGGGCTTAGAACAGTCTCTCCAGGCAAGTTTTTGAGAAAAGGTTCAAGAAAACCAAAAACTGTGCACATGATGTTAAGTTACTGCTGTTGTTATTTACTGTAGATCTGCATAAACACTTTATCGTTATTACTACAACATCATTGGACTGACCAGTCGTGTGAACCTGTCGGAACAGGCCATGCGGATGCGAGGCGGTGTGGCTGGGGTGTGGAGGGGCACAAATGGACTCAAGCCCTCATCAGTGCGAGCAGCTCGCACAGCATCGTGGACAGCACACAACACAGAGGTGGCCAGAAGCAAAGGTGGTTCACCAACACCCTGCGACAGAAAGGACACCACAGACATGACTGGTGGTTCACCAACACCCTGTGACAGAAAGGACACCACAGACATGACTGGTGGTTCACCAACACCCTACAACAGAAAGGACATTACAGACATGACTGGTGGTTCACCAACACCCTGCGACAGAAAGGACACCACAGACATGACTGGTGGTTCACCAACACCCTGTGACAGAAAGGACACCACAGACATGACTGGTGGTTCACCAACACCCTGTGACAGAAAGGACACCACAGACATGACTGGTGGTTCACCAACACCCTGTGACAGAAAGGACACCACAGTCATGACTGGTGGTTCACCAACACCCTGTGACAGAAAGGACACCACAGACATGACTGGTGGTTCACCAACACCCTGTGACAGAAAGGACACCACAGACATGACTGGTGGTTCACCAACACCCTGTGACAGAAAGGACACCACAGACATGACTGGTGGTTCACCAACACCCTGTGACAGAAAGGACACCACAGACATGACTGGTGGTTCACCAACACCCTGTGACAGAAAGGACACCACAGACATGACTGGTGGTTCACCAACACCCTACAACAGAAAGGACACCACAGACATGACTGGTGGTTCACCAACACCCTACAACAGAAAGGACATTACAGACATGACTGGTGGTTCACCAACACCCTGCGACAGAAAGGACACCACAGACATGACTGGTGGTTCACCAACACCCTGTGACAGAAAGGACACCACAGACATGACTGGTGGTTCACCAACACCCTGTGACAGAAAGACCACCACAGACATGACTGGTGGTTCACCAACACCCTACAACAGAAAGGACATTACAGACATGACTGGTGGTTCACCAACACCCTGTGACAGAAAGGACACCACAGACATGACTGGTGGTTCACCAACACCCTGTGACAGAAAGGACATCACAGTCATGACTGGTGGTTCACCAACACCCTGTGACAGAAAGGACATCACAGACATGACTGGTGGTTCACCAACACCCTGTGACAGAAAGGACACCACAGACATGACTGGTGGTTCACCAACACCCTGCGACAGAAAGGACACCACAGACATGACTGGTGGTTCACCAACACCCTACAACAGAAAGGACATTACAGACATGACTGGTGGTTCACCAACACCCTGTGACAGAAAGGACACCACAGACATGACTGGTGGTTCACCAACACCCTGCGACAGAAAGGACACCACAGACATGACTGGTGGTTCACCAAAACCCTGTGACAGAAAGGACACCACAGACATGACTGGTGGTTCACCAACACCCTGCAACAGAAAGGACATTACAGACATGACTGGTGGTTCACCAACACCCTGTGACAGAAAAGACATGACAGACATGACTGGCAGTTCACCAACACCCTGCAACAGAAAGGACATTACAGACATGACTGGTGGTTCACCAACACCCTGCGACAGAAAGGACACCACAGACATGACTGGTGGTTCACCAACACCCTGTGACAGAAAGGACACCACAGACATGACTGGTGGTTCACCAACACCCTGTGACAGAAAGACCACCACAGACATGACTGGTGGTTCACCAACACCCTACAACAGAAAGGACATTACAGACATGACTGGTGGTTCACCAACACCCTGTGACAGAAAGGACACCACAGACATGACTGGTGGTTCACCAACACCCTGTGACAGAAAGGACATCACAGTCATGACTGGTGGTTCACCAACACCCTGTGACAGAAAGGACATCACAGACATGACTGGTGGTTCACCAACACCCTGTGACAGAAAGGACACCACAGACATGACTGGTGGTTCACCAACACCCTGCGACAGAAAGGACACCACAGACATGACTGGTGGTTCACCAACACCCTACAACAGAAAGGACATTACAGACATGACTGGTGGTTCACCAACACCCTGTGACAGAAAGGACACCACAGACATGACTGGTGGTTCACCAACACCCTGCGACAGAAAGGACACCACAGACATGACTGGTGGTTCACCAAAACCCTGTGACAGAAAGGACACCACAGACATGACTGGTGGTTCACCAACACCCTGCAACAGAAAGGACATTACAGACATGACTGGTGGTTCACCAACACCCTGTGACAGAAAAGACATGACAGACATGACTGGCAGTTCACCAACACCCTACAACAGAAAGGACATTACAGACGTGACTGGTCGAAAGGACATCACACACATGACTGGTGGAGACTGGCCAGCATCCTGTGACAGAAAGGACATCACACACATGACTGGTGAAGACTGGCCAGCATCCTGTGATAGAAAGGACATCACAGACATGACTGGTGGAGACTGGCCAGCATCCTGTGATAGAAAGGACATCACACACATGACTGGTGAAGACTGGCCAGCATCCTGTGATAGAAAGGACATCACAGACACGACTGGTGAAGACTGGCCAGCATCCTGTGATAGAAAGGACATCACAGACATGACTGGTGAAGACTGGCCAGCATCCTGTGATAGAAAGGACATCACAGACATGACTGGTGAAGACTGGCCAGCATCCTGTGATAGAAAGGACATCACAGACATGACTGGTGAAGACTGGCCAGCATCCTGTGATAGAAAGGACATCACAGACATGATTGGTGGGGTGAAGGATGAAGCTCACCAATATCACACAGATGGATGAAAGTCGCTGATAATGCTGATATCATGAATGTCCCCTTAAGCATCAGAGTTGAGCTGAAAGATTCTGTTGAACAGCAGACAGAAAAACTACTTTGTGAAACAAGTGAGATTTAAAAGAAGGCTGACCTTGGAGGAGTAGATAGCTGTGGTTGTGCCACCCTCTCTGAGCAGCGTGACGTTGAATGACTGCGGAATGTTGCCTGCAGTGGGGATCTTGTAGTTGCCAGGTCCCCGCGTCAGCAGAGTGCCATCCGCTTGCACCTTGTACTGCTCCAGCATCAGCAGACCATAACCCTGCCAACACACGTCACAATCACCTGTCACCTTGTCAACACACACCACAGGCACCTGTGACCCTGTTGACACACATCACTGGCATCCGTGACTTTGTCAACATGTAGAAAGGGCATCTGGGTCAGTCAACAAAGACCACAGGCGCTGGTGAATGTCATCACAGACCACAGGCACTGATGAATGTCATCACAGACCACAGGCACTGGTGAATGTCATCGCAGACCACAGGCACCAGAGATTATCATCACAGACCACAGGCACCAGAGATTATCATCACAGACCACAGGCACCAGAGATTATCATCACAGACCACAGGCACTGGTGATTATCCAATAGTAATGTCTATCTACCTGCATAAAACAACACCCAATCTTTCAATGGCTGTTTACCTGTATAACGCAAACCCCAATCTGTCCAACAGTAATGGTTATCGACCGGCATGATGCCAACCTCAGTCTGTCCAACTGTAATGGCTGCCTACCTGCATGACACCATCCTCAGTCTGTCCAAATGTAATGGCTACCTACCTGCATGACGCCATCCTCAGTCTGTCCAACTGTAATGGCTACCTACCTGCATGACGCCATCCTCAGTCTGTCCAACTGTAATGGCTACCTACCTGCATAAAGCCATTCTCAATCTGTCTAATATTATGGCTGTTTACCTGTATAAAGCCACCCCTGATCTGTCCTACAGTAATGGTTATCTACCTGCATAAGGCCACCCCTAATCTAATATTATGGCTGTTTACCTGTATAAAGCCACCCCTGATCTGTCCTACAGTAATGGTTATCTACCTGCATAAGGCCACCCCTAATCTGTCTAATATTATGGCTGTTTACCTGCATAAAGCCACCCCTAATCTGTCCTACAGTAATGGTTATCTACCTGCATAAGGCCGCCCCTAATCTGTCTAATATTATGGCTGTTTACCTGCATAAAGCCACCCCTAATCTGTCTAATATTATGGCTGTTCACCTGCATAAAGCCACCCTGATATGTCGATTATTATGGCTGTTTACCTCTGTTATCTCAGCCTGTGTGATATCAATGTCCATTAAATACCCTCACAAAGCTGACTCATTGTCTGAAACCAATGATGTTTAAGAATTTTCAGACAGATGACCTGTCCAGTAGGACAGGCTATGTACCTGTATGAAGGTACCTTCAATCTGTCCAATATCAATGTCCGGTAGGAATGGCTATGTACCTGTGTGAAGGCGCCTTCAATCTGTCCGATATCAATGGCTGGTAGGAATGGCTATGCACCTGTATAAAGGCACCTTCAATCTGTCCGATATCAGTGGCTGGTAGGAATGGCTCTGTACCTGTATAAAGGCGCCTTCGATCTATCCGATATCAGTGGCTGGTAGGAATGGCTATGTACCTGTATAAAGGCGCCTTCGATCTGTCCGATATCAGTGGCCGGTAGGAATGACTATGTACCTGTATAAAGGCACCTTTAATCCGTCCGATATCAGTGGCTGGTAGGAATGCCTATGTACCTGTATGAAGGCGCCTTCAATCTGTCCGATATCAATGGCTGGGTTGAGGCTCTTGCCAATGTCCATGACGATGTCAGTGCTGAGAACCTGGTGGTCGCCAGTCAGGCAGTCAATCTCCACCACCGAGCAAGCGCTGCCAAACGTGAAGTATGCAGCATTCCATTCGCCTTTCTCAAAGTCGAAATCCACGTACGGAGGCCTGTTGATGAACCCATAGTACCGGTCATGCCATTTCAAACAATAATGACAGTGCAAAAAAATCACATCATGACTTGGCTGTACACACACTGGCTGCTGTCTTTCTGCACAGCTAGTAAACTCCATTCAGTCTCAAGTTTCCTTGTAATCAGCACACACTGGCTGCTGTCTTTCTGCACAGCTAGTAAACTCCATTCAATCTCAAGTTTCCTTGTAATCAGCACACACTGGCTGCTGTCTTTCTGCACAGCTAGTAAACTCCATTCAATCTCAAGTTTCCTTGTAATCAGCACACACTAGACTGGTAGAGTTTTTGTTGCTGTTTTTTGTTTGTTTTTTGTTGTTGTTGCTTTTGAACCAGAATAGGTGCAGAGCCTGTTTGATGGAACAACCAGACAGATCCCCCAAATGGAATATCTGCACACTGCCTGCATTTTCTTGAAATAAGCATGGCTGCCTGCATTTTTTGTTGTTGTCAAAATAAGAGTAGCTACAGTCATCTTTCTATTTAAACCAAACTGAAAACTTTCCTCTTCTCACAGTATTTCTGCCCCAACTAACATCAATACCCAGTTGCTGCTACAGTCATTGTGTGTGTGCGTGTGTGTGTGTGTGTGTGTGTGTGTGTGTGTGTGTGTGTGTGTGTGTGTGTGTTTCCATATAATACCTTATGTAAATTGTTTTGGTAGGACTGTGCTCTATGTGTGTACAGAATATTGTATTTAGGTTAATATGTATCATGTGAGCACTCAAGGAGTTTATAAGCACATGATAAAGGTACATTCTTCTTCTTCTTCTATGCTATGGGCATGGGATCTTAAACATGTGCAACGAACTTAGTGCATGCTGCGCACACAAAGGTGAGACAGGCAAGGATGAGTGTGAACAAGCGTCGACTCAGAAACACAGAAAAATGGCCCTGCATCCTGCTGCATTCTTCTGCATGCTCAACTGAGCTGGGTCTGTGGGAGAGGAGTTGCCAGGCTCCATCATGGCTTGGATGTATACGGAACATTCAGTTGTCACAGCTGGCCTGACACATATGCCACCCATGTCTTTGCGGTTTGGCTTGGGGTGGCTTGTGCACACAAGTGTGTCAAGTGATTTAGAACAGCGAAGGAACAAAAAATGTTTTCAAAATTCAACATCAAATCAGTGGGGCATGAAAGATCAAAAATGTTTTTTTTAATTCAACATCAAATCAATGGGGCATGAAAGATCAAAAACTGTTTTCAAAATTCAACATTAAATCAGCGGGGCATGAAAAACAAACAATAAATGTTTTCAAAATTCAAAATCAAATGAGTGGGGCATGAAAGAACAAAACTATTGTCAAAATTCAAAATCAAATGAGTGGGGCATGAAAGAACAAAACTATTGTCAAAATTCAACATCAAATGAGTGGGGCATGAAAGAACAAAACTATTGTCAAAATTCAAAATCAAATGAGTGGGGCATGAAAGAACAAAACTATTGTCAAAATTCAACATCAAATCAGTGGGGCATGAAAGAACAAAAACTGTTTTCAAAATTCAACATCAAAACAGCAGGGCATTTCAAAATAAAATCATCAGTCATTTCAAGATATTATTTCCTTATCATTTTCCAGTTGTTCAGAACACAACACTGAGCAGGCTGCAGTTCCCCAAAGACACAACCCATCACTGAAGACACAAAATCAATTTCCCTGCGTCACTGAAACAGTTTTGCTGTGCATAATCATGTTCTTTGAGGCTTCAGCACAGTCTGCGACAGAAAACATTTCTGCCACAATGGTCCAACATCATTTGCACAGGTAAACAAACAATAAAAGAAGCAAATCCAAAGTGACTTACTTGTAGAAGCCAGTGGCTGAAAGGGGAACTCTGTCAAAGTAGGCAGCACTGATCTGAAATAAAAACATGCACTGGTCACTTGAATGGTTCATGTTTAGCTGTTACATTGAAAATCATTTACAGCCCTCATCACTCCCCTCACCTTTCTAACCCCCACCCTCAATGCCTGGATGTACACAAGCATCCTCTTTTGTGACCGTCATTTGTGACCGTTTATTTGCATCCTCATTTGTGACTGTCATTTGTGACCGTTTATTTGCATCCTCATTTGTGACCGTCATTTGTGACCGTTTATTTGCATCCTCATTTGTGACTGTTTATTTGTGACCGTTTATTTGCATCCTCATTTGTGACCGTTTATTTTACATCCGCATTTGTGACCGTTTATTTGCATCCTCATTTGTGACCGTTTATTTGTGACCGTTTATTTGTGACCGTTTATTTGCATCCGCATTTGTGACCATTTATTTGCATCCTCATTTGTGACCGTTTATTTGTGACCGTAATTTGTGACCGTTTATTTGCATCCTCATTTGTGACCGTTTATTTGCACCCTCATTTGTGACCGTTTATTTGCATCCTCATTTGTGACCATTTATTTGTGACTGTTTATTTGCATCCTTATTTGTGACCGTTTATTTGCATCATCATTTGTGAATTTGCATCATCATTTGTGACCGTTTATTTGTGACTGTTTATTTGCATCCTCATTTGTGACCATTTATTTGCATCCTCATTTGTGACCGTTTATTTGCATCCTCATTTGTGACTGTCATTTGTGACCGTTTATTTGCATCCTCATTTGTGACCGTTTATTTGTGACCGTTTATTTGCATCCTCATTTGTGACCGTTTATTTGTGACCGTTTATTTGCATCCTCATTTGTGACCGTTTATTTGTGACCGTTTATTTGCATCCTCATTTGTGACCGTTTATTTGTGACCGTTTATTTGCATCCTCATTTGTGACCGTCATTTGTGACTGTCATTTGTGACCATTTATTTGTGACCGTCATTTGTGACCGTCATTTGTGACCGTTTATTTGCATCCTCATTTGTGGCCGTTTATTTGCTTGCTTTCATTTTTGTTTGCCTTTTTTTAAACTGGAATTCAAACTCATAATAATAATATACATTTATCATGCGCTCATCAACGCCCTAGCGCTCACATGATACATATTAACCTAAATATGATATTCTATACACATGTAGAGCATAGTCCTACCAAAACAATTTACACAAAGTATTATTAAAAATAAAATTAAAAAAATATGCTCTACAAACACACACTCATACTGACTGTATAAAACTGGCAAAACATATACGGCATATTCAAAAACACTATTCAAGAGTTAAAATGGTAAAGTAAAAAATAGGCATACACTGGTACTTACTAAAAATTCAAACAGTGTTTAATTTTCCCCACAGTTTAATAATGTGAATATATTTTGGTTTTACTTCATATTACTAAGAACAATATGTCAGGATAAATGTACAGGATGGTGTTCAGTCTTGTTACAAGTGTAAGTGGACATAAGTGGACACTGCTACAAGTGTTAGTGGGTGTAAGTGGACACTGTTCCAAGTGTTGGTGGACATAAGTGGACACTGTTACAAGTGTTAGTGGACATAAGTGGACACTGCTACAAGCATTAGTGGACATAAGCGGACACTGCTACAAGCATTACTGGACACAAGTAGATGCTGTTACAGGCATTAGTGGACATAAGTGGACACTGTTACAAGCATTAGTGGGTGTAAGTGGACACTGTTACAAGCATTAGTGAACATAAGTGGACACTGTTACAAGCATTAGTGGGTGTAAGTGGACACTGTTACAAGTGTTAGTGGACATAAGTGGACACAGTTACAAGCATTAGTGGACATAAGTAGATGCTGTTACAAGTGTTAGTGAACATAAGTGGACACTGTTACAAGTATAAGTGGACACAAGTAGACAATGTTGTAGCATTAGTGGACATAAGTGGACACTGTTACAAGTGTTAGTGGACATAAGTGGACACTGTTACAAGCATTAGCGGACAAAGTGGACACAGTTACAAGCATTAGTGGACATAAGTGGACACTGTTACAAGCATAAGTGGACACAAGTGGACAATGTTGTAGCATTAGTGGACACTGTTACAAGCATTAGTGGACACAAGTGGACAATGTTGTAGCATTAGTGGACACAAATGGACAATGTTGTAGCATTAGTGGACACAAATGGACAATGTTGTAGCATCAGTGGACATAAATGGACAATGTTGTAGCATCAGTGGACACAAATGGACACTGTTACAAGTGTTAGTGGACACAAGTGGCCACTGCTACAAGTGTTACTGGACACAAGTGGACACTGCTACAAGAGTTAGTGGACATAAGCGGACACTAGATGAACATAAGTGGACAATGCTACAAGCATTAGTGGACACAAGTGGACACTGTAGATGAACATAAGTGGACACTGCTACAAGCATTAATGGACACTAGATGAACATAAGGGGACTCTGTTACAAGTGTTAGTGGACACAAGTGGACGCTATGTGGACACTGTTGTCAGCGTTAGTGGACATGAGTGGACGCTGTACGTGAACATACCAGTTGCTCCCAGCTGTGGTCAGGGTGCTGGGCCTGGAGGGGCTTCAGACGCTGCATCAGGGTTGTGCAGGCGTCCTGCAAGATTGACACAAGCCACACTGAACTCTCCTGAGTCAGCAGTAAGTCAGCTCCACAGCTTGAATAGAGTCCTATGGGTGTATGTGAGGTACTGATCCTGATCCTGAGCATTTGAATGTCATGGAAATATGACTGAGTGCTGCCATGTAAAAGCCAGATCAAGAGGATCGGGACACAGCTTGAATAGGGTCCTATGGGTGAGTGTGAGGTACTGATCCTGGTCCTGAACATTTAAATGTCATGGAAATATGACTGAGTGCTGCCATGTAAAAGCCAGATCAAGAGGATCGGGACACAGCTTGAATAGGGTCCTATGGGTGAGTGTGAGGTACTGATCCTGGTCCTGAACATTTAAATGTCATGGAAATATGACTGAGTGCTGCCATGTAAAAGCCTGATCAAGAGGATCGGGGCAATGAGTGCATGGCAAACATGAACAGTGGATATCATATGGAGCACAGCTACGAGAATACCTAACTGAACATCTCATTCTCCTGAACACACACACACACAAGTGACACATACACACACACATGCATGCATGCACGCATACATTCACACGCAAGCACACATGTTTGCACATGCACGCACACATGCACACCCGCACATGTTCGCACAGGCATGCACGCACGCACACACACAAATGTTGCACACACACGCATGCACGCACACACACACACACACACATGCACGCATGCACACACACACACACATGCACGCATGCGCACACACACACACACAAATACTCAAACACGCATGCATGCACACACACACACACACATGCATGCACGCACACACTCACTGACATACACACGGAGCTTCTGTCAGAAAAACACACCAGGACTGCTCCCCCGAAAAGTTCCGAGGATACACTGGCTGCAGTGTGGCTGGCATTGGGGATGACAGAGGTTGCTGTCTCACCCACCTGGATCTTGGACAGTGGTACTCCCAGCACCTGGCTGGCCACCTGCACACACACACACACACACACACACACACACACACACATTCACCAATAATAATAATTCCATTTCATATAGCGCCTCAACAACAATTATATGAGCTCTTAGCACTGTACAGATCAACAAATGTGATAAAACACACACACATATATATATATTTTACAATTTAAAAAGCAAAAAATTCTCTCTTTATACACATTTCAATGCACACACATTCAAGATTCATTTTAAAACATAGCATTTACTCTCTCTCTCTCTGTATATATATGCTTGCTATTACATAACTGGCCATCCACATAACAATGCAGCACATAACAACATTTTAATGTAGTGTTGTTGTTCTTGCTTGTGTAGTTACGGAGTTGGGACAACACCCAAGCCAAGCCGACATATGCTTTTAATTCATGGTTTTTATAACAGAAAGTGCTGATCAAATAGGAAAGCTTATATTTTCTTTAAAATAAATCTGTCACCCTTTTAGCCTGTATTTTCTTTAAAATAAATATGTCAGCTTTTTAGCATATATTTTCTTTAAAATAAATATGTCAGCTTTTTAGCATATATTTTCTTTAAAATAAATCTGTCAGCTTTTTAGTTTACATTTTCTTTAAAATAAATCTTTCAGCTTTTTAGCTTATATATATTTTCTTTAAAATAAATCTGTCAGCTTTTTAGCATATATTTTCTTTAAAATCAATTTGTCAGGTTTTTAGCCTGTATTTTCTTTAAAATAGATTTGTCAGCTTTTTAGCTTATATTTTCTTTGAAATAAATCCATCAGCTTTTTAGCTTATATTTTCTTTAAAATAAATCTGTCAGCTTTTTAGCTTATATTTTCTTTAAAATAAATCTGTCAGCTTTTTAGCTCATCTTTTCTTTGAAATAAATCCATCAGCTTTTTAGCTTATATTTACTTTAAAATAAATCTGTCAGCTTTTAGGCTTATATTTTCTTTAAAAAACATCTGTCAGCTTTTTAGCATATATTTTCTTTAAGATAAATATGCCAGCTTTTTAGCCTATATTTTCTTTAAAATAAATCTGTCAGCTTTTGCGGGATCAGTATCACTGGTCCATTCGACATGCAACACAAGACCATGTGACATACAAACATTCAGACAACATGTAGAATGACAGACTCACCCCCCACCCCACCCCCCGGACACACACACACACACATACACACACACAGTGACCTGCATGAGTTTGATGTGAAGTCCCTGCCCCATTTCCACACCAGAATGAGAAATCAAAACAGTACCATCCGTGTAGATGTTCACCAGAGCTGCTCCCTAAAAGAGACACCATCAGCACACTGGTGAGAAAAAACACTCATCAGCTTCACATTAATGAGACAGCCAAATACAACCTGGCATGACAAATGTAGGAAAGGCCCCCGGAATGTTTGTATACAACCAGTAAGTGCACATCATCAAAATGAAAGTAATTCAGGACTTCTTCACAAGTGTCAACCCTGTGGCTGAAAGCACTGAATACAAGCATGCAGAATACATATGTATGTACATAGAGAGTGTTACCAGCATTTTAGTCCTTTGTCTGAAAAAAGGTGTGTCTGTGTGTGACTGTTGAATGTAGATGGATATGGGTGGGTGGGTGGGGGGGGGGGGGGAGCAGGAGAGACCTAGGAAATAGTATTGATTATTTATGATTTTTTGTATCTGAGTGGACAAGTGGAGATTGGTGTGTGTGTGTGTGTGTGTGTGTGTGTGTGTGTGTGTGTGTGTGTGTGTGTGTGTGTGTGTGTGTGTAACATGGTTATTATTTGATACGGCGATAATGGTAGACTACAATCTTTAAGATTCTGTTTGTCTGAAAGGTATGTTAGTGAGGTTTTTGTCATAAGATGTTTGTACAGTGCAGTGAGTTTAACTGGTTAGTCCTAGAGAACAGCACTTTATAAGAATTAGTTATTATTATTATTACCAGTATAATATAAAGCTATGAAACAATGTACACACAAACACAGCTAGGCAACATTTCACAAGTATAGATGATTACACACATACACACACTTCTTTACAGGGGGTATAAAGATGATTACACACATACACACACTTCTTTACAAGGGGTATACTGGTAATACACCTGTAACATATTTTATTGAATAATGCTGATTCAGCCTACAAGGTCTGTTAATGTTAAGTAAAACCAAAATATTATTGTCTTGATCTTGAGCTTGATTCGATGCGTTGCAGGACCTAACTCTAGGTACAGATTTAGTAGTGCCCACTGAGCTGCCTTGTAACAGCTCAAGTGTTGGGGTGCTTGGAGCTGGTTTAAGAAAAGTATGAAATAACCATATGTATATCAACGTTGTTGATCTTCTGTTCCCATCAAACTGAACCTGAAAAAAGGTTCGTCACACTGTGCTGCAAGATACTCCCTTGCACGCCTAGATACTGGAGTCACAGGATTAATGTTAGTATGTTAGTTAGTTAGTTAGTTAGTGTATGTGTGTGTGTGTGTCTGTGTATGCGCTTAGAATAGTCTCTAGGGACAAGACTTTGCACTTTAAAAAATACTTTCATTATTATTATTAAATTATTAATTAATTATAGTATACTATATTCTCCCTAACAAAAGATTAAATCATATTTACTGAAGGAAGGAAGAAGTCTTGGCATGCCACTGTTGTAATGATAAAAATGCCATGTAGCAGAATCACTAAGGTTTGAGCGAAGAATGCTCAGTGGTGAGTTCAGCACTTGCATCATAGGATCAGTGCATTTTCCATGCCACCACAAAATATGTGAAAGAAACAGTCACACTTTGATTATAGGAGCCTCTCTGTGACTGTGTCCTTGTACAGCAATTCAATACTTTCACAAGACACTCCAGCATCAGATCTTCCTTCAAACCGAGTTTGGCTGCCCCCAAAAATTATCAATTCAGAAGATAGAAACCGTCATATTAACCCCTTCACTGCCACAATGTCACTTGAAAACAACCAATAAAAGTGCAAAGTCTGAAATGCTGAAACCTTTTTGTCTTCTTTTTTGCACCGGCATGTGAAAGGGTTTTCATCAAAACCCATAGCACTGAAAATAGATTTGTTCTAAGACCAGAAACTAAACTGTTTTTGAGGCTCATCCGTGCACCTTTCAGCCCGGAAATTGTACAGGCTGGGGCAGTGAAGGGGTTAAATGAGCCCTTACTGTGACCTTGACCTTGAAGACAGCAACCCAATTCTTCAGGACAGTCCAGGTCATAGTGATGGCCCACCATTCCAAGCTTGGCTACAGAAGACTGAGCAGCTGTGATGTTATCGTCTGAACAAACCCCAGAAACACAGGCAGTCAGGCATGGTAATACAAAAGCAGATGATCATGAAATCCTGTTGGCAGATGTACACCAGTAACTACCTGCATGAAGAATGCTAACGGATACCCAATGCCGTATTTGGCTGGCGTCACTGCAATGCCTCTCTTGCGCCACCGATTTTCACTGAAAGGGAGAAGAAAAATGTGACATTTTGATTTGTACGCTGCCAAAACACTGCTCATAAATTTGATCAAACTTACCCTCATTCATCCACACCTCCAACTGACTCTCATATACAACTGATGCTACAGCCATCTCCATGTGTGACACCAAATGAGGACAGTCTAGATTAAGTCAGCTCAGAAGCATATACTGTCAGTGCTCCACTTGCATGTTCAGACTTTATTTGACTTAATATCATCTGTATCATCTGTCACATTTACCTGAATGGCCACTGCATGGTAGTACAATATATACATCTTGACCACTGATATACTCATTTACATAATAATAATAAAGAGGATTTTGAGAGCGCCCATCTAGCACACTAGGTGGCAGCACAGGGCGCTTTACAATAACACTAACCACACACACACGCGCGCGCACACACACACGCACACACACACACACACACACACACACACACACACACACACACACACACACACAGTGTCGGATGAGGGGATGGGCATAGCTGTGAAAAACAGTTTAGAATTAATTATTAAACAGGTGCGTCTTGAGGGCGGCTTTGAAAGAGGAGGTAGAATCAGAGTGGCGGAGTGTTTGAGGCAAATTGTTCCAGACAGATAGGCCAGCATAAGAAAAAGATCTTTCACCAAATGTTTTTGTGTTTACACGGGGGGTAACAAAGGTTCGAGTGTCAGATGCAGATCGTAATTGTCTTGCTGGAGTATAAGGTTGAAGGGGATCGAACAGATACTGAGGGGCTGTTCCAGAGATACAGATACACATTTATGCATTTATAAGCTAAACAATTTTAGGAAAGAATACTGTGTAAGTTCTAATTTGTTCAAGCATCAGCCATTGGTACCTGGTCAAATCCTGAGAGAAAAAGAAAATGCACACAAACAAACATGCATGCCTGCATACGCATGGGCACAGTGGGGCATGCATGCACCAACATGCACATGCAAGCATGCTCACATGCACACACACACACACACACAACAAAAGCAAAATAAAGTTCAGACCTGTTGAAGACGTCAACCTCTTTACGTCGCTGCACAAACTTGCTCTGTGTTTTGACGTCATCCCAGCAACGCCGCAAGTTACACTGCGTCAAGACTGTTTTGTAGTGAGTGGTGTCCCCTTCCTTGTATAAATTGATTTCGCGGAGCTGCACACAGAAACCACAGGAATCTTCTGTCCCGAAAAAGCAACTGTGTCTGGTCCTATTATCAATTTCTGCACCCATAGTAGCCATTATAGCTACCTCCCAATGTTACCAGTGTGCTGAACTCAAATAGTATTTGTGAACTGATTTAAATAATAATAATGTACATTTATCATGTGCTCATCAATGCCCTGAGCGCTCACATGATACATATTAATCTAAATATATTCTATACACATGTAGAGCACAGTCCTACCAAAACAATTTACTTGAAGTATTATACAGAAAAACAAACACACGCATTACACACACACACACACACACACACACACACACACACACACACACACACACACACACGCAGGCACACATGCATGCACGCATGCACACACACACACACAATGACTGTAGCAGAAACTGGGTACTGATATTAGTAGGCAAAAAATAGCAAGACTGCTCAGTCTTTATGCCCTGGAAATAACAAGGTTTGAGGGAAAAAAAAGGTGCAACGACACTGACACCAATGTACAAACAACACCCACTTTCTCCGGGACCATGTTGAGATGGACAGCAACCTGGGTCAGGGCTGTTTCCAGGATGGCACCAGCCTGCGGCGCGCCAAAGCCTCTGAAGGCAGTGCAGGAAGGAATATTGGTTTTGCACAAGCGGGCTGCAGCTCTCAGGTTTGGGATGCAATAGCCCGCGTCAGTTTCTCCCACTGCCTTCTGCGCCAACTGAACCACAGGGAAACAGCAAACACATTGGAAACATAATAATAATAATAATGGACATTTCTATGGCGCATGATCCTTAGCAAGATCTAGGGCACAATGCGCCGTACAAAAAGCTGCAGAAAAATGTATAAACACATACAATGGACAAGATTTATAAAAACATGAGACATTCTGGCTTCATGTGGCTGAACCTACATAAAGTGCAGTTAATAAAATGTGAATTCATTTTGTGCTACGCTGAACTGAAACCAACACTTGCACTGGGGCTGTTGCCAAATGATAAAATCTGGGTTGTGCTGACCCACAACAGACAGAAAAGGAAAGCTTGCCAAAAAATGTCAAATACTGGCTTTTTTTGTTTAAACTCAAATAAACTCTGGTTTACTGCTAAGCGTTCAGACATCTACTGAGGTATTTCGGCGATGTTTGGATACTGGCTAGTTATCCTTTTATAAACAAAAAAACAAAAACAAAAAGGCAAGAAAGAAAAGCACAGATTATTTATCTGAGACTAAATTTGGAGGGCACTGGGATGCAGTTGAAAATGTGGAAAGTGATTGAAACACTTCTGCCACCCAATTTATACCATTCTTTACAATCACTTGTGGTGGCCAGCAGCTCAGTGGGTTAGAGCCGGTGCATGCTGACCAAGCAGACTCATCACCGGTGTTGCTGGTCCTCGTTAGCAGTGGTCAATTTTCATCTCTAATATGTGACACTGATTTTGGGGCTGGATGCTGGGGGATTTTCTCTGGGTCCTTCAATTTGCTCCACCTTTACCCTGAACCTTAACAGGAGTAGGTTTAAACAGTCTTGCCAAACTGACCGGAAAGGACAGGTCCAAGGAACACCCAGCATTCACGTAGTACAGTACATCAAAGGCTAGGATTTTGCCGTTGGAGGTGAACCCAATCTGAAAACATTTTCCCATCAATGAATAAAATCATGAATCAGTTGGTGAGAGAGTGAATGTATGAGTCAGTGACTGAGCGAGTCTGTCAGTGAGTATGCGAGTCAGTCAGTGAGTACGTGAGTCAGTCAGTGAGTCAGTCACTCAATCAGGTGGTCAGTCAGTTATGCAGTTATTCAGTCAGCCATCAGCCAATTCCACACAGTAGATCAGATTACCTCTCAAAGTTCATGCATAGGCATGACAGTTAGTTGGTAAATCATCCCAAACTCAGAACAACACATCGCCAGGAAAGCGATAGCTCTGCCCACTCAGTCATGTACCTTTGACAAATGTTTATATAGGTGGTATCAGACTGTGCCCACCAATCCAGACCAGGAAGGTCTCCAACTGGGTGCAGTGCCAGCATTCTCAGGAAGGGCATTCCAGCCAGCAATACCAATGGCTTAGTGTAAATGCACAAAGGCAAATTAATATCAGCGCCATCTAGCGGCACGTCGCACATACCACCGACGAACTATCACCTCCTAGCTCTTCATCAAGAGCCGGAAATAAAAAGGGCTGTCTCTTAATGAAAAACGTCGAAGAATTCTCTGGAAAAAAAGTCAGGAACCAGGAGTCAGGAGTTCAAAAAGAACAACAGGACTCAGTAGAAGAACAAGAGAGGAGATAGAAAAGGGGAATCAAATGACAGTCCTGATATTCCAGCCTGTGGGGTGTGTGTAGGGGGTGGGGGGTGGGGGGTGGGAGGGGGGAGAGATGTTATACATCCCTGGCCTCCCTTCAGGGCACATAAAATTAAAAATGAATTTTATGGAATGTAGACAAAAGACAAGAAGAGTAAGTAATTTGGAGTTTTATGCCCAGTCAACCATTATGGTTATCTCAGGGCATTTCACATTTTGTCGGCAGACAATAATTGTTAAAAATATTAAAAACATGTTAAAAACTGGTATATATATTCAGATTTTCAAAAACAGTCCTAAGACGTGAAAACCATCTGAAAACCTTTTCTCGTATATATATATATCAATGCTTTGTGAAATCAATCCAGAGACAAGAAGAGAGACAGATGGACAGAGAGACTGAGTGTGCAGACAGCTTGTGTCTACCTTGTATTTTCCCAGAAAGGGGTGGATGAAAGACAAGAAGAGAGACAGACGGACAGAGAGACTGAGTGTGCAGACAGCTTGTGTCTACCTTGTATTTTCCCAGAAAGGGGTGGATGAAAGACAAGAAGAGAGACAGACGGACAGAGAGACTGAGTGTGCAGACAGCTTGTATCTACCTTGTATTTTCCCAGGAAGGGGTGTCTGGTCCCAGTCATCATCATGTCCTCATCACGTTCCAGTGTGCAGCGAACAGGACGATTGTGTCTGCACAGATTCAGCACACCACCATGGCATTTCAATCACTCATGGTAAAGCTGTCAACAATGATAAACAGTGCAACACATGCATACTGCTTATGACAGCAGTCCAGGGAACAGGATTAAACTGTCAAGGGAACAGGATTAAACTATCAAGGGAACAGGATTAAACTGCACCACATTGTGACGTATGAATGTATCATGACAGCAGCCCAGGGAATAGGATTAAACTGCACCACATGACATATGAATGTATTATGACAGCAGTCCAGGGAACAGGATTAAACTGTCAAGAGAACAGGATTAAACTGCACCACATGATGACATATGAATGTATTATGACAGCAGTCCAGGGAACGGGATTAAACTGTCAAGGGAACAGGATTAAACTGCACCACATGATGACATATGAATGTATTATGACAGCAGTCCAGGGAACAGGATTAAACTGTCAAGGGAACAGGATTAAACTGCACCACATGATGACATATGAATGTATTATGACAGCAGTCCAGGGAACGGGATTAAACTGTCAAGGGAACAGGATTAAACTGTCAAGAGAACAGGATTAAACTGCACCACATGACATATGAATGTATTATGACAGCAGTCCAGGGAACAGGATTAAACTGTCAAGGGAACAGGATTAAACTGCACCACATGATGACATATGAATGTATTATGACAGCAGTCCAGGGAACGGGATTAAACTGTCAAGGGAACAGGATTAAACTGCACCACATGACATATGAATGTATTATGACAGCAGTCCAGGGAACAGGATTACACTGTACCACATTATGACATACGAATGTATTATACTGATATGACAATGAACCCATTATTGGGTGACAAAAGACATTTGACATCATCCACTGATACTACTGACGACAATAAACCCATTATTAGATGACAAAAGACATTTGACATCATCTACTGGTAATACTAATACAAGGAACCCTATATCAGATGACAAGACATTTGATATCATCCACTGATACTACTGATATGACAATGAACCCTTTATCAGATGATAAAAGGCATTTGACATCATCTACTGGTAATACTAATATGACAATGAACCCTTTATCCGATGACAAGACACTTACTTTGCAGCAGCAACAGCCACGGGTAGAGCATGCAAGCCAGATCGCGTTTCCTTACCCCCAAAAGCACCCCCTGAGGACAAGCATGGTGCTGACTGTTAATCTCAGAACCCAAATGAGACTTGTAGTCAGCAGCAAACAACTAACAATCAACCAGAGAACCTGCAAGCTGCAAACCCAATCACCAGCCAGCTGCCAGAAGAACTCAGTTAAACACTGGACGTTAAGAAAGGCTCATCCAACCTACAGCACTTGCAGTTGGCTCACATTCAAAGTGGGAAAACACAATTGTTAGTATCATTTTAAGTTCCCATGTGGCCTTGAAAATGGCTAAAAAAATTTTTACCACTTTGTCAGCAACAGACTACGTGTGCAGTGTCATCATGTGACCAGGTGTTTCACTCTTCAACACATGTTCTGCAAATGACCACACAACTTGGTGGACAACAATGTAGCAAGCTACAGCAAACATACATGTTTAACTCAAGCTTCAAACATCCACGTTTAACTCAAGCTTTGTGTTTCAGTCATAAACAAGCCTAATTACAGAATGGCATAAGATGAAATCTGCAGCATTCACTTGCACACCTTAATTCCAACTTACCAAGCCTTCGTGATCGAACCATCACTTTATTCATGGGAACCCCAAGTGCGGTAGCCACACCCTCCTGGAACAAAGTGTGTCAATATTCATTCAGAGATGTAAGTACAAAGTCAATGGTCAGTATATCAAAATTCCAGCTAATCAATAACTGTGACCTGGTCTGCCTGAAGAAGATGGACATTTTGGTACAGTAGTACCACACATTGTATAACTGTGACTTGCTCTACCTGAAAAAGATGGGGGTTCTGTGTACGTCAATATCACACATTGCATAACTATGACCTGGGCTACCTGAAGAAGATGGGGGTTCTGTGTACATCAATATCACACATTGTATAACTTTGACCTGGGCTACCTGAAGAAGATGGGGGTTCTGTGTACATCAATATCACACACTGTATAACTATGACCTGGTTTACATGAAGAAGATGATCAATATGACACACTACAACAATGAGCTGGCATGCCAGAATAAAGCAATCAGTCGGTTTGTTGATTTCGGTGTCCTGTCACCTGCACAGGGGCACCTAAAGACAAACAGCAACAAAAACCCACCAGTGTACATCACACCTGTAAAAACAATATACCATGATGAGCAAAGGGCATCAGTTCATAAACAAAACATTGGCTAATTGCTTGTCCAGACACAAAAATACTGGCTTGCCTTAATGGAAAAACAATTAGAAGCACTGTGAACAGCAGGTGTGCATAAAGCTCAAATGTGAACAGCCCTTACCTGAAGCATATGGAGAAATGTGAACAGCCCTTACCTGAAACAGATGGAGAAATGTGAACAGTCCTTACCTGAAGCATATGGAGGGCCTGAGTACAGCAGTGCACCTCCATCCCTCCGTCTTCCAGGGGATAAGCGATGGTCACCTGAGGTTCCAGGTAGAAGTGTTCCTGAGCCTCCACATGCAGTTCCCCCTCCAGCACCTCCTCTGCATGGGCCAGCACCTCATCTACATCACCACACGCTACCTTCACCTGTCCTGGGTAGAAGGAGTCCTTGGCCAGGGCATCCTGAGAAGGAAGATGGTACATCGCTCAGGCTTCGGCTCCAGAACCAACAGTGGGCAACGGCAAACATTTAAACTACGGTCCACTCTGCTGAGTGACCAAGGGCTACTGCAGGTTCCTCTGTTGAGCCTGCAGCAGGTAAGAATGAGCCTATGGATTTGCATTCCCAGTTCATCCACCTTCATTCTGTCGTCTATCCACATCATCTTAATGCACAGCCACATGTGTCATGAACAGTGAATCAGACTTTACTTGTGATTTGGCGAGTCCTGTTTTACCCTAATATGATTTTCATGCTTACTTGGCATCACATACAAACTAATAGACCATTTCCAGAAATAACAGGCAAAGATAATTTGACAGTGTTTTCTTACTCTGGGAGAGTGAAGTCCCCTGAATGGAGGCGGCAGCTGAGAAGAGCCGATCTGCGACAGTTTTAGATCTTCAGGCATGGACCTATTATAATTTATACTAGACTACCAGCTGGGAGAACCTACTATCCGATCTGCATGTTCCCCACGAACAGTGAGCGCTTGATCGGCATTTCTGATGCATTTTCTGCCTTTGTTTACGGGTATCCGTCATCTTGCCCACGTGCTCAGTGTACCCCCCAACAAAAGCGTGACTGCGCTATACCCGCAGGCATGGACCTGTATATACAGGCCATGCCTGTAGGCATTTACCGAGTGCAATCCCCTGGATTTCTGAAGATCGTCTATTCTGCTGCAGAGAATGTAGCTTGCCCCACATGTGGGTCAGCAGCACACTGTTCATGTACACAACCTGGGTACTGGCCTGCACTGCTCTTTGGCCATCAGGTCATCTTTGGCAACAAGCAGACTGATGGCTGCCTTGTCCTTATTTATTCATTTTCCCATGTATGCCTTTATCCTAATGTTTTCCTTTGAGGAAGCATAACTCTTTTGCATTACAATTGACGTGAATGTGTGAGTGAGTGTACTTGGCCCCATGTCACATTCGGGAGACAAAGTCTCACAAAAGACAATCAAATACACTAAAGACATGGCCCCTCCCCCACCTCCCAATAAATTTGTTGCCCAACATTGCCATGCTCTTTTTGTGTTTCTTTTGCACAATGGTTGCCAAAATCCCACAAGTATACAGAAAGAAAAAATTCCAGAGGTTAGTTTTTATTATTTTACATTTGGCAATTCTAAACCAACTGTCAAAGACTAGCCAAGGCAAATGTAAATTTGTTTATAAATGGTGTATGAAAGTAAACAAAAACAAACGTCAAAACATTCAGACTTAGCGAGTACGGGAAAGAACCTACAGCCCCTCTTTCCTGTTACTGTACAAGACAAACACAATCTGCAAATTTTCAGGGTTATCCCCTTTATGAAGCTACAAAATGACACTTAAACAATAGTTAAATGGTGAAAAATGATGAAAAGTGAGATGAAAAGCTAAATCACTTGTCTGTTTTTGGTTCAACTATGTTGTTTTCCCATCCAGTGCTTGGAAGAATTGTGTTTTGTCCTAATAAATAGCATTCTTCAGAACTTTTATGTGTTTGAATCTTGTTTTAGAATGCTAGCAGTCATTCTTGTTTCAGATTTAAAAAAATTACTGTACAAGACAAGTCACTGATGTCAGTGAGCGGCCTGCTCTTGTGACTCACAGCAATAGTGATGACGGGTTCCATGACCTCATAGTGTACCACCACCGCTGCGGCAGCTCTCTGCGCGTTGGCCAGAGTGTCGGCCAGAACAGCACCAATGACCTGGCCCTGGTGCACCACCTGTCAACCAACAGCAGGTTAGTCAGTCAGCAGGTTAGTCAGTCAGCAGGTCAGTCAGTCAGCAGGTTAGTCAGTCAGCAGGTCAGCCAGTACCTGCAGCATTTCTGGTTCCCACTGTTATGCACGAACTGCCCACCTCCGAAATACTAGCAATAAAAAAGTTTGCTGTGTGCATGACAGCACATGTGGCAAGCGCTCACGTGTGTGTGTGCGCGCATGTGCATGTATATAGGGGTGAGGGCATGTGTATGTGTGTGTATGCGCATGTGTGTGTGTGTATGCACATGTGTGTCTGTGTGTGTGCATGGGTATGTGTGTGTGTGTGTGCATGTAATGTGTTTGCATGCACATAAGCATGTGGCTAAGTCATGCATATAAATTTACCTCTTCTGTAGCAAAAATGGCCTCATCTTTGAATACTCCCCAGGTATTGCTGCCAGGGACATCCACATGAGAGATGAAATCCACAACCCCTGGCATGCTGAGGGCTGGTGACGGATCCACCCTGACAAGCTTTGCCCGAGCCTTGGTGCTCTGAACCAAGGCTAGGTACAGCTCACCTGAGCAAAGTAAAATGATTTTTTTTTCTCCAGTCACGGGATGGTAATTAGTGTTCTGTCATTGAATATTATCCTGCTATATTATTAAATGGTGTATTAATGCAATGTGCAAAATGTGGTGTGTATGTGTGTGTGTGTGTGTGTGCATGTATGTGCGTGCGTGTGCATATGGGTGTGCGTGTGTGTGAGACCAGTAGCAGTTGTAATTGGATTTTAATGTCCTGTCAACCACACAGGGTCACCTCAGGACAGTCAAACTCAGGTCATAAGCAAAGAAACATTTCTAAACTCTTCTCGCATATATATATATCAACCCTCTGTCAAGTCAATCTACAAAACCCATCACTTCACAAACATAAAAAGTCAATCTACAAAACCAATCACTTCACAGGCATAAAACATACATACACAAACATGAGAAACAATTTTTTGAGAGAGATTCTAAATGTTTTACTAGTGACAGCTTCAAGACAATCACGAATAAAGCAAGGATGTGAGGGAGTTTGAGCAATCAATCAAGTTTTAAGATAACTGTGAACGCAGTCACATCACAAAGACAGAGACAGGCAGCCAGAGAGAGACAGAGACAAAGAGAGATACGGAAAGCCAGAGGGAAGAGGCACACGGAGAGACGGAGCGATCCAGGCCAAGCATACCCTGCCTGGGTGCCATGTCATCAACGTAGATGGCCTCCCCTGAAGCGTGTTTGTAGGCCGACTCATGCACCACGGGCTGCCGCAGAGCGCTGTTCGGACTGTCAGCCTCTGGGGACACCTCGAACCACTGGCTGCTCTCTACCAAACCATGCTCCAGTGACTGGGTGGCTGTCAAGTCGCTGGACTTGACACCTGCAGCTGGTACTTGACCCTGTCGAAACAAGGAACATCACAGTGGATGGAGAACAGTTTGCAGACCTGCATACAAATGTGCAACCCCCCAGTTCTGCCCCTTGCTTCACTATCACCCTTCTCTGACAAACATGTCGAGTACTTCATCTTGTGATAAGCCCGAAGTGCTTCACAATGGCAACTATACAATTTTCTGGTTCTGAGCAGACCCACTGCGCTCTTCTCTGGTTTTGAGCAGACCCACTGCATGCTTCTCTGGTTTTGAGCAGACCCACTGCATGCTTCTCTGGTTCTGAGCAGACCCACTGCATGCTTCTCTGGTTTTGAGCAGACCCACTGCATGCTTCTCTGGTTCTGAGCAGACACTGACCCACTGCGCTCTTCTCTGGATCTGAGCAGACCCACTGCATGCTTCTCTGGTTTTGAGCAGACCCACTGCATGCTTCTCTGGTTTTGAGCAGACCCACTGCATGCTTCTCTGGTTCTGAGCAGACACTGACCCACTGCGCTCTTCTCTGGATCTGAGCAGACCCACTGCATGCTTCTCTGGTTCTGAGCAGACCCACAGTGCTCTTCTCTGGTTCTGAGTAGACCCACTGCATGCTTCTTTGGTTCTGAGCAGACCAACTGTGCTCTTCTCTGGATCTGAGCAGACCCATTGCACACTTCTCTGGTTCTGAGCAGACCCACTGCATGCTTCTCTGGTTCTGAACAGACCCTGACCCACTGCACGCTCCTCTGGTTCTGAGCAGACCCACTGCACGCTTCTCTGGTTCTGAGCAGACCCATTGCACACTTCTCTGGTTCTGAGCAGACCCACTGCATGCTTCTCTGGTTCTGAGCAGACCCTGACCCATTGCGCTCTTCTCTGGTTCTGAGCAGACCCATTGCACACGTCTCTGGTTCTGAGCAGACCCACTGCATGCTTCTCTGGTTCTGAGCAGACCCTGACCCACTGCGCTCTTCTCTGGTTCTGAGCAGACCCACTGTGCTCTTCTCTGGTTCTAAGCAGACCCACTGCACTCTTCTCTGGTTCTGAGCAGACCCACTGCACTCTTCCCTGGTTCTGAACAGATCTTGACCCACTGCACTCGTCTCTGGTTCTGAACAGACCCTGACCCACTGTGCTCTTCTCTGGTTCTCAGCAGACCCACTGCGCTTTAGTCGTATGTGACTCTAAATGAGAGACCAAGTCTTGTAAAAGTATGTATGCAAATGTACACAGCTTGACAGAAAGACTCACACCAGCAGTATTCTGTTTTTTACAGAACATGAGAAACTAAATAATAATAATGTACATTTATCATGTGCTCATCAACACCCTGAGCGCTCACATGATACATATCAACCTAAATATGATATTCTATACATATGTAGAGCACAGTCCTACCAAAACAATTTACATAAAGTATTATACGGAAAAACACATACACCACACACAAGCACACACACAAGCACACACACATGCACACACACTGACTGTAGCAGGAACTGGATATTGATATCAGCTGGGGCAAAACTATTGCGAGAAGAGAAAGTTTTCAGTTTGACTTTAAAAGATGACTGGTTTGAGCAGTATCTACGGTCTTGTGGGAGTGAATTCCAAATGTGGGGTCCAAAGGAAAAGATGGTGCGAAAGCCATGAGTCATTACACCTTACGTATGTGGCTTTGCATGAAGTGACATGGTGCATGGTTGTATGGTGTACACAGAACTTGCCCGAGACAGCAGCAGTTTCATTTGGCACTAGCCATGCCAGCGCTGTAAGTACACCACTTCGGTGGATATTAAAAAATGTGCTATAAAAAGCTAGCCGCTAATGCAGAATCACATGCGAGTGCAGTGAGTTTGCTTGAGAGCCGAGAATGGCGCTATATAAAAGCAATCATCATCATCATCATTATGATTAAAAAGCCAGAGAAGTGTTGACCTCTAAACATGGACTGTATTCCTCACCAGCTGTTCAAGACGCTGCAACACAGTCAGGTAGAACTTGAAGAAAAAGCTGACAGTCAATGTGCGTCTGTATTCCACAACCCCTCCTGGCGACCCGGGGTCGAGGGGCAGGTCAGAGGACAGCAGGTCACAGGCTTTGTTCAATAATTCCTCATTCCACGTGCTGTTGAATAATGCTGAATGTTACCCCCATCGTCAACAGTATCCAAACAGGTAAAAGGTTCAAAAGAATGCTTATTTATTAGGACACAAACACACAATCTGCAAATGTTCATGCCAACATTCTTCCAAGCACTGGACAAAAAAGCAATGTAGCTCAACCAAAAAAAAGACACGTCATTTCGCTTCTCGCCTCATTTTTCATTGTTTTTAACGGTTTAGCTGTTGTTTAAGCGTCATTCTGTGGCTTGACAAAGGGGATTACCCCCACAACTTGCAGACTGTGTGTTTGTGTCCGAATAAATAAGCTGTCTTTTGAACCTAAGTGTTTGGGTCTTGTTTCAGAAGGTCAGCTGTCATTTTTTTTTTTTTTTTTTTTTTTTATCATCAGTAGTGTTCAGTCCCACTTTTATCACTGCAAACTGCACTGGGGCTGGATCAGCCGGACTGATGAGGTGTAATTCTGTAATAGCCACGGTTATTTCCACAATCTGAGTCACAGCACAAAAACTTCTGCCGTTACTCTTTCACATTTCCTAAGCCTTAAGCTGATGCAATCCCTCAGAAGGTGAAAGGTATAAATTACCTGAGACAACATGGACAGAGTGCTGTCTTACTGGCAGGTGCTAGTAATTATCATGGTGATGTTTTGGGCATGTTTCGTGTTGTCCCATTAAAATCAGCAGTCTTTTTGACTGTTTCTGGGTTTGAACCACACAAATCATAATCCCATATTTTATTTTAGTCCAGACTTGTTCGGTTGGGTGTAAAAGTATCAATAAGATTTTCCTAAAGTTTCATTCATTGTTCTGTGTGAGTATGGAACAATCAGCAGAGGGGTTTGACTTGTCCAGCAAACAGTAACTAAGAAAATGCACAAACAGCTGACCAAAATTCCACAGTTAGTACAGAAATGAATTGCAAAATGTTGCATTTCTTTTTTACGTGCATTATTTTTTGACTTGAACTCAATAGACAAATAAAATACCCACGCAGTGATGACATTTGTGTATCTGATCAACATTAATACAGCAAGTAGCCACCTGATCATCCAGAACATTTACTTTTACCTAGATGTAGGTCTGATCTGTTCAAACGTGCATATGTTTAGGCCTACTTAGCCGTAGGTTTGATCTGTTAAACATTCATACATTCAGGCTTACCTAGCTGGATGTCTGACCTGTTCAAACATTATGTTCATATATTCAGGCCTATCTCGCTGTATGTCTGATCTGTTAAAATATTACGTTTGTACATTCAGGCCTACCTAGCAGTAGGTCAGATCTGTTCAAACATTATGTTCATATGTTCAGGCCTACCTAACTGGATGTCTGATCTGTTCAAACATTATGTTCATATGTCCAGGCCTACCTAACTGGATGTCAGATCTGTTCAAACATAATGTTCATATGTTCAGGCCTACCTAACTGGATGTCTGATCTGTTCAAACATTATGTTCATACGTTCAGGCCTACCTAGCTGGATGTCTGATCTGTTCAAACATTATGTTCATACGTTCAGGCCTACCTAGCCGGATGTCTGATCTGTTCAAACATTATGTTCATAATGTTCATGCCCACCTAGCTGTAGGTCTGATCTGCTGAAACATTCAGGCTTACCTAGGTGGATGCCTGATCTGTTCAAACATTATGCTGATCTGTTGAAACAATCATACATTCAGGCCTACCCAGCTGGATGTCTAATCTGCAGGAACACTTACTGTCCAACGAGCTGCTTCATGGTGTTCGTTGCCATGACAGTGGTGGGTGCCATGCCACCGAAAGCCAAGGCAAGGTCAAGGACTTTGGCTGTGTCATCAAGGATGACTCGCATCCCAGCATTGACAATGGAGATGTCATCCTCCTTTCTGTTTGCTTGTTTGTAGCTGCAGAAATACTCGTTCTGCCAAAAAATATATACCATAAAACAATGAACTTTTCTGAGTAAAAAAAAGAGAACAGACAAGGGGATTGTACACTGCAGGACACAGATACATTTACTTTTTGAGAGAAATGGATCAGAACAGACAAGGTTCTACATAGGTATGATAAAGGTTACAGTGTTGTTCTTTTTTTTCTTTTTTCTTTCAGTTGATTTTACTTTATGGGGCAAAAGGGCTTGTAACCAAAACAAAGAAGAAGGTTCTACTGGACAGACGATTTTACTTTTTGGAGCACATGGGCAGGACACAGCTGTTACCAAAACAAAGAAGAAGGTTCTACAGGACTGGTTTGACACAGGTAACTTTACTTGTTCATCACAAGGGCCTCTTGGGCAGGACACAGCTATTACCTGTCTTGAGAACGGGATGAGAACTGACAACAGGATCTCATTGGGAAAAACTGCCGTTTTCCTGTAGCCACTGAAGAAGGAGCTGTCCATCTTCACTTCACGCCGGCTGCCATCTGAACAATCGGCATAAACATGAGAAGGTTTAATATCTTCCAGCGTGCATTCACACAAGTACTGGTTTCCGCAAAGCAGGCCTGATTGTTTGTTTTTAATGCCCCGTTGATCACAGGTCAAGTCAGAGCGAGTACAACGGAGGAAGTCAACATGACACTAAAACGCATCCCCGAAAGCTTCTTATGATGCTGGGCAATTTCAGTTTAAGCAGACTCTCCCTTTCTGAAAGCTTCTTATGATGCTGGGCAATTTCAGTTTCAGCAGACTCTCCCTGTCTGAAAGCTTCTTATGATGCTGGGCAATTTCAGTTTAAGCAGACTCCCTTTCTGAAGGTTTGGTGCATATGTAAAGATGTGGCAGCAAACCAGGCACTGACAAAGGCCACATGTTGGCCGAAGATGTGGATTAAATATGTTTAAAGCAGGGCATGTTCATACTGCTGTTTTATGTTTTCTCTCTCTGATGTGTTGGAACACTACATCCATGCGCTAGCTGTAGGTCCTATGTGCAGGAGCACTTACTGTCCCTGTGGGTGTGTGTGTGTGTGTGTGTGTGTGTGTGCATGTGTGTGAAAATAAAAGTTTGTAACCAGTGATAGTGGAACTTGTTTTGCTATAAAACCCTGAGATGCTGTAAGTGACATACCTGTAGAAAGCAGCTCCAGCGTGGCCCCGCAAGCCAGCAGTAGTGGGTTCAAATCCGATATAGGGCTAGCTGTCATGATGTTGCCTCCCAAGGTCTGCAGTGATGCGAACCAGCAGCACCACCAGGAAACAGGGAAATGGGGAACAAAAGGAGGGTGGGGTGGGGATTATAGCTGTTCATGGTGATATGAAATCACTGTAACTGATTACCCTAAAACAGAGCCAATTGTGAGCATTCAGAAGAAAAAAAGTAAGTAACTTGGTGTTTTATGCCAAGTCAACTGTTACGGTTATCCCAGGGCGAGAAAAAGAGAGTAAAACACACAAAATGTTGAGAATGAACACACGTATGATTGCAAGGTTCACCAGACCAGACCAACTTAATGCATACAGATAAGGTGTTTTTTCACTGTATGTTTTTATCACCATCTTCAGGTAATTAAACAAAACAAAAACTTAAACATTAACTGCCAGCTATCTAAAATGAAAAGAAAAGAAAAAGAAAATGCTAGTTTAATACTGTGTCATATTGCAATGTGTTTACGTTTTACAATATTTTAATTCACTGTTCTACAAGTACCTGTTTTATATTAGCAAAATTTATTAAGAATGTATGATGTGACTGTGTATATATGGTATGTCAATAAATGTAAATGGTGTATATTATGCACATGTATGTGAACAATCACTATGAGCTCGCTCAGCAGGGAACAGTGCTACAGAAAATGTATGTATTATTATTACTGTGTTGGGATCTACTCACAGCCACATTTCGGATTTGATGGCCAGCAAACCAGCGCAGCATCTCCACAAAGGCTGAAAACACCTGGGACTTTTCCTCTGTGAGCAAGCACATCCAGATTCAGTTAAAACAAAATACTTTCAACTGTTCAAAAAAGAAATGGGTGCTACATCTTTCTTACAGTGAAAAAAAAAGAAAGGTCTGTTTGAACTCAGTGCAACAGCGAGTTAGCCGTGCATCATTTGCATGAGGCCTACACACAGAATAAAACCGTGTCCCAGCATGTTACTTCTATTAACGTCACTGACTTTCTCTCCAACACATACATACATACACAGTGTATTACTGGCAAAAACAAACCCACTGCTCTTGGCAAATACTTCACAGACTCACAAGACAGCATTGTTGCTGTTTTTCCCTGAAACACAGTAGCCATGTTTTGACTGCAGGTTAATGTGTCTGTTTTTCCCACATCACACAGTCAACACCTTTTGACTGGTGCAGCATTTGTTTTGGTCAGGCGGCCTGTTATGCAAGCTGCCCCCCCCCCCCCCCACCTTCCCCACACATGGGGAGGGGGAGAGGGGATACATACAGTAAAAGCAGGTGGCAACTGTCACAAAACAGGTTAAACTGTTACTCTTTCAGACCAGTCTGACCATAAGCAAGGCAGGCTCTGTTCTCCACTTAAAAAAAAAAAAAAATCCTTCTCAAACATGAATGACTGCTAGTTTCTAAAACAAGATCCAAAAACACAAAAGGTTCAAAAGAACGCGTATTTATCAGGACACAGACACACAAGCTGCAAATTTTCAGGGTAATACCCTTGGTCAAGCTATAAAACAACACTTAAACAACAGTTAAACAGGGAAAAACGATGACAAATTTGCAGACTGTGTGTTTGTGTCCTAATAAATCAGCGTTATTTTGAATCTTTTATGTGTTTGATTCTGTTCTCCACTCTTGCAGTGTGAATGCAAGGTAACTGCTGACTGGCCTCTCTTCAGCATCATGAACACAATTCACTTGTCTCACCTGCCACTTCTTGGGTGGCTTCCCGCAGGGCAGAGTCCACTGTTGCCAAGGTGACAGAGGCCCCCAGCTGGATTCCAGTCTGGACACGCTGGACAGTGGTGAGTTCAGGGATGTGGGTGGCCGACACCAGCACCGGATACAGCTGCTTCTTCAGCTTAACCTCCACCCCTGCCCACCATGCACCATTCCCTTGTTAACCATGCTTTAGGTTCACAACCCTGACAACCTGCCCATCATGCACCATGCCCTTGTTAAACATGCCTGAGGTGCACAGCCCTGACAACCTGCACACCTGTCCATCATGCACCATTCCCTTGTTAAACATGCCTGAGGTACACAGCCCTGACAACCTGCACACCTGCCCATCATGCACCATCCCCTTGTTAAAACATGCCTGAGGTACACAGCCCTGACAACATGCACACCTGCCCATCATGCACCATTCACTTGTTAAACATGCCTGAGGTACACAGCCCTGACCACCTGCACACCTGTCCATCATGCACTATTCCCTTGTTAACCACACTTACGGTACATGGCCTTGGTAACCTGCACACCTGCTCCAAGTCCAATATTCCCTTCTTCAATAAGCTTGAGGTATGTGGCACTGACAACCTCCACACTTGCACGAAGTCCAACATTCCCTTGTTAACCATGCTTGAGGTATGTGGCATTGACAACCTCCACACCTGCCCAACAGTCAACATTCCCTTCTTACCCATGCTCGAGGTACATAGCACTGACAACCTCCACATCTGCCCAACATCCAACATTCCCTACTTCAACATGCTCGAGGTACGTGGCGCTGACAACCTCCACATCTGCCCAACATCCAACATTCCCTACTTCAACATGCTCGAGGTACGTGGCGCTGACAACCTCCACATCTGCCCAACATCCAACATTCCCTACTTCAACATGCTCGAGGTACGTGGCGCTGACAACCTCCACATCTGCCCAACATCCAACATTCCCTACTTCAACATGCTCGAGGTACGTGGCGCTGACAACCTCCACACCTGCCCAACCTTCCGTTGTTGTCCCACAGTGATTGCCTCAACAGCAGCCATCCGAAAGGAAGTTTACAGGCATCTCTGTGTTTCCAACAAGAATCCTGCACTGTGGGTTGAAAGAAGTTGTCTTACAGGCATCTCTGTGTTTCCAACAGGAATCCTGCACTGTGGGTTGTGTTTCTTGTGGACATGCAGCCTACCTATTTCAGTTTTTTTTTTTTTTTTGTGTTTCTTGTGGACATGCAGCCTACCTATTTCATTTTTTTGTTGTTTTTTGTGTTTCTTGTGGACAACTTACCTATCTCTGTGTTTCTGACAAGAATCCTGCACTGTGGGTTGTGTTTCTTGTGGACAGCCTACCTATTTCAGTTTTTTGTTGTTTTTTGTGTTTCTTGTGGACAACCTACCTATCTCTGTGTTTCTGACAAGAATCTTGCACTGTGGGTTTTTTTTTTTTTGGACAACCTACCTATCTCTGTGCTTCCAACAAGAATCTTGCACTGTGGGCTGTGTTCCTTGTGGACAGCCTACCTATCTCTGTGGTTTTTTGTTTTGTTTGTTTGTTTCTTGTGGACAACCTACCTATCTCTGTGTTTCCAACAAGAATCTTGCACTGTGGGTTGTGTTTCTTGTGGACAGGCTATCTCTATGTTTTTGTGTATGTGTTTTTTTGTGTGTTTTAAAAAAAAAAAAATTGTGGACAACCTACCTATCTCTGTGTTTCTGACAACAATCTTGCAGTGTGGGTTGTGTTTCTGATGTCCAGCCTACCTATCTCTGTGTTTCCGACAATAATCTTGCACTGTGGGTTGTGTTTCTGATGGCCATCCTACCTATCTCTGCGTGTCCGACAATAATCTTGCACTGTGGGTTGTGTTTCTGATGTCCAGCCTACCTATCTCTGTGTTTCCCATTTTAATCTTGCACTGTGGGTTGTGTTTCTGATGCCCAACCTACCTATCTCTGCGTTTCCGACAATAATCTTGCACTGTGGATTGTGTTTCTGATGTCCAACCTACCTATCTCTGTGTTTCCGACACTAATCTTGCACTGTGGGTTGTGTTTCTGATGTCCAACCTACCTATCTCTGTGTTTCCGACAACAATCTTGCACTGCGGGTTGTGTTTCTTGATGTCCAGGAGTTCAGGCAATGACACAGGTCGGTACCATCGCACGCGTGGCCCAACAAACAGCAGGGACTGCTTGTTCAGTGACCCACTTTCCAACTGCAAAGCAAGAGTCTAGTTAGAGAGTCATTGCAAGGCAAATTCATACCATACCACATTGCTAGCAGAAATGAACAAAGCAGAAGAAGAAAGAAGACTCAATGCATCTGAAAGAAACAAAAACTGGACATGCTGGATGACTTCAGTTTTGTCATACATTTCGAGGAATTATCCCCCAAGGAAACATGTTTCTTTGTATCTTCTTCTTTTTTGGGGGTGGGGGGCATTGTTTGCAATTCCTATTTATTCTGAAGCTCTGTGTTTGTGTAGGCAACCTGTAGCAACCTGTATGTTGTCCACCTGTGTGAAGTTACGGATTTTTGTGTCCATGATACTTCTATTACACAAACCGAGCCCTTAGATCCAACCCCAACTGCTATGCTATCAAAGAACAGATTTCTAAAAATGAAACTGTAATACCTTCAAGTATGGAGGAAAGATGGGCTCCTGGGATGGATCATACGCATCACCACAGCTTGCCACAGAGTTCCCCACATTGCCACGCATGAGCTGCCCACAGCACAAACACACTTTGCTCTCACGTCATACAAATAAAGTTCATCTGATGCTGACATGGATACACTTTACTTTGACATCATACAGGTAGATTTTATCTGCTGCTGACAACACAAATACAACTTAATCTTGATGTCATACAGGTAGATTTTATCTACTGCTGACAACACAAATACAACTTAATCTTGATGTCATACAGGTAGATTTTATCTACTGCTGACAACACAAATACAACTTAATCTTGATGTCATACAGGTAAATTTTATCAACTGCTAACAACACAAATACAACTTAATCTTGATGTCAGACAGGTAGATTTCATCTATTGCCGACAACACAAATACAACTTTATCTTGATGTCATTCAGGTGGACTTCAGCTATTGCTGACAACACAAATACAACTTTACCTTGATGTCATATATATTTCATCTATTGCTGACAACACAGATACATTTTCCTTTTATGTCATACAGGTAAATTTTGTCTACTGCTGGCAACACAAATACATTTTCCTTTCATGTCATCCAGGTAAATTTCATCTATTGCTGACAACACAAATACATTTTCCTTTTATGTCATACAGGTAGATTTCATCTACTGCTGACAACACAAACGCACTTTGTCACCATACAGGTAGATTCTGCTGACAGCACAGATACACCATTGCTGTGGCTAGGCAGAGGAGTGCCAGGCTGAGTGGTGAGATCAACATTTGGAAACTGCCACAGATCCCCCCCCCCAAAAAAAAAAAAAAAAAAAAAAAATAACGTTATTTATTTGTCAAAAGATATATGTGAGATCAACATTTTGAAACTGTCACAGATCCCCCCACCCCCCAACCCCCCTAAAAAGAAAAGTTTGTATTGGTTATTTAATTTTCAAAAGACACAAATAACCTGATGTGCTCCATTTGGACTTGTCTCTGGCACACCACTGGAGAAGGCTTGTCCATTCTGGACACAGTCCTGCGAGGCTGCACCAGCAGAGGGAGTGCATCCACCTTCGGCACTTGCCTTGTTCCGGCAGCAGTCCCTCCCCAGAGCACACACTCCTCCCTGCCAACAGTCTCAGCAAGATAGAACAGACGCAGGGAACTGAACTGTCTCAGCAAGATAGAACAGACCTAGAGAACGGAACTGTCTCAGCAAGACCGAACAGACGCAGGGAACTGAACTGTCTCAGCAAGACCGAACAGACCTAGGAAACTGTACTGTCACCTAGGGAACTGTACTGTCTGAACAAGATAGAACAGATGCAGGGAACTGTACTGTCTGAGCAAGATAGAACAGACCTAGGGAACTGAACTGTCTCAGTAAAACCGAACGGACCTAGGAAACTGTACTGTCACCTAGGGAACTGGACTGTCTGAACAAGACAGAACAGACCTCAGAAACTGTACTGTCTCAGCAAAGTACTTTGTCCCTCACAATTATGAAACATTAAAATGGCTCTCATCACTGCCCACCTTAATGCACAAGTCATTCTGGTGGTGACAGTGCAGTGAGAGGTATATAATCTCCCCTAATAAATCACGTTATTTGAACCTTTCATGTGTTTGGACCCAATGCAATCATTCACTCGGGTTCCACTCTCAAACTCTCCTCTTTCATTTTCAATGGTGTTTGAACTCAGCACTGTGCAAACACGAGACATACTGTTCTTCCAAAGATACATCCACATTGTAGCAATGACAGTACATGGCATACCTCTCTTATGAAGATATGCAACTACACATGGCATACCTCTCTTACAAAGATACACAACTACACAGGGCATACCTCTCTTACCTCTCTTACAAAGATACACAACTACACATGGCATACCTCTGTTACAAAGATACACAACTACACATGGCATACCTCTCTTACAAAGATACACAACTACACATGGCATACCTCTCTTACAAAGATACACAACTACACATGGCATACCTCTCTTACAAAGATACACAACTACACAAGGCATACCTCTCTTACAAAGATACACAACTACCCAAGGCATACCTCTCTTACAAAGATACACAACTACACATGGCATACCTCTCTTACAAAGATACACAACTACACATGGCATACCTCTCTTACAAAGATACACAACTACACATGGCATACCTCTCTTACAAAGATACACAACTACACATGGCATACCTCTCTTACAAAGATACACAACTACACATGGCATACCTCTCTTACAAAGATACACAACTACACATGGCATACCTCTCTTACGAAGATACGCAACTATGCATGGCATATCTCTCTTACAAAGATACGCAAATACATCAGATGTACCAGTGACAGCACAGAATGGATGGTCCTTGCAAAGATACAACGACAGGTGCACTGTGATAAATAAATTCTTGTTACTCTTGTTAAAAAAAGGGAAAAAAGATTTTGCAATGGAAGTAAGATCAAATGCAGTTCAAGGACACAGTGTAGGCACAAGCACATATGTATTTACCTTGGTGAAAGGCCTGTAGGCATCCAGTATTGGTCGGTAGCCAGTACATCGACAGAGATTACCTGCACAGCCATTTTCTCACTACTTCAGGGCACATGAATGACAGAAAACAGACAGTAGATAAAAAAACAAAAAAATGCGACCACAATACTAGTAAAAATGCGACCACAATACTAGTTATTACCTGAAAATGCTGTATAATATGATACAGTTATGACCTGAAAATGCTGTAGAATATGATATAGTTATTACCTGAAAATGCTGTATAATATGATACAGTTATGACCTGAAAATGCTGTATAATATGATATAGTTATTACCTGAAAATGCTGTATAATATGATATAGTTATTACCTGAAAATGCTGTATATGATATGTAATAAATATATATTACCTGTTCTCAGCTCCTCTTTCTGTGAAAGCAAATAAGCACAATGCAAAAACAAAAAACACTGTACAAAGCTGTTGCCATAAATCAATGGTGTCCATCCTGAACAAAATAATATGCGCATTTTTTATTTTTGTGCGAGTGTTTGTGCATTCCATGCTTTTGTTTAATTAAATAACAAAGCGATTCAAGGATTTTTGCATTCCATGCTTTTGTTTAATTAAATAACACAGCAATTCAAGGATTTTTGCATTCCATGCTTTTGTTTAATTAAATAACAAAGCGATTCAAGGATTTTTGCATTCCATGCTTTTGTTTAATTAAATAACAAAGCGATTCAAGGATTTTTGCATTCCAAAGCTGTTGCCATGAAACACTGATGTACATCCTGAACAAAATATGCACATTTTTGATTTTTGTGTGAGTGTTTATGCATTCCATGCTTTTGTTTAATTAAATAACAAAGTGATTAGAGTATTTTTGCATTCCATGCTTTTGTTTAGTTAAATGACAAAGCACTTTGATTCGCTGAATGCGCCATGTGTGTGGGTGCAAACACAGAAACCTGTAAACATGTGTGTGTGTGTGTGTGTGTGTCAGGTTACACATCCATCCTAATTTACACACAGTCTGTGTGTGTGTGCGTGCATGCGTGCGTGCGTGCGTGCGTGCGTGTGTGCATGTGTGTGCAGGTGACTGTGAGTGTGAGGCGGGTGTTGTGATTTCAGTGTGTGTCAGTTTCACTTTGCTTTGTATGACTAAGTACAAGTAGTAATGTATTATTATGCTACTGATTTTTGCGTATTTATGTATTGCATGTTTTTATTTAATTAAATACCAAAGCACTTTGATTCACCAAATGCACACGATAAATTCCATGGGCAACACAGCCTGAATCCTAATAATGCAGTTACTCCCAGACTCTCACGCACAGTCTCTCGTTCTGACAACAGTGATATATACTGTAGTAATTAAGTTCACAGCTGCTACACTGTAATAATTAAGTGCATAGCTGCTACACTGTAGTAATAATAATAATATACATTTATCATGCACTCATCAACACCCAGAGCACTCACATGATAGATATGAACCTAAACACAATATTCTATACACATGTAGAGCACCTACCAAAACAATTTACATAAGGTATTATATGGAAATGCACATATGCATGCATGCATGCACATGCACACCATACCTGTAGCAGAAATTGGGTATTGATATTAGTTGGGGTGGAAATACTGTGAGAAGAGGAAGGTTTTTAGTTTGGCTTTAAAAGATGACAGGGTTGAGCTGTGTCTAAGGTCTTGTGGGAGTGAATTCCAAATGTGGGGTCCAAAGCAAGAGAAAGCACAAAAGCCATGACTCTTGTGTTTGTATTGCTGGATTTTCAGCATGCCTGTGTCAGAAGAAGAGCATAGTGTATGGGACGGAGTGTAGACATGTAGCAGTTCAGAAAGGTAAGTAGGACCAGAACAATTCATAGCACTGAAACACATACAAGTGACTTTATATCTAATATGTTTGGAAATGGGAAGCCAGTGCAGTTTTTCCAGGAGAGGTGTAGAGTGATGGTGGTGGGGTGCCAAGAGAACGAGTCTTGCGGCAAAGTTTAGAATTTTCTGGAGGTTGGATGACAGAATTAGGTGTACACCCATGAGGCGACAGTTGCAGTAGTTGAGCCATGAGAGGATATAGGAAGTAACAAGAGTCTTGGCTATGTCTTCAGTGAGAAACCTGCGGATTGAACCAATGCATTTAAGCTTGAAATAAGCAGTTTGACAGACTTTTATGACGTGCTTCTTCATGGACAGGTTTGAGTCAAGAATGACTCCAAGGTTCCTGGCAGAATCAGAGAAGGGGACGTTGTGAGAGCCAAGAGTAATTGAATCAGGGAGGGAAACAGTGGAAGGTCTCAAGGGAGAGGAAAATGGAAAGAGCTTCTGTTTTGTCGTTGTTAAGTTTGCGTTGATTTTAGGCGCACAGCTGCTACACTTGAGTAAGGCGGAGAAAAACAAACGGGAAAAAGCAACAACTTCATACTCAAGTCAGCACTATGGATTGTGATATATTGCCTTGTTACTGAAACAAAAGGACAGACGTTGCACAGAATTCCTGGCTATTATTCAACCAGTGGTTACATACAGCTATGCATACGGCCAGAAATCCAGCAGCTGTGAACGCCCCCCCCCCCCCCCCAACACTTCCGGCAAATTGTGTACGCTAATCCATTGCACATGCACAAAGATTTAAGTGAATGCGGTCTATTTTTTTCTTTCCAAGCTTTGAGTTTTCTGCTGTTTTGCACAGAGACTCGCCATGCGGAAATGAGGTGCTGAACAAAACGCATTTGGAAAAGAAAAAAGAAGAAAAAATGTACCATTATAATGTGGTGTTGTTTTGTTTTTGCTGTTTAGTTTATTAGTTTTTTGATGTTTTTGTTGTAGATTATCGTGTTGAATTACTTTTATTTGTGTTGGTTTTATGTAAAAGGACACTTTGGCCCGCCACTGAAACAATGCTGATTAAAAGCTTTAACTTCGAGGACAGCTTCCAGTCTCTGTATGCACGAATGCTTGTTCTACAGTTGTCTTAATGAAAATTATCTTCATAAGATTAGGTCATTTTGATGTGTTTTGGCTAATCTTCTTCTTGTTTGTGACTTAAGTAAGCAAACATAGGTTTGTTGGTTGGTTTTATGTGCTAAAACTTTGAGAAATGTTACTTTGTTGTAATACTGATACTTAAAAGAATTTTGCTTACTTTTCATGACTTATAATTAAATGCCGAGATATGGGTTTATGTCATACATATTACAACAATCATTATTTCACCAATGTGTGTTAAATTATGTGTACAAAATTGGGCAGAAACATAGTAGGGGAGGTTTGCCCTAATAATGTGACTTGGTTTTGTGCATGCTTGTGCAGAAATGAAGACACAATGAACTATGTATGTTGTAATATCTTATGTACAACATGCAGCCGTTTATGACCTTTCTCAGCAAATATCTTCCAAAGCACAAATCATTATCTTTTGCTTTCAATAAATCCTTCCTAGCATTGTGCACATTCTAAAAACACATCTACTTTTAATCTACCAGCAACATTATTTTCCACCCCTACTGTCCTGCTTTCACACAGTCTTATATATATATTATATATATGATTTCTTGCTTTGAACCAGGGTGCAGCCCTGTTGGTTTCCAAAGAGCAGAAAAAGGCTGGCACCTGAGGTATTTGATACTCCTGCCACATGTCAGCCCTGTTTAAGACATCATCGATAGACACTGCTAGGCACAAACTGAGAGTACTTGCAGTCATGTTTTTGTGACTTTCTGATGTTGATTTTTAACAAACAGGACAACAACAGTTTTAGTTTAACTATTCCATTCCTCTTGATAGGGTTTGTCATGCATGTTCAGTCTGGTTCCCTTCTGACAGGCTCAAGACCCTGACAATGATCCAGCTCTGGCTCACCCTCAAAGACAGTGTTGAGTTGTTCACTGGATGGTGTAGGGCTGTTACGAAGCAGGGTGTACATGGACATGACGAAGCCAGGAGTGCAGTACCCACACTGTGTACCATGCGCTGCTGCAATGCGCTCCTGTACAGCAGTAAAGACAATGTCACATGCACTGCTGCAATGCGCTCCTGTACAGCGGTAAGGACAATGTTACATGCACTGCTGCAATGCGCTCCTGTACAGCGGTAAGGACAATGTTACATGCACTGCTGCAATGCGCTCCTGTACAGCGGTAAGGACAATGTTACATGGACTGCTGCAATGCGCTCCTGTATGGACAATGTTACACAACAAAGCCAGGAGCGCAGTACAGGCACTGTCAACCATGCGCTGCTGCAATGCGCTTCAGTACAGCAGTAAGGACAATGTTACACAACAAAGCCAGGAGCGCAGTACATGTACTGTCAACCATGTGCTGCCGCAATGCGCTCCAGTACAGCAGTAAGAACAGTGCTCTTGATGCCAACAATGATGATGATGATGATAATGAGGCAAAGAGAAAGATCATGATAACAGTAATAATGATGATACGGATGCACTGGCTGAAGAGTGGTGTTGACCCCCAATATTTTTTTGCTCTGGAACTGAATAAAGTGTACAGCATTTTACTGTGTTGTATTGTCTATTTTTGTACCGTTTTACCAATATTTGGGCTAGCCCCCCCCCCCCCCCCCCCGACTTGTTTCTTCCTACTGTGGTTTCCATTTCCACATGTATAGCTCAGGATCCTTCTGTGATACATGTGTGAGGCTCAAAGAGCTGCTATTTGAGCCTCACACATGTATCATAGAAGGATTCAGAATGTGAGAAATGATGTGATTTTGAAAGGAGCAGTAATGTTGGAAGTGATGAGAAAGATGCTGAATGAAGAGTTGTAGTGTGTTGATGTAATTAGTTGGGTTTCATTGTGCTCTTGGTTCTGCATGTATCTTGTCAGTCCTATTGTTTCTGTATCATGCGCTGTGAGCTCACATTAGGTGAAAGCGCTTTATAAATACCCTTTTACATTACGTTACAATTACATGTCTCTCTCCTCTTCTTAGTCTCAAACCAGTGGTCTCAGTGCCCCTCTAATGAGACACGGAGCCAATACCCCATGTACAGCAGATCCACAGTAGAGCAGAAACACTTTGCCCTGGCATTTTTTGTTGTTGTTTTTAATATATAAAAATCACCTAATGATAGGAATTGAACACAAAGCCAAGGCCCCATGTGCAGCAATCCCACAGCAGAGCAGAAACATTTTGCCCCGGCAGTTTTTTTTTTTTTTTTTTTTTTAAATAAAAACATTCACCTAATGATAGGAATTGCACACACAAAGCCAAGGCCCCATGTGCAGTAGATTCACAGTAGAGTAGCCTAACACTGCCCTGGCAAAATTCTTTATAAATTCAGCTAATGATAGGACTTGATTAGTGGTACAGCAGTTCCATCAACAGCTTTCCTTTTGTATCTGCCCAGATATCTGTCCCAGCCCCCTCACCCTGAGGTCTTAAACGTGACCAGAACTTCAGATTACTAGAGGTACTGGAGCAGGATTGATTAATGATGATAATGCTGATGACTGATGATAGTAACAATAATGACAGTTATCAAAAACTATTTGGCAAAAAGTAACTACATTTTCTAGCCAGGAAATGTTTCTTATTTGGAACAGTGAACATGAAGCACACACCCATGCATTCACTCACACATGCATTCCCACACACACACATAGACACACACTATTATAAAGGACATATCAAAATAATTCATATCCTATCAAAAGTGTTTGTCTGTGCCTGTGTGTGTGTGTGTGTGGGTGGGTGGGTGGGGGGTTGCGTGAGAGCATGGATGTGTGTGTGTGTGTGCATGTGTGTGTGTGTGTGTGTGTGTGGGGGGGGGTCTCTGTGTGTGCATATGAAGGTGTGTGTGTGGGGGGGGGGGGGGGGGGGGGGGTCTCTGTGTGTGTGTGCATGTGAAGGGGTGTGTGTGTGTGTATGTGTGTGCATGTGAAGGTGTGTGTGTGTGTGTGTGTGTGTGTGCATGTGAAGGTGTGTGTGTGTGTGTGTGTGTGTGCATGTGAAGGTGTGTGTGTGTGTGTGTGTGTGTGTGTGCATGTGTGTGTGTGTGTGTGTGTGTGGGGGGTGTCTCTGTGTGTGCATATGAAGGTGTGTGTGTGTGTGTGTGGGGGGGGGGGGGGGTCTCTGTGTGTGTGTGCATGTGAAGGGGTGTGTGTGTGTGTATGTGTGTGCATGTGAAGGTGTGTGTGTGTGTGTGTGTGTGTGTGTGCATGTGAAGGTGTGTGTGTGTGTGTGTGTGTGTGCATGTGAAGGTGTGTGTGTGTGTGTGTGTGTGTGTGTGTGCATGTGAAGGTGTGTGTGTGTGTGTGTGTGCATGCATGCGTACACAACCTGCACAGGATGCAGACGTGTGCGGAGACTACCAATGCCCTCCACTGTGGTGACGGCCATTCCATGCAGTGAACACAGTGGTAACAGACAGGCATTCACGCTGTAGTGGCTGAAGACACGACAAGGGTTACAGTCAGTGTCTACCGTACAGTCTTGTCTCTTGGGATTAATGTACGTGTCACCTTCATCATTGCTGGTCCTGACAAATACCACGTACTACTATCCTGATACAGATCTAGCATAAATCGTAGCATCAACATGGATGATCTATACGTGAATGCACGGCCAATGATAAACACACTGACACCCATCCACATCACCAGCACAAACTCCAAGGCAACAAGCAGGTCCACCATCTTGCACAATTAGATTCGTCAGTCATTCTTAGTGAAGGATTTGAACCTTGTGGCATTGACCCTGAACATGGCAACCCAAATGTTTGCATGACAATCCATCTACTAATGATGTTCTTGTCTGCATACCCAGCCTGGTTGCAAAATGTTCTAGTGGATGAAGAAACATGTGGAAATTTAAACACTGGTGATCTTGCTGATAAAAACAACAACAAAGACTCTCACAAGTACGCAAAAGAATACATTATTATGAACACATAATGTACATCGAGATGGAAACTGTTGTCAGCAATTTAGCAAAAAGCTAACACATAATGCAGACATCAAAGGGTTCAAGCATAACTATGTGAAAGCTGCACGCACACACACACACGCACACACACCACACACACACTCACACACACACCACACACACACACACTCACACACACCACACACACACTCACACACACACACACTCACACACACACACACACACACACACACCCCACACACACACACTCACACACCACACACACCACACACACATACACACACACACACACCACACACACACTGTACAGGCTGATAGGGGGCAAGGGCAATGTTGCTTGACTGAAATATTCTGAGAAGAGAAATGGTCATGGCACGATGCAGTGGATGACATTGTTACCTTGTGGCGTTCGAGTCCTGAGAGTAGAGTGATATGACGGTGCAGGTGCCACAGCCCCCCTCCACCCCACACACTACTGATAGTGATACAGTGTTTGGAGTGAAGGGCAATGTGCTCATGGTGCGATGCAGTAGACGACACTGTTACCATGTGGTGTCAAAGTCCTGAGAGTACAATATCATGATGGTGCAGGCGCGGCCCCTGGCCCCCCCCCTCCCCATACACACACACACACACACTCTACAGACTGATGCTCATGGTGTGATGCAGTGGAGGACACTGTCACCATATGGTGTCAGAGACCTGAGAGTACAATATCATGACGGTGCAGGCGCGGCACCCGCCCCCCCCCCCCTCCCCATACACACACACACTCTCTACAGACTGATGCTCATGGTGTGATGCAGTGGAGGACACTGTCACCATATGGTGTCAGAGACCTGAGAGTACAATATCATGATGGTGCAGGCGCGGCCCCAGGCCCCCCCCACCCCCCCATACACACACACACTCTACAGACTGATGCTCATGGTGTGATGCAGTGGAGGACTCTGTCACCATATGGTGTCAGAGACCTGAGAGTAGAAAGATATCATAACAGGGCAGGCGCCGCACCCCCCCCCCCCCACACACACACACACACACACACTCTACAGACTGATGCTCATAGTGCGATGCAGTAGAGGACACTGTTAGCGTGTGGTGTCGGAGTCCTGAGTCTGAGAATAGAAAGATATGATGGTGTAGGCGTTGCAACCCCCCAACACACACTCTACAGACTGATGCTTATGGTGTGATGCAGTGGAGGACAGTTACCGTGTGGTGTCGGAGTCCTGAGAGTAGAAAGATATCATGACGGTGCAGGCACCGCAGCCCCCCTCCCCACACCCCAGCTTGGTCCCCGTCAGCTGCACTGCTGTCGTTCAGGAGCAAAGTCAGTGTGCCAGTTAAAAAAAAAAAAAAAAAATCCCCCAAGTGGGGCCCATTATGGTAGTTGATTTTATTCACAAATAATACTGAACAGTTACACACAATTATAACTGCACTACCAACAGTGTTAAATTATGAATAAGATAAGAAGAAGAAACAACCAGTAGTATGGCAACAGTAAGTGGCGTACAACAAAAACTTCAACAAAACAGCTGTCTAACACAGATACACTGTTACTCCGAAGGATCAACTGACACTGTGACAGTAAAGGCTAAACGCAATACCCTTGCGGTGAGACATCTCAGCTGTCAGCCTACTAACCAAACAGATAAATGTGAAACATGATGCTTGGCCATGACCAGCGTAGATCCAGGACAAAGCGCATGTACAGTTCAGTTAATGTAGGTGTGAGCAGTAGCAGTCACAAATAGGTTACTGGGTTTGTGTAACACTCACACAGGGCTCCCATTAAGGCTCAAATATGCGTCCCTTACACACTAGAACTGAAAAGGACGCACTAAACACTAAAGGTAGGCCTAGAGGGTCCCACGGAACGCACCAAGAAAGTGCCAGGTTATTTAAGTAAGTAAGTAAACATGGTGCTTAAAGTCTACAGAAACCATAAGGCTTATTAGGCATGGGGAGAATGGGGGAAGGGGATATGGAGGTGGGGGAAGAGGGAGAGTATATATATACTATTGCGACACTGTCACCACCAGAATGACCTGCATTAAGATTGGCAGTGATTGCTGGCCTGATGAAGGGAACACAGTCCTGGAAAATTTGACCATTTAATAACATTTAAGGCTATATAATTTATTTCATAAAAATTGTACATACAAAAATATTCCTATAATTTTCCAAAGGATACAGTTGGACCTGAGGTACTGCAGCAGTGTCATTTCTGGGTCAGGGTTGGATAAGACATTCTGCAAAATGTATCCACTGTATCAGTGTATGTCAAATATCTGAACCAACATGAAATACATTCTGAAATCATCTATAGTCAAATGTCACCAAAACCACCTACCAATCCTGTTCAGAGATCGGAAAACAAATCATCAGCACATGCAATAAAAATGGTTGTGAGACCATTCAGTTGCTGGATTAGAGAGCTCTATCCTATTTGGCAATATATACCTGCTAATTCTTCTGTCAAATCTCTTTTGATTGAAAATCAGTAAACAGATTCACTGTTTGAACATAATTTTCATGTATGCATGAATGCACATATACATGTACACTATCACACACACACACACACACACACACACACACACACACACACACACACAGAGTCATGACTGTTCAAAGCTGAATAAGCCTAAAAATGTAAAAGCAAACAAGAAAATGTTTGAGTCAAGAACTTCTGTGGAGCATGCAATGAATCAATCTCACTCAATACAATTTGTTGGTAACGTCAACTTGATTTTCATCATCATACAATACAGCACAGCTTTTATTATTAATACTTTTATTCAGTTTAACTAGATTCCAGTGACACCTGTAAAATGTGCAGGGATTGGCTGGGGTGTTGGTCTTTTGTCATTGGTGGATTAAAATCTAAAGTGACAGAATGAGATTGATGTGTAGTCTGGAGGGGCAGGGGAGGGGTGTGGGTGGGGGCTGGGGGGGGGGGGGGGGAGGGGGGTTGATGGTTCAGACTATACTCAAAACGGCATACCATAAACTGGTTGATTTGTTAGTTCATGAGCACTAGTCCCATCAGCCACACAGGGTCGTCTCAGGACTAATTACACTTTCAAAAGTCTCTTACACCACTTTTACCGGTTCAAAACACAAGCCATCAAAATATCCTAAGTGCATGCTAACAAATGGGCATTAAGTATATTATATATGAATATCTTTAATTTTAGCAGACTTACCTTTCTTCCATTGACAAAGAACACCAAGCTGACAGGCACAGCCATGTTGAGATGAGCTGCTGTGTGCTGTGTCAGTTTGAGTGTATGTTCATCCAGCACCTTTCTTTTTCTGGTTCAAACAGTACGTTTACAGTGCTTTGATGGAGCCAAACAAACGCAGTCAATGAATTTGAAGTCCACACCTGAAGATGTTACACTGTGCCACTCTGCCTCCTGATGCTGCCTGGTTTCTGTTAAAACAGAATGATGATTTATAATTATATATATATATACACACTACCTTCATTCAAGTCATTATGGCTGTTATGGAGCCTAACTGCAGACCAAAACATTAACTGACGCGGTCCAGAGGAACATCAAACAAGGTCCACGTCATGACCGCATATGTATTGGTCGTTCTCCAGAAAACTGGTCAAAACTGTGACATAGAGGGTAAAAATTCAAAACTTTTTTTTTTTTTTTTTTTAATGCTATTATTTGGAAATGAAAGCTTTACATCTCTTGTGTACATAAATATGAGACATAAATTGACAGGTTGACAGGAACTTGGCTACTTGTGCATTATGTTATGTCATAGGTCAGTATCTCACATGTTACAGAAGACGCCAGAAATGCATAAACTGAGTTGGCCCAGTGGCCAGTTTGACTCTTGCCTTAATTATTATGCAATATTTCCTAATCAGTGAAGGAATATCTGTCACTTCTTCTTTTTTCTGTCCTGCCTCTTTAACGATTTTAAATAAAATGTCTTCTTCAAAGTACTGACATGCACGAAATAGATCACATTTGTTTTCCTTAGTTTTCTTTTGCGAAGTTGTTTTGAAGGGGGGGAGGGGGGGGGAATGTGTTGCACTAACTTGTTCTGAACTTTACACACATATATATATATATATATATGTCAGAGGGATATTTGTTTCCTGCGTTCTAAATTTAATAATCAATCGATTAGTAATCTGTTTCACATGTTATGTAGACATCATCACAAGTACAAAAGGATATAAGAATCACACACTTGAACCATTGACCAAAAAATTTAATAAGCAAGTATATATGTTTATTACAAAAGCAATGCTCTTTCCACATTTTCTTGATTGGAACTGGTACTGACCCCTGCTTTAGATATTGGGATGGCCAAGAGTGGCAGCAAACAAGTCCACAGTCACCCAAGCGATATTCTCTGTCTCACACCCTCTGTAAAAGCAAGAAAATATTTTCACAGTGCCTTACCCTGTCTTGCGCTGATGTACCATAAAACTAATTTGGGTTGCAAAAGTTTCAGTATTTCTGAAGATCTAGTTGAAACGATTGTCAACTTGAACATAGCAAAATATTTTTGAATGATGCTCTGGCTGATGATGATGCATCAGCATATTAAGTCTGATCGATCAGAGATACTGCCCAGGCAAACATTTATTGAAGTTCAGAACCTTCACTGTGACCTTGAATACAGCAAAGCAACCTTTTCACAAGATACTCCAGTTTATGAACATGCACTGTCAAACTAAGTTGGTTGCCACAAAATCAGCAGTTCAGAACATATAACAGAAATAGTCATGATTTCATTGTATGAACCCAAACTCAGTTACTGTGACCCTGACCTTGAAGATAGCAACCCATTTTTTGCACATGACACTCTGGCTTATAATGATTTATCACCATACTGGGTTTGGTTACAAAAAGTTCAGTGATTCATAAGATATCATCCAAACTAACAGTAACTAAAACGTTTAACCTTGGCTGTGACACTGACCTTGAATGCAGCAATCCAATATTTTCACTGGACAGTTCTTTGCTTATGATAACCTACCGTCAAATTGAGTTTGGCTGCAAAAGACTCACTGGTTTAGAACTAATACAATTACAAGATGTAACAGAAACTGTCATATTTTGATTATATAAGCCCACACTATGACCTTGACCTTGAAGATAGAATCCCTTCTTCTTTTTTTTGCATGACATTCTGGCTTATGGTCATGCACCACAATACCAAGTTTGGTTACAAAACGTTGCATACAAACACTCAGCCACCTGGGAACAAATACATGAGCATTACATCCCTCACCCAAGAAGACACCAGTGCTTTCCCTTTTGTAGTCAAATAATACACCATACACAGCAACAACAAAAAAGGTCAAACGCTGCTGCCGCAAGTCAGCTGATGTGGATTCGTACGTTAGGGTAGGTCAAAAGTCAATGCTACTAACAGAAATAGTTACATCATTTTAAGACACCACATCAACCACCCCTGAAGAAATGACTGTAATTTATTTCATATCTACTGTCATGTCATCAAACAAGCATTAAAAATAAGGTGAAATGTAGTTATCTACCAAGCAGACAAAAAAATAAAAAGTTCGTTAGTTTCTGTTGTGAACAAGTCATATCGTGATACACACTGTGTTCAGATCTGTACTGTTCAAAGGGATGGCTGGAACTTGGAAGGACAGGCATAATCCTGATCAGAATCAGTGAAATGACATGACATTGCAGATCCAAGCAAAAGTGTCTCTAAAGCACAGTGAAAGAACAGAAAGTTAGTCCTGTAATCAAGCAACACAAAGTTAGTAATCAATGCAATCAAGCACTGAGGCAGAACAGGCCCTGAAAAGAAGGCCCTCAAAAGATTTGAACAGTGCATTAATAATAGTATTTTATTTTATTATAGTGCCTCAACAACAATTATATGAGCTCTAAGCACTGTACAGATCAACAAATGCAATAAAAAACACACATCAACATATTACTTAAATTAGCCTAAAAGTAAAACAACAATTTAAAAAGAGAAATTCTCTCTATCTATACATAATATTTCAATCAGGGGTCGTGCTGCCTTTTAGAGATTTGCGTCAACTGATGGGAAACATTATGTATTTTGCGTCAATGGCATGAAAAATGCATACAGTATAACCTAGAATTAACGCACATTACAAAGCAAAACTGATGAAGTAACCTGATTGTAGCTCACGGTCTGTAACGTGTGCAGACGAAAATAGTGAAAAGAAGGTCTATCCGTGCACAAAAAATGTGGTAACGTTCATTAAATTTGCCGTTCACAGAAACAGTTTGAACAGATCGGAACATCATACACGGCATCATTTTTAACGGAAGAACTGCAGCAGACGATGTCAGCAAACCCAGTTCTCGTCTACTGCGGGATTTAGTAATGATATAAAGTTGAAGTCGAGGCTGCCGCCATTTTCTCTCATTCGTATTTGGTGTCGACGTGAGTTTTGTTTTCAATTTCGTAGTCTTCTACCTTTGAGTAAATTCTGATAATAATACACGCTGACAAAGTAGGCATACTGCTTGGTTCCAAATTCCATATCTGGGATTGTGTCCTCCGTTGATTGACCTGAAAATATCATTGATCAGTTCGGCAAAATATATTCAAGATTCATTTTAAAACAGCATTTAGAATATATAATATGACTTAGTGCCAAAAGGTGCGCAAATGGGGGGTCGGATTTTTGACTGTCAATAAAATCCATTTTAACACTTTGTCTTGTTGCTTTGTGTGTGCCTTCATAATTGGTCAGTATCACAGTGGAAACAATATGAGCTCCAAATCTGAAGCAGCTGGAAAAATATTATTTTTTGAAAGTGAAAAGCGCCACAAAATTCGACCCCTGAAAACGGACACGCTCACGGTGAGTACTTTCAATGCTTTTGTTCACGTACATGACGAATCAAAACATTACCTCAGTCACCGATTTGCACAGAGGAGATATCGCTTTACACAGTTCATATAAAATCGATTATCTCTAAGTTTTGTTTTTGGAGTTAGAGGCTCCGAAATATTCATCAGTCGAATGTTATGTGTGTTGAAATGTTTCATGACAAGCATCGGCAGACAATGTAGTGAAGAACAGACTTTCTCTTTGATCGAAACTTTACTCCAGTCACTGTGGTACATCACTGCATCAGGCGCCAATGTTTTATTGTACTGCCAAATGTCTGGGTAGTTAAAAAAAAAAATTTTTTGCCATTCTTCATAAAATTGTTGCAATAAATAATGTTCAACAATGTATTAGATTAAACAAAGAAAAAGAAAATAATAAAGTTTTTGCACTTTTGCACTACTTCCGGTCAGCCATGATACACATCCGGGTCATTTGCTTTTAGCACATGGCCGCATGGAAGAGACGTTCTGATATGCGAAAGGTGTGTGGTAATATTTTTGAAGACCATAACGTTCAACTTTATTTAAACGTTCATCGCATATTTGGCGGAGATTTAGTCAAATCTTCCAGTTATACGATGATATTTATATTGGTATATGCCGAATCTTTTAAAAGTATCGGAATGTTAGCATAGGGAGCGAGTTTTTGTTGCTGTCGATCTAAAGTTTGTTCAGATGCTTTCATAAATTAGTTTTCACCGAGTTTCTTACAACATGGGTGCGTGCTGAAATCGTAATGTGTGACAGCAGATTGGTTATAAACAGTATATTCTGATCATACTCTTTACATTTTTTGCTTGCACTTAACGCAGTTCGTTTTGTTTACAAACTACGTCTTCAAACAACTCATCATATATGGTAGACAATTCGAATTTACACAGGTTAAAGTCGTCAAGTTAGGTGTTGAACATTACGATTACAACACGAGCTGTGGAAATAATAACGTTCGACATAATTATAGTGACCATGCCTGTCTGCCTTCCAGAGTTCTAAAAATGTAAGGTGCCGATCTTAATAGCATTATTCTTTGGCTGTGATAGTTTTAGTACTATTTATTATGATTTTTTATATTTTATTATCATTAATTCTTTCACTTTTAAGTTTTTGTCCTAGGCACCCGAGTCAACATCACCAAGAAACGCATGGGTAACAGGTTGCATGTGTGTTTTCCTGTAACCCCCAAAAGCAGCAAAAGTTGCACTCACTCTTACTTGCTCCATTTTCTCTTACAAGACACTTAAATGTTTGTTAAATAATAAGTATTACTTATTTTGTTATGAAAAACGAAGTACCGTATTGTCTTATTAACGTTATGTTATCCACTACAACAAAATTAATGCAGCAAAAACTTTTCACATGGAAATAGTTATGTGTCTTTATACTTTACAGTAATAAAAATTTACTGATTTATCATTTTCATCAAGAAACAAACAGCACTGTACATCGTGTTGAAATAGTAATGTACGACATATTTCTTACATCATTTGCTGTTTATGTCAAGAAAGCTTAAATTTGAGGGAAAAAATCATCAAATCTTTCTTGTCACATAATATTCTATTAATGAATAACTGTTTATGTTTCAAAATGTGTTGCTTTTTATTCATAAAAAAATGTTTAAGATTGGCTGTATGTTGAACATTATCTATTACAACAAACTATGCATAGCATGCTGTTCTGTGTGACCCAGAACAACAACAGTTCACTTGGTGATACTCATGTGGATCACATCTTGTTAGATCAGTTGGGTTTTAGCAGTTAACTGCATGATTAGCAGCACAGTGATGTGGGCTTGTTGTAATGTGTAGTGTTCAACATCTTGCCACAAATCACACTGAAAGTCAAATTTCTCAGGAACGAAGAGCAGCACTGCCTTCTCCCTTCACTGGTGGATGACTTCACATGTGTTCATTCAAAAAATGCATTACTCACTCACATCCTGTCAACTTTATTTTCTAGTACCTCTGTCCTCTTTTCTTGTGCACCTTTTGGCACTAAGTCATATATATATATATCCCAGTAACAACGTGAATGCTTTCATAGTGCCGATGTACTCGAGACTCATGGCACACTCCGAGCATCGCTTTTCGGCACCTTCCTTCAAAAGAAGGAAGTTGTAAACCAGTGCTTGGAGTTTGGACTCATCGTTCTAGGTTTCTTTTCTTTTTTTTCTTTTTTTCCGTACATTTTCCGTGGGTTTTTAATTGCCGTAGCTTAATTGTTAGCGAGGCCGCTTACCTAGCAGCACTTCGTTGGCTTCGTTGCAGTCACTCTGTGACGCGGACTCGAAACAATATATATATATATAAAATGAACTGATGAAATTTGTCCCAAATCTTGTTTTGTGACATGAAGTGGACCTGGGTGGATTCTAATTCTAGGAATTCAAATTGCATTTTACCTGTTGATTTTATGCGTAGGAATCCAGATGCGACAGGCTGAGTGCTCTGTAAAGACTAAAATACGCAACTGACATGTAAAGTTGCAATATTCGCCCGGATACAGCTGGCTGAATGGCGTTTATGTTTTGTTTTGTTTACTTCAGCAACACAGTTGTAGCCTACCCTAACAGCTATTATTAGGTTTGTGAAGAGCAGTGGGGCCCCGACTGCACAGTGACAGTGCATACAAAACCGGGAAAATGGCTTTCTACCAGC
>OY757543.1:5519779-5530013 GCA_963584105.1 Alviniconcha strummeri
CAATCTCCATGCTGATGGATTTGCCTGAGATAATACGCAATCATATCTAGAAAAGAAACAACAATTGCAAGAACAACAGCAAATTCTGTCACTCCCTGGAACATCAATGTATTTCTCAGAAGTCTTCTATATAGTGATTACATATCATCATAATTATGACTCAGTCTTAACATCCATCCATCCATGAATAAAATTGGTCATTCATTCATTCATTCATGCAGTCAAAAAAAAAAAAAAAAAAAAAAAAAGGGACTGCATATTAATGTTTGATTCAGTAAGTGGAAGGATGTTTCAATCAATCAGCCAGTCAGTCAGCAATCAGTCAGCCAGTGAGTTGATGAATCTTTTCACCCATTCAAAAACTTGCCAGTCTATTCTGGTACCCATTCACCTCCTTGAAAAAGTAGTTTGTTTTGTACAAAGCCAGACTAAATTTGTACACTATAAGAAGAAATGTTGCAATCAATTAGTATGATTTAAAAAAAGAAAAGAAACTGGGGATACTGTTGTATTTAACAAAAACAGTAAATCATGTATTATTAGTACTGTAGTGTCATGACATAACGCATAGCATCTAGCTGCTTACTGTTCAGAACGTGAAGGAAGACCCATCCTCTAACAAGTTTCCAGCATCTTGTGGAATTTCTGTGAGAAATCCCAAAACCTGCATTGAACAGGTAAAAGATGTACTGTCCATTTCCATGTTGTTTCAGCTTCTTGGAGATTCAGCACAGGTGAGTCAATGGACAGTTATTTTTCATCTGCAGACAACACACTTGTCCATGGACACATGAAACAAACCAAGGAATCTGACCACAGTCACAATACAAGGTACAATAGCCTACAGGTATTTTGTCCCATGGCAGTTATGAAAACGTCTTGGAGGAAAGCGTGGCGGATAGTTCTGTAGCTCTCAACTGCATCCTCTCATCTCTTTTGCCATAATACTTGATCCTGCCTGTAGACAGGTTACTTGGTTACCTTATTTTTTATTACCCAGTCAACCACAAAGGTCAGTTCAGGGCAAAAACACAGTTCATTAAACCACAAGTCTGATTCACTGGTCACTACACATGTCACAACATGAACATCAGGAAAGGCTGACCAAAGGTAGTTGAAACAACCATGATGGCAGAAGATAGGCAGAATTCTTGGCAGTAGGTGAAGCATGTGAGGCTACAGCCTAACCGCTTTAAAGAGGGACATATGACAACTGCTGACTCTCTGCAGAGGGGACTTCAATTTCTGTGTCCACAATACACAAGACTGTGTATGGAAATGACACACAGTTGTGGCAATAGTCCAATCACTTTTGTCCATTTGAGATTATTACGACCTCTGAGATCAACACAGTGCCACTGCAGATTTTTGTCCTGAGGTGCACGTCAAGAATTGCAGCCTGTGCTCAGCATAACCTGAACACCATCCCATTGGTAAACCGGACAGTGCAAAATGTGTCAAACAAACACGCTGTCATGTACAATAAGCAACTAGTGTGCGCCTTGCTTTTGCTTAGCAATCTCGTCACTTGATCACCGTGTCACCATGTCTGTTCAATCTTCATGTATGACCATGCAAAACACAACTTGTGTCCTCATGAAACTTGATCTGAAGCTGTTTTTTCTTGTTAGTTTCTTGTCGCAGAAGAGAGGATGAGGCATGAAGACAAAGAGAGGAGGGTCTCCACTGATCAAGTTTCGCGCTATTCCGAGAAGTGTTTATAGGATGTAGACTAGTCTCAAGTCAGCAACGAGTAAAGTTTTGCATTGTTCTCTGAATCGTGTGCTGGATCTGGAGCCTCAACCGAGCAAAGGAGCATACAGTTTCGCATTTTTTCATGATCTTAAATATATATGATCTAGTGTAAATAAAAACAATAGTAACACCACATTCTGTTCAGAATTTTCGGCTTTCTTGAAACCTTTCTCAGTGAACTGTGACTGAAGAATGCTGATCTTAAATATGATTTGAGCTCATCTTAACTGCACAGCAAATAAGTTTCAAGCTATTCTCAGCATCGTCTGTTTCCACTGAACACCGAGTAAGTTCTACACCATTCTCAGATCAGTCCAGCGCATGTTGACAATGCCTGTACATCTAATGGAAGCTGACCTGAGAACCAGCCAACCAACTACGACAGTAAAAGTGCAAATCCGGGGTCACAGGTTCGGTCCCTAAAACCAGGCAGAAAGCAGTGTCCTTGACGTACGAAGCGTCGCGTGCTGACCCTGTTGCTCTCTGCTTCAGGCACGCAATGATCATGCACTGAAGTCCTGCAGCTGCAGTTCAGAACAGCGGCTTGTACAGAGCAAGGAGAAGGACACTCCCTGGACGGCTTGGCGTTTCCAGCAGCGGGCAAGTCCTCTGAGGCTGGAATTTGTCACACCATCCACGTACGCACGTCATTTTTCTTTTCAAACTGTCACATTTTCCTGGCATCTGTAGACAGGTGTTCGGGAATAGGGTGGGGGAGGGGGTGGGAGAGGGAGACGTCACAGATATTCTGTAATATACTCTGAAAGGGTGACCTAGCTAGAAAAGGTGACGAAGTTCATGCCTGAAGGTGAGGTAGCTGACACCACATAATGACGTCGGTGACGCCTAAAGGGGTGACCTAGGTAGACATGGTGACGTCGATGGCGCTTTAAGGGTGACCAGCTAGTCAGGGTGACCCAGTTGACACCCGAAGAAGTGACAAAGCTGGCCATGGTGACGTAACTGACGCCTGATGGGGTGACCTAGTTAGACATGGTGACGTCGCTGACACCTGAAGGGGTGACCTAGGCAGACATGATGACGTCGATGGCGCTTTAAGGGTGACCAGCTAGTCAGGGTGACGCAGTTGACACCCGAAGGGGTGACCTAGCTGGCCATGGTGACGAGTTGATGCCTGATGGGGTGACCTAGTTAGACATGGTGACGTCGTTGACGCCTGAAGGTCTGACCTAGCGAGAAAATGTGACACAGTCAACGTCTGAAAATGCGATCTAGCTGGACAAAGTGACGCAGTTCACGCTCGAAGACGTGACCAAACCGGACAAGGTAACGTACTCAGCCTCCCAGAAGGTCTGATCTACAGCCACACAAGGTGACGCATGTCAATGCCTGCCGAAGACGTGACCTGGCCAAAGACCCTGACGATGTCATCGCATGAGGCGCGTGACCTCGGCAGAAAAGGTGACGCAGCGATCACCTGAAGCCGTGACCCAGCCGGAAAAAAAACACAGTAGACGTGTGCAGGTGCGACTGACGCAGCCAAAGAGGGTGCAGCGCTCAACGCCTGAAGGCACAGGTCCGGCAGCAATAGTTGTTGATGGCGCGGCGCTTGCATGCCCCGGGGTTGACGGTGACCAGACCTCGGCAGTACTCCACGTTGATGTCCGGCTGGTTCTCGCGACACCGACCTGCAAGCAGAATGCCGTGTGCAAGGCCCAGTTACGTTAACCCTTGTTGAGGGGAATAATAATGATAAATAATAATAATAATAATTCTTATAAAGCGCTATTCTTCAACCAGAGTTAAACTTACTGCGCTGTACAAACATCTTATTACAAAAACCACATTAACATATATTTCAGCAAACAAAACCTTAAAAATATAACCAGTAATTAGTTACAGTCTCACTTGGAGTCTCAGCCAAAATAATGCTAAAAACAACAAAGGTCGCAAAATCTGTTTTTCATTTTTTCTTTGCATTGACAAACGGATTTTTGTTGTTGTTGATTTTTTTTATTATACTTTTTTTGTTTGTTGTTGTTTTCAGTTTAAATGAAAACCAACTAGTACTTCCCGGTCTGTTTACTGACAACAAGAAGAAGAAGATGAAGAAGAAGAGGGGAAACACGAAGAAAAAAGAAAGAACATATAAGAAAAGTGAAGATTGTGTCAGAGAGCAATAAGTTACAACAAACATTATAATCTTACAAAATGATGACTGTTCCCTGTATAGCCTCTCTCTGTCTGTCTGTTTCTCTGTCTGTCTGTCTGTCTGTCTGTCTGTGTCTGTCTGTCTGTCTGTCTCTCTTACACACGCATAAGGGCGCCCACCGATCCACCCACGAGCGCGCACACACACACGCACGCACGCATGCGCACACTCTCTCTCTCTCTCTCTCTCTCTCTCTCTCTCTCTCTCTCTCTCTCTCTCTCTCTCTCTCTCTCTCTCACACACACACACACACACACACACACACACACACACACACACACACACACACACACACACATATACAGAGTAGGAAGAAGCACGGCTGAAGGAGGAGCACAAAGGCTGAAGGAAGAGGGGTGGGGGGGGGGGGGGAGGCTGGAGGAAGAGCAAGGCTGAAGGAGGAAAGACCAAGGCTGAAGGAAGAGCAAGACTGAAAAAAAGAGGCCAGACTGAAGGAAGGAAGAGCAATGCTGAAGGAAGGAAGAGCAAGGATGAAGGAGGGAAGACCAAGGCTGAAGGAAGAGCAAGGCTGAAGGAAGAGCAAGGCTGAAGAAAGAGGCCAGACTGAAGGAAGGAAGAGCAAGGCTGAAGGAAGCAAGAGCAAGGCCGAAGGAAGAGCAAGACTGAAGGAAGGAAGACGAAGGCTGAAAGAAACAACAGCAAGGCTGAAGGAAGAAGACGACAGACAGACGGACATCTAGACAGACGGACATTCAGACAGACGGACATCTAGACAGACGGAAGCCCACCTTTCCGCCTGGACTTGTTCCGCGGCCTGGACCTTCCGCGGCCCGATCGGAACCTGTGGCGTCTGCGCAGCTGCTCTCGCCTGGCCTTGCTGGGCCGCCCCACCCTCCCGCGAATCATGGACTGCGGCACGGTGGGGATGGTGTTGTCCAGGTCCCGCTGGCCGCCGCTCAGCCGCGACTGGGAGCTGCCGGGCACCAGCACGCGCGACGGGCCTGTGGGGGACGTGGTGGAGGAGGTGGGCGACGGGGTCCGGGTCGGGTGGCGCCGGCGGTTGGCTCTGGACGTCAGGTCCTGGATGACGGAGTTGGCCTGGCACTCGCCCAGGTGGCAGGACTGGAACAGAGGAAAAGAACGCGTGATACGAGGGCCGGCAAACGAGAGCTTGGTGACGGCGCACAGCCAGACTCCTTGGTCTCCACTGTGCAGGTCGTTTTGTACCCAATAGACTGCTGCTGAGTCTCCACTTTGCAGGTCGTTTCTTACCCGATAGCTTGCTGCCGAGTCTCCACTTTGCAGGTCGTTTCGTACCCAGTAGCTTGCCGCTGATATTGTCGACAGAAAAATGGAGACAGCACAAAGCACACGCACGCACGCACGCACCGCTACTTGCTAAACGAGCGGTAATGGAAAAGGTGGAATTTCTGGCAGTAGGTGAAGCATGTTCTGCCTACACTTATACTCTACATACTCTGACATATTCAGTCTAGGCTGTAAAACAGAAACTAGGTTCTCATCAGAAAGGACTTTAACTTATGGGCGTGGGTTTGGGGGGCGGGGGCGGGTGGATGCGCTGCGGGGGTATGGGGGGGGGGGGGCATGTTTGGAGTGCCTGTGGGACTGGACACTGGGGTGACGGGACGTTGTGGTGACGGGATGTTATGATGAGGGATGTTATGGTGACGGGATGTTGCGGTGACGGGACGGGACGGGACGTTGTGGTGACGGGATGAGACGTTGTGGTAACGGGACGGGACAGGACGTTGCGGGGACGGGACGTTGTGGTGACTGAACGGGACGTTGTGGTGACGGGATGGGACGTTGTGGTGACTGGACGTTGAAGTGACTGAACGGGACGTTGTGGTGACGGGATGGGACGTTGTGGTGACGGGACGTTGAAGTGACTGAACGGGACGTTGTGGTGACGGGACGTTGAAGTGACTGAACGGGACGTTGTGGTGACTGGACGTTGAAGTGACTGAACGGGACGTTGTGGTGACGGGACGTTGAAGTGACTGAACGGGACGTTGTGTTGACTGGACGTTGAAGTGACTGAACGGGACGTTGTGTTGACGGGACGTTGAAGTGACTGAACGGGACGTTGTGGTGACGGGACGTTGAAGTGACTGAACGGGACGTTGTGGTGACTGAACGGGACGTTGTGGGGACTGAACGGGACGTTGTGGGGACTGAACGGGACGTTGTGGTGACGGGATGGGACGTTGTGGTGACTGGACGTTGAAGTGACTGAACGGGACGTTGTGGTGACGGGATGGGACGTTGTGGGGACTGAACAGGACGTTGTGGTGACTGAACGGGACGTTGTGGGGACTGAACGGGACGTTGTGGGGACTGAACGGGACGTTGTGGTGACTGAACGGGACGTTGTGGTGACTGAACGGGACGTTGTGGGGACTGAACGGGACGTTGTGGTGACTGAACGGGACATTGTGGGGACTGAACGGGACGTTGTGGTGACGGGACGTTGAAATGACTGAACGGGACGTTGTGGGGACTGAACGGGACGTTGTGGGGACTGAACGGGACGTTGTGGGGACTGAACGGGACGTTGTGGGGACTGAACGGGACGTTGTGGTGACTGGACGTTGAAGTGACTGAACGGGACGTTGTGGGGACTGAACGGGACGTTGTGGGGACTGAACGGGCCCTTGTGAACTCACCTTGCCCTGACTGCAGGGAGTGCCTGGCAGCGCCGTGAGGTAGGAGTTGGTGCGACACGCCCCGTGCCTCTCGTTGGGGTCTCGGCACCACAGCTGGCCGCACACCACCTCCACATCACCCTCCTGCACACAGCACAACCACGCCAACACACTCAGTCAACCGTCTCGTCTTCTCAACACACAGCTGGCCGCACACCACCTCCACATCACCCTCCTGCACACAACACAACCACGCCAACACACTCAGTCAACCGTCTCGTCTTCTCAACACAGCTGGCCGCACACCACCTCCACATCACCCTCCTGCACACAGCACAACCACGCCAACACACTCAGTCAACCGTCTCGTCTTCTCAACACACAGCTGGTCGCACACCACCTCCACATCACCTCCACATCACCCTCCTGCACACAGCACAACCACGTAAAAACACACTCAGTCAACGGCCTCACCTTCTCTACACACACCTTTTTGTCCAACAGGCTGTCCAAGACATCACGATAAATGGGTTAAACCGGGGGATTAAAACAACAACAACATGTTTCATTGATTATTTGGGGTGGAATTTTGAAGTAAGGAAATAAGTAAGGTGCTTAACGTCCACGGAAACCGTAAGGCTTATTAGGGACGGGGACAAGAGGGGGAAGGGGGTACGGAGGTGGGGGAAGAGGGAGATTATATACCTATCGCTACACTCTCACCACCAGAATGACTCCTGCATTAAGATGGGCAGCGATGAGAGACATTTTAATGTTTCATTGATTGTGAGGGACAAAGTCACAAGACAATGTCCACAGACCACAACTTTTGAAGAGCAAGGAGAGCCGAAGCGGATTCGAACCGAGGTCACTCTGCTTACCAGCCTAACGCCTTACCGCTAGGCCAAACCGGCTCACGAATTTTGAAATGGAGTTTAGTGCCGAAGCTGGAAATTGCGATATCATTCGATCGTAAACAAACACAATTCTACAAATACACTGTTTGAAGACAAACTAGCAACGCGAGCGCAACAATAGCAGAAACTCTTGTCCTCGTTCTTTGTACATCGTGTTATTTTATTTATTTATTATCAAGAAAAAAACCCGGATGTTTTGCTTATGTACCATCTCAGACAACATGAGCGGCCGAAAGAACAAATTATTTGAAAGGCTGTTTGAACGACAGGGGCAGAGAAAGGGAAGCAACCACTGAGAGCTTACTTACATTGCAGAATGTCGCTTTCGGCCCGTAGATAAGCTGGCAATGTTGATCAAGGGAAATAATCTTTCCCGGCGGCATCCTCTGCAAGTCGTACTTGTAGAACACGGTAGGAGTGTCACGAACACACGCCGCTTTCTTGGACCTGCAACAGTGTAGGGCAAGTTGCAGTGCGAGTTGTTGTTGTTGTTGTTGTTGGCGGTGGTGGTGTTGGTGTTGGTAGCTTTTATATAGTGGCTGTTTTGCGCTCTCGACTGATCAGACTCACTGCGCTCGCATGTCAGGTGACTACTGACATGAGTGACTAGCTTTTTATAGCACGTTTCAGTTGAATATCCACCGAAGTGGTGTACTTACAGCGCTGGCATGGCTGGTGCCACGTGAAACTGCTTCCGTCGCGGCGCAAGTTCTGTGTACACCATACAACCATGCACTGACTATGTCACTTCATGCAAAGCCACATACGTGAGGTGCAGACGCGTTTAGCTCTGCCACTCGTCAGTGCACATGTGGCAGAATGACCCGGATCTTTCGCGTGCTACTGCGGTCACACGGGGGCGGAACGGATACTGATTTTTTGTGTGTGTGTCAGCCCGCAACTGCCATTGTCCCGTCAGTCATAGGATTCCACCCTGGCTGGCTAGTCAGTCTTCAGGACCGGGTCTTCAGGCAGCCGACTCCCGTCCAGGCCCAGCCACGTAAAATCAGAGATTCGATCAAAACTACTTTGTGTCTGATATGTCACCCCGACAGTCAGTTGAGGCCGGACATGAAGCCTCCACAGAGTTATACATCGCATCAAAAGCAACAGTTCCAGAGGCAGCAAGAGGCAACCTCAGCCTCAGTCACACGCACGCACGCACATACTGTGACACCACACACACATACTGACACCACACACACACACACACACACACACACACACACACACACACACACACACACACACACACACACACACACACACACACACACACACAACAGTTCCAGAGGCAGCAAGAGGCAACATCATCCACACTTGACACGCACGCACGCACACACTGTGACACACTACACACACACACACACACACCGCCACCCACCACCACCACCGCCACACCACGCCACACACATACAGAGGCATGGAATGACTGGTCGGTAAGGACTCACCGTAGCAATTTCTTCATCTGTTTGACGGAGCATCGGGAAAAGAAGAAAGCGTTTCTCAGTCTGTCCAGCTTGTTGGTGGCCACCGGCGCCATGACGTAGTTTCCGTCGCTCGGACAGCTCTCAAAGCCGGGGTCCCCGTCATGGACTGAGCCTAGACTGCACACGGTAATACACACTGACTTACAAACAACACCTTGCTAGAGAGAGAGAGAGAGGGGGGGGGGGGGGGAGAGAGAGAGATGTGGCAGTGTGTGTGCAGGTGTGTGTTTTAGTGTGTATGTGTGTGTGTGCGTGCGTGCGTGCGTGCCTGCGTGCGTGTTTGTGTGTGTGTGTGTGTGTGTGTGTGTGTGTGTGTGTGTGTGTGTGTGTGTGTGTGTGTGTGTGTGTGTGTGTGTGTGTGTGTGACGGCGTATGCATGTGTGTCAGTGTAAGTGTGTGTGTGTGTGTGTGTGTGTGTGTGTGTGTGTGTGTGTGTGTGTGTGTGTGTGTGTGTGTGTGTGTGTGTGTGTGTGTGTGTGTGACGGCGTATGCATGTGTGTCAGTGTAAGTGTGTGTGTGTGTGTGTGTGTGTGTGTGTGTGTGTGTGACGGCGTGTGCATGTGTGTCAGTGTAAATGTGTGACAGTGTGTGTGTGTGTGTGTGTGTGTGTGTGTGTGTGTGTGTGTGTGTGTGTGTGTGTGTGTGTGTGTGTGTGTGTGTACCTGTGAGCCAATTCATGGGTAGCCACTTTGACACACTGGAAGTCTCCTCTGTCGGAGACAATGGACACGGAGTTCCCGTGCTCTATGTCACAGATCGCATTCAGATAGGCCTTTCCTGCAACAAACGCAGCATTTACACCTTCTGAATCAGCAATAGTGTGCTCAGACATGATGCCCGAGAAAAAAGACCCATCTTTACTTAACACGGGCAGAAATAAGCGTAGATCATTCCTGCCTACTCTCTGAGGCCTCTGTTCTCTAACCAGAGTTCTACTTCGCGCCCTCTCTTCATTCCTCCCTCAAACACGCATGCGCACGCACACACGCACGCGCGCACACAAACACATACACACACGCACGTACACACGCACACACACGCACGCACACATTGACACGCACGCACGCGCGCGCGCGCGCACACACACACAAACACACAAAACACACACACACACACACACACCACACACACACACACACACACACCACACACACACACACACCACACACGCAAAAGAGTCAAGCAAACTCAGTACTATGCATGTACAGTCACTACACACCCATAATGGCGTGCTCGAAAGCAGTGACAAATGTAACTACAACTGCGAAATCT
>OY757543.1:5530213-5541954 GCA_963584105.1 Alviniconcha strummeri
CACACACTCACCCCCTCTCTCTCCTCTCTCTCACTCTCTCTCCCCCTCTCTCCCCCCCTCCCTCTCTCTCTCTCACACACACACACTCCCCCTTTCTCTCCCTCTCTCTCGCCTTCTCTCTCCCTCTCTCTCCTCTCTCTCTCTCTCCCTCGCTCGCTCTATCTCCTCCCTCTCCCCCTCACTCTCCCCCCCTCATATCTCCCCTCTCTGTCCCTCCCCCTCTCTCTCTCCCTCCCCGCCCCATCATCTCTCCCTCCTTCTCTCTGTCCCCCCCCCCCTCTCTCCTATCCCTCCCTCTCTCTCTCTCCACCCTTCCTTCCCTTTCTTCGCCCCCCTCTCTCTCTCCATCCTTCCCTCCCTCTCTTCGCCCCTCCCTCCCTCCCTCTCTCTCTCTCTCTCACGTAGACTTGGCGGCCACTGACTGGCCGGCAGACCGTTGCCCCGGGCAGAGGAGGCGAGTAGTCAGTGCCGCGGGGCCACACTACACGCTACTTGTTTACAGGTAAAGAATAAACGAGCGAACGTGGGGGACGCCGGACCTCCCTCTTTAGAAGGTCCGCTCAAAGTGCTCGCCAGTGCAAAAGACTAAGAACCCTTCTTCCCGCTGTATGCTACAGCAATAAGCACAGACTGTCTGGAACCATTCTTTGAAGGTCTCAGTCTCTCATACTCTCAGCCATACACAAATACTGGGGAAGGAGAGAGAGAGAGAGAGAGAGAGAGAGAGAGAGAGAGAGAGAGAGAGAGAGAGAGAGAGAGAGAGAGAGAGAGAACTTCAGTACTTATGGATAGTAGCGTTAGGTCCATTTGGACCTATTTAACACCAGTCCCTGCTATACTACAAACACAAATAAACACGACAATACCACACACAAATATTATAGAGAGAGAGAGAACAAAAAAGCAAAAAACAAAAACAAAAAAACAAAAAAGAGGGAGAGAGAGGCCAGCCAATTCCGTGTTGCATGTTACGCTTAATTGGTATCACAATCGGAACTTCTGATAGGGAAAAGCACAACGACGTATTCGCGGATTCGCGGAGAACAAAATGAATAAATTAAAACTGCTGTAAGGGTCACGTGTGCTACGTTTACCGACATAAAACACAGCCGAATCTGGCTGGCACGCACACCCTGTCAAAATGAATGCGTCCAGAAACACGAGAGACTGAGAGGGAGAGGTAGGAACGAAAGAAAAACAAAAACATTGACAGCATGATCTTATTTTGGTCTCAGCCTGGCATTTCGTCGTAACTTCCTAAACCTCTCTTAGAGAAACGAAGCCAGCAGGACATAAAGACGTTAGTCACTGTACAGCAAACGGAAGATAAATGACGCCATGTTGGCAAAGTGACGCTGATGAGGGTCATAAAACTGTGTTCCAGTGCTCCAATCACAGGAGCGAGAGCTGCCTACGGTCGGCGCTGTGCCGAATAACAGCACGTGAAACACGGTAATTAGAGTTACAAGTGTCTTAAACTGCCCTTTTCAGTAGCTACTATACCTGCATTTATTTGCTCTCTCTCTCTCTCTCTCTCTCTCTCTCTCTCTCTCCTCTCTCTCTCTCTCTCTCTCTCTCTCTCTCTCTCTCCTAAACCTGCATTTGTTTGCTCTCTCTCTCCCCCTCTCTCTCTCCTAAACCTGCGTTTGTTTGCTCTCTCTCTCTCTCTCTCTCTCTCTCTCTCTCTCTCTCTCTCTCTCTCTCTCTCTCTCTCTCTCTCGCGCGCGCGCGCGCGCGCGCACGCGCGCGAACGTAGCAATTAGCCGTCGGTGACAAATAGAGCACATCGCTCGAGTGCCACAGATTCTGTTCTAAACGTGTGATCCAAAAAGTGGTCCGCTTCCACCCATTTTACTAAACCGCAATGTTTACATTCTCACGACCCCAAGACGGTTTCAGACGCGATATATATACGTGTCCCACACAACTGCTGCGTGCGTCGTGCAGCGTGCTGCATGCAGTCTCAACGAGACATACATAAAAAATAATTTTAAAAAAGAAAGAAAAAGGGGGGGGGGGGGGGGAAGGAGCAAAAATACAACAGTGACAGGAACGTCAGGACAGTACGGAGCGGGTGAAAATGCACACCTTGCCGTAATCCTTTCACTGCCTCAGCCTGTAAAATTTCCGGGCTAAAAAGTGCTAACACGGGTCTGCAAAAAGCATATTTCTGCAGTCCTAGAACGCATCTTCTTTCGATGCTATTCACTTTGAATGAAACCCTTTCACAGACTAATGCAAAAAGGAAAAAGAAAAAAGATGGATGATTTCGAATTTAGCATTTTTATTGGACTTTTTCAAGCGGCGACTTCGTGGCAGTGAAAGGGTTAAACGCCCGAGTCCCTAAACACAGCTCGTAGCGTGTTGCACGTGCCAGAGCGGAGAGTGACCTGTTGGCAGCGTTGTTGCTGCCACCCTTCATCTTGTCCCTCGTCACCTGACTGATGAAACCGACAGGTGCTGCTTCCCTGCCGACACCTTCTGACCTACATAGGGAGCCTTACACTTTACCGGTATCTGTGAGCCGGTTTGGCCTAGCGGTAAGGCGTCAGGCTTGTAAGCAGAAGGACCTCGGTTCGATTCCGCTTCGGCTCTCGTTTCTCTTCAAAAAGGTTGTGGTTTGTGGACACTGTCTTGTGACTTTGTCCCTCACAATTAATGACACATTAAAATGGCTCTCTTCGCTGCCCACCTTAATGCAGGAGTCATTCTGGTGGTGACAGTGTAGCGATAGGTATATAATCTCCCTCTCCCCCCACATCCGTACCCCCTCCACCCTCCCTTCTCCCCGTACCTAATTAGCCTTGTGGTTTCTGTGGACGTTAAGCACCATGTTGACTTACTTACCGGTATTTGCGTGATAAACTGGTATATATTTCAGTACCGTATTTACTGAGTGCACAGATGTTGGTGGCCAGTTGTAGGGGTTTACAATGAACACCATCGGTTCGTTACCTCTTGGATTTTCTGTAGCCAGCTGAACAGCAAGGGGCCCCGAGAAAAACCTGAACGTCCAGTGGGTTTGGTTTTCCGTCAGTATTCGGATATTTTTAGCTACGTATAGTCAGGAAATTTGACGTAGGCTACCGGAAAAGATTTGATTGTTCAAATTCTGTTGATTGTTCAGCTACGTATATTCAGGAAATTGGACGTACCGAAAAATATTTATATTTCAAATTCCGTTGATTCAGTGTTTAACTACGTATATTCAGGAAAGTGGACGTACCGAAAAAGATTTGATTGTTCAAATTCCGTTGATTCAGTGTTTAACTACGGATATTCAGGAAACTGGAGGTACCGGAAAAGATTTTATTGTTAAATTTTTTAAAATTCTGTTGATCGTTTACTAAAATGCCCGTATGCATTAATATACCATCTACATATTTTACTTCGAGAACTGTAGGCCTATTATTATTATTATCGTTGTCATCATCATCGTCATCATCATCATCATCATTGTGACGTGTCTGACCCAGAGAACGGCAAGCGAGCACGCCCTGTCAGCGAGCGTGTCAGTGGACACTCTGATGCCTACAGGCCGCTTCCTACTTCACACTATGTCTCATCAGCACGTCGCAGTAAGCCTGGCAGTGGCGCAGCAGCAGCAGCAGCAGCACACGGAGCTTTTGCCGCTGGCCTTGCCCGTGGCAACGCAGGCCCGGACTCGGGAGGGAACGCCAGCTCGTTCATTATGTCTTTGTTGTTGGGCCAAGAGCGCTGGGCACGCGGACCGTGCGCCTGGCATCCGACCTGCAACCCCTCGGGCCGTGCCACGGGGTTGTCTGCAATCGGTGCTAATGGGTCATTCTGTCGCCGCTCCTTTGCCCCTCTGTCGCCGGCCCCCGCACTGCCACAGCTAAGCGCTGCCACAGGCGCTGCCGGGGACCGTTGGAGCCGCGCCAATACCCTCCGCACAGCCAGCGGCCAGGGAAGCTTCACAACACCCTCCATACAGCGGGCTTCACAGCACCCTCCGCACAGCCAGCGGCCAGGGAAGCTTCACAACACCCTCCATACAGCGGGCTTCACAGAACCCTCCGCACAGCGGGCAGCCAGGGAAGCTTCACAACACCCTCCATACAGCGGGCTTCACAACACCCTCCATACAGCGGGCTTCACAACACCCTCTATACAGCGGGCTTCACAGAACCCTCCGCACAGCGGGCAGCCAGGGAAGCTTCACAACACCCTCCATACAGCGGGCTTCACAACACCCTCCGCACAGCGAGAGAAGCTTCACAACACCCTCCGCACAGCGAGAGAAGCTTCACAGCACCCTCCGCACAGCGAGAGAAGTTTCACAACACCCTCCGCACAGCGAGAGAAGCTTCACAACACCCTCCGCACAGCGAGAGAAGTTTCACAACACCCTCCGCACAGCGGGCTTCACACACCCTCCGCACAGCGGGCTTCACACACCCTCCGCACAGCGGGCTTTACAACACCCTCCGCACAGCGAGAGAAGCTTCACAACACCCTCCGCACAGCGGGCTTTACAACACCCTCCACACAGCGGGCTTTACAACACTCTCCGCACAGCGGCCTTCACAACACCCTCCACACAGCGGGCAGCAAGGGAAACTTTACAACACCCTTCACACAGTGGGCAGCAGGGAAATTTCACAACACCCTCCACACAGGCAGCGGAGGGTGGGGTGGGGTGGGGGATTACACAACAGCTACCACTATGACAGCAGGGTGGAGACTACGCCACTGTTGGATACAGCATTTCTCCACCTAGACTATAAGGAACACTACCTTATCACCAAACACTGGATGAGCCGCAGGTGTGGTTAGCTGAGGAACGCTAACAAACAAGCAAAACGCTTCAGAGAGGATTGCCGACACTGAAGTACAGTGGTTTAGTAGGGTAGGTAGGTAGGTAATTTGGTGTTTTACGCCCAGTCGGCCATTACGGTTATTGGGCGATTCAGCGAAGCTGGTTTGCTAGAGTGAATGCGCTTTGTAATCTTTCGCGAAAGAAGTCGCGAGAGGTCGCAGCGCACTTCCGGGCCGATTTCTGAGTAGGCGTTGCTTCACGCTGTGTATAACAGTGGAAGTTGAAATTAGAATTGCGAAGCAGTACAAATGCCAATATTGTTGCAGTTGCAAAAATTACCGTGGAAAGGGGATGGAGGGTGAACAAAAAGTGTCTCTGCGTCGTTTTTGGCCTGATCAGAAGATCGCGAGTTCGTAGAAAAAAATGCGTTTTTGGGCATCCCAAAGCACGAGCAACAAGTTATTGCTTATTTCCAGACACATTATGACTACGTGCCTCAAAAAATGCCGTTGGCAGTGTAAAATTCGCAAATTCACTGTCACCGCCTTCCATTGTGAAGAAAGTACGCAACGGAAGTAAAAGCAGCCAAGGGACTTAAGCGATGCCGGGCAAAAGTCAAGGGAGTTAACAACCCTGCCTGAATCGCCCAATACCAGGGCGACGGTTTAGTAGGGAGTCCAAACGTTTGCATCAATTCTCAAACAAGACGTGCAACAAAATCAATCAGCTTCCAAGGAAGACATCGACAAAGTTCTCGCTGTTCCAGCACGATCTAATAAACTCTCGAAGAAGACACGGACAAAGCCTGCGTTTTTTCAACAAAATACAATCAACTCCCAAGGAAGACGTGGACAAAAGAAACTCTGTTCCAACACAATCCAGACAACTCAAGAAAGACACGAACAAAGCCATCGCTATTCCAACAAAATCCGATCAATTCTCAAGGAAGACCCACCCTAATATAACCTTCCTGGTCGACTAGGCGTACAAAATCAAGTTACTTACTTACTCAAGGAAGACATGGGCAAAACCAACTTTGTTCCAATCAATTCTCAAAGAAGACAAAGCCAACGCTATTCCAATAAAAACCTGTCAACTCTCAAAGAAGATATGGACAAAGCCAACAATCAGTTCTCAAAGAAGACTGACAAGACCAACGCTATTCCCATAAAATCCAGTCAACTCCCCAGGAAGATATGGACAAAGCCAGAGCTATTCTAACAAAGTCCAATCAAATCACAAGGAAGGCACGGGGATTGCCTCGCTGTTTTGTCAAACAAAGTAAGTAACTTGGTGTTTTACGCCCAGTCAAACAAACAAAGAAGCAAAGGTCAACCAGAATAAAGTTCACCACGAGGGTGATGAGTGTGACAGTCTCGTTCTTACCTCCGCTACGAGAATTCCTGAGATACTGACGCTGATGGACAGCCGACGATCTTCGATGGTCTGGAAGCGCTCATCCATCTGAAACAACGTGGATGCAACTGTCAGTGCCTGTAGCGAAAACTTCCTTATACTTTTCTTGCCTACAACAATGTGTTTCGTATGTTATGCCACATGTGCGTATAGCAATGATCAAATCAGGCTGATTAATATCATTCATGTGAATATCAACTGTCAAACGAAACAATTATGTCAGTATAGAACACGTACAACTGACTGAACTTTATTATACAAGGATTCGGCAGGGACAACCCGTCCCTGATAAAATTACACACACTTAAACGGTGATATGAATATTAAAATAATAATGATTATTACAACAGAATATCCTAATAATGGAGAGAGGAAAACCATAGCATGTCAACCAGTCAAGTGATCAAGGAAACGACACGTGATCAAGACGGTGGACCGCCCATGAGAGCTAGGTGTCAATGGTGGTCAGGGTTTCAAATAAAGAATGGGTGTTGTGCATGCCTACTGCTCATATGAGCTCCAAAAAGGTCTCTTGGAAAACCATGCCGGGAAAATCCGATTTTGACTCAGCATTCCTTTTTAACCTATATCAGTGTGTTTGGGACAAATGAATTAGGACTACGTACAAATGTTATATAATAATGGATAGCTCTTTTAAAGCGATTTTTGTTGTTGTTGCAAAAAACAAACAAAAACTCAATGCGGCAGCACACACCATTCACACGCATATATTCACGTAGACATACACATAATCTAATGTCACGGGAATGATCTATCTAGGTTTGTGAAAAGGTCTGTTTAAAGAGGAAAGCCTTGAGCTGGGTTCTGAACTCAGACAGAGTGGGGAGATTTCGTAGACTGGTAGACAGCGAATTCCAGACAAATGGAGCGATCAAATTGAACGAGCACTCGAGCACAGCAAAAGATTTCAAATTACGTTACGGAATTTTCAAAAGCTCGCTTGAGCATCGGATGGTACGTGATGCTTGATATGTGCAGTGCGAAGGTGAAAGGTAAGACTAGGTGAGCGTCCTGTCGAAGTGATAAGCTGAAAAGTAAGATTCGGTGAGCGTCCGGTCGAGGTGATAAGCTGAAAGGTAAGACTAGGTGAGCGTCCTGTCGAGGTGATAAGCTGACAGGTAAGACCAGGGGAGCGTCCTGTCGAAGTGATAATCTGACACAGTGACAGGTAATACTAGGAGAGCGTCTTGTCGATGTGATAATCTGACACATTGACAGGTGAGCGTCCTGTCGAAGTGATAAGCTGAAAGGTGAAACTAGGTGAGCGTCCTGTCGAAGTGATAAGCTGAAAGGTAAGACTAGGTGAGCGTCCTGTCGAAGTGATAAGCTGACAGGTAAGACTAGGTAAGCGTCCTGTCGAAGTGATAAGCTGAAAGGTAAGACTAGGTGAGCGTCCTGTCGAAGTGATAAGCTGAAAGGTAAGACTAGGTGAGCGTCCTGTCGAAGTGATAAGCTGAAAGGTAAGACTAGGTAAGCGTCCTGTCGAAGTGATAAGCTGAAAGGTAAGACTGGATGAGCGTCCTGTCGAGGTGACAAGCTGAAAGAGTGTACTGTCGAAGCGATAAGCTGAAAGGTAAGACTAGGAAAATATCCAGTCGAGGTGATAAGCTGACAGGTAAGACTAGGTGAGCGTCCGGTCGAGGTGATAAGCTGACAGGTAAGACTAGGTGAGCGTCCGGTCGAGGTGATAAGCTGAAAGGTAGGACTAGGTGAGCATCCTGTCGAGGTGATAAGCTGAAAGAGTGTACTGTCGAAGTGGTAAGCTGAAAAGTAAGACTAGGTGAGCGTCCTGTCGAGATGATAAGCTGAAGCGATAAGCTGAACGGTAAGACTAGGTGAGCGTCCTGTCGAGATGATAAGCTGAAAGAGAGTGTACTGTCGAAATGATAAGCTGAAAGGTAAGACTAGGTGAGCGTCCTGTCGAAGTGATAAGATGAAAGGTAAGACTAGGTGAGCGTCCTGTCGAGGTGACAAGCCGAAAGGTAAGACTAAGAGAGTGTCTGTCGCAATGACAGTACTCCACCAGCATTTCCGTCGCGGTGTGGCTACCCTACACCGAGCGGAGCTACCCGTGAGTTCGAACGCACAAGCATCGTTTAGGAACGGTCAGTAACGATGCTTCGGCCAGCCCGAATTCAACACTCAAACCACGAGGCAATCAACTCCTCAGTAAAGTTCCTGAGCTTACGAGTGTTGGCATTATGAGAAGCCGAGCTCATTACTAGTACTACACCAGCTGCGATACAGCACGTAAAGTTTCGGATGACCTGCGTCAGTACGGCCATTCAATCCGAAAGGTGAAGCTGAGGGTCATAAGCCAAGGCGGCGGGGCACGTGCTGTGACGTAAGAGATATCATTAAGACCGCCTTGCGGTAGTCGTAGGGTTCAGTATCATCGTCACTGCCAATGCCAGTGTAGTCTGGCGGGTCTGCGCAGCATCGAAACATGGGGTGGGGTGGGGGTAAGGGGGGGGGGGGACTCCACTCAGCGTTCCCGTACGCATCCACCAGCAAGAGACCGGCCATGTCTACCTGTAGCTGCACACAGCGCTGCGGCTGGAGCAGCACGTGCTGTTGTGGGGGTTTCCCAGCTGTGTGACTGATGAACAATGACGAATGTAGGTCAGCCAGGAATCGCTTTCTACTTCTCATGACCCGCGTGCACGTGAACCGCAGGGTTTCACCACAGTGAAAACTGTAGAGTTTCACTACAGTGAACTGCAGGGTTTTACCACGGTGAACCGTAACGTTTTCACGGGGTTCATCACAGTGAGCCGTAGAGTTTCACTGCAGTGAACCGCAGGGTTTCACCACAGTGAACCGTAACGTTTTACTACATTACCTTACACACACAGTAGTCTCTACAATGAACTGTAGAGTTTCACGACAGAGAACTGCAGGGTTTCACCACGATGAACCGTAACGTTTTACTACAGTGAAGCGCAGGGTTTCACCACAGTGAACTGTAGTTTTACTACAGTGAACCGCAGGGATTTACCGTAGAATTTCACTGTAGTGAAGCGCAGGGTTCACCAGAGTGAACCGTAGAGTTTCACTATAGTGAACCACAGGGTTTCACCATGCACTCGGTGGTGGAACATGAAGCGCCCGAGTCGGATGGCGGCCAGTAAGTTTGTTTGTTTCACTGGTTACTAAAGCCTGTGCCTTCTGAACTGACCATCGTGCACCCAGGGAAGGCAAGTGTTACAGACTCTCCCACTTCACTTTCACAAACGAAACAAACTTAAATTATACGAGCCGTTGGAGGGGGGGGGGGGGTGAGGGGGGTGAGGGTATGGGAGGCAGAAGTCTCATCTCATCGTTCTTTTACTTGAAACGTCTGGCATACGTAGCAAATGGTGCAGCATAGCATAGCTGTGTCCGTACAGTGACGGCAGGTCACAGGTGCAACCAACGTAGGGAAAGCACACACTCTTCAGTTGGTGCTTTGTTAACATTATTAAAAACACACCTTTTTTTCTTTCTTTCTTTTTTTCTTCTCTTTCTTTCTTTTAAGTTGGTCGCCAGACAGTTACGACAGCGAAGGGTGTGTGTGTGTGTGTGTGTGTGTGTGTGTGTGTGTGTGTGTGTGTGTGTGTGTGTGTGTGTGTGTGTGTGTGTGTGTGTGTGTGTGTGTGTGTGAAAATGAGCACATCTTCATGTCTTTGTAAGCGCTCCGGGTTCTTACGAGATGGGGCAGAATAAATAATCTACCACTACTACCACTACTACTACTACTACTACTACTACTACTACTACTCCTCTTATTAATGTAAGGGGCCGTAACCGACTCGCGAAGAATCCGAGCCATACCTGTACGAAAAAGAGGACAATGGACTACACTAAAACATGCACGCACGCGACCAACCAAACAACTGCACTCACCATGGCAACCACGATGCCGTAATAACGACGAATCCTCGCCAGCGCCGCCTGGCGGTTGTTGTAGTTGTTGGCCAGGTACTTGCGGAAGATGGAGTTCTCCACCACCACCAGCAGCTCCACCTGGGCTTTGATCACGCCGCCGTGACGTCGGCCGGCGATGCGGGCCCTCTTCCTCTTCTCTCTCCATCGGCGTCGTTGCTCCCTGTATCGGGCTCGCTCCGCACGTTCCGCCTGGGATGCGGGTCTGGATCGTCTGCGCGTGGAGCGTCGGGACCGTTGGGACGGTCTCACTGGATCTGGTGAAAAAGACACATGGCAGGCCGTTCGTGAGGACTGTTGTTCACAGCTGGACTGTCTGTCTGTGTCTGTCTCTCTGTCTCTCTCCTGTCTCTGTCTGTCTGTCTGTCTCTCTGTCTGTCTGTCTGTCTGTCTGTCTGTCTGTCTGTCTGTCTGTCTGTCTCTCTCTCTCTCTCTCTCTCTCTCTCTCTCTCTCTCTCTCTCTCTCTCTCTCTCTCTCTCTGCTGTCTCTGTCTGTCTGTCTGTCTGTCTCCTGTCTCTGTCTGTCTGTCTGTCTCTTTGTCTCTCTCTTCCTCTCTATCCCCTCGCTTTCTCCCTCCACCCCCTCCCCTCCATCCCGCTCTCTCTCCTCCAACTCCCCTCCCCCCCCCCAGCCTCTTCTCTCCCTCCCTCTCCCTCCTCCATTTCCTCCCTCTCCTCCATTTCCTCCCTCTCCCTCCTCCATTTCCTCCTTCTCACTCCTCCATTTCCTCCCTCTCGCTCCCGCCATGCCCTCCTCTCTATTCTTGTCTGCTTTTCTCAAAGAACAACAACAGTCAAACAAGCAAACAACAAAAAAGAAAAAGAAGGAAAAAAGAAAGAAAAAAAGAAAGAAGAAAAGCCACCCGATTTTCGGTGCAAAACGATTAACCGCACTGAGTGTTAAATCTTTTCATCCAAGTTGTAATCAGATGCCTTTGTGTGTGCATTTAATCGTTTTGCACCCAGAACAGGGCGACTTTTTTTTTTTTTTTTTTTTTTTTTTTTGGTAAGGAAAGAAGGATCATCTCCTCTCTGATTATGTCTACACTTGCGAACACGCGGGTGTTAACAATGTTTATAGTCAGTTTAATTACAACAGCTTACCAGCACAATCAGGATTTCAACGACAGTTCCTTTCACTCCTTCCATGCCCACATAAATTTGTTGACGAAGTGTTACGTTGGTTTATATATATAATGAATATCAAATAAATATAGTCTCCTCTAGAGCTTTAATTCATTTAATGATGTCTATGACGATGACATTATGGCTTCCTCGGGGACCCGGAGGAGGAATGTGCAAAACTAAAGACTGGAACATTTACCAAAGGCATATGGTTTCATGGGTGTAGATACGGAAGAAACAAACCCGATCATAACGGATATATATATATATAGAGAGAGAGTCCAGGCGTATAGTTTCATGGGTGTAGGTACGGAAGAAACAAACACGATCATAACGGATATATATATATATATAGAGAGAGAGAGAGAGAGAGAGAGAGAGAGAGAGTTCCCTTAGGTTTTTGTGTGTGTGTGTTTTTTGCGTTTGTTTCGTTTCGAAAGAGAACTCAGTACTGATCAGCGAGGGTCGCCTCAGG